>NC_061159.1:10562754-10907754 GCF_022113875.1 Hydra vulgaris | reverse complement strand
TATATATATATATATATGTTTGTAAATTACAGTTTTATTAAAAACAATATGCAGCCCTTGGAATTAGAAAAATTAATGGCGGCAATAATTTGCTGACCTTAATCTGTTAGAGGTTGGCATCAGGTTGGAATAAAAAATTTGTTATAAAGGTTTTGCTATAAAACATAAAAATGAGGTCAGCAATTTTTTGCCAACCTTAATTATTTCTCGGTTGGCATTGCCGAATGCAAAGTCTAATACCGAGAGCTGTATATGTCAAATAAGGGAGTTTTATTTTCAAATAATTTTTATTCTCGTTTATAAGTTATTAGATATATCAAAGATGTTATTAGTTATTATAAGAACTAGATCAATTTTTAATTTTTTAAATAATTTTTTACTCATTTGCAAAAGCGCGGGCAAATTAATGATAATTAATATGCAATGACCTAATGATTGTAAACTGTTTTTCATTGATACTAAGGAGTAAATTTTCTTTAATTTAGTTTGTTAACTTTATTTATATATAAATAAAACATATAAATTTGAAGAAATTAAAATAAAAGGAACTAAAAATTAAAAAAAATTTTATTTCAAATCTTAAAAAGTGTTTTGTAATATGCAAACAAACAAGGCTAGCACAAACAGTGTGTGTGTGGTGGTGGTGGTGGAAGACATTTCCCCTTTAATAAATTTTGTAAATTTAGTCAGCAAATTTGACCCCTTCAGACAAGTCAGCTGGCAAAAGTAGACCTTTACAACCAGACTTTTTTTTTTGGTAAGCAAAAAATTTAATGGCATTCCCCCATGTGACACCTACTTAAGCAAGCCATTCAAACAAAACAAATGCACCAGCCCTGCAAATAATTACTTAACTTTATGGAAAAAAGCACGCTATGAAGATAGCAATCATAACGTTAAAGCATAGTTTTCTTTTAAAGTAATTGCAAATGCAATAATTTCAAGTAAAATTTTGCATGCTTTTGTTAATGCATGCAAAAACTATGCTAAAACATTATTACTTTCTTCAATATGTACTTAGTTTCTTTACTTAAAAGTAATGCTATCAAAGAAAGTAATTATGTGCATGGTTTCTTTTAAAGTCTTTAAAATGCATTTTAAATCACTTATTATTTGTTATAAATATATGTTTTTTATTATAATTTGTTATTAATAAATAAAAAACTATCAATTGCATAATTATTTGGGGAAAAAATTGTAAGAATGTTTGTTTTTAAAAATGTGTCAGCAAATGCCAATGTTTAGATAAGCTAAAGTGAATAAACATGACAAAACCCTCAGTCAATGTAGCAGCACTTCTCCTATCTTTACCTTATTGATTTTCCTATATTATACCTATTTGTCAGTCGATGTATGTAAACAATAAAAAAATAAAAACATTCAGAATGTTTTTAAAAACATCCCAGCCTATGAATTTGCACTTTTGATAAATAAATTTTTTGATTTAATAAATTTAATTATTTCCTTAATTAAGTTTAATGGTTTTGATAAATACTGTACTTAGTTTTGTCTTTTTGAAACATAAAGAGTCGTTAAAAGCTATTTTTACCACGGTGAGTTTGTGGTCAAAAATTTAATCTAATTTTAAATTTAATTGAAGAAACTAATTAAATTTATTGTTTTTTAAAACATATATATATATATATATATATATAAATATATATATATATATATATATATATATATATATATATATATATATATATATATATATATATATATAAAATATAATATATATATAATATATATTTCAAAGTATGATAAATTTATATTTATCATTAATTTAAAGTATTTTTATATAATTTAGTTTGATTATTTGTGATTGCATCGCTTGGCAGTAGAAAAATAAAAAATGAGTGCAATATTTAACTTTGAAAGTTTATTAACTGTGGTGTTACTTCTTATATGTGCATGTACATATATTCATGCTGTTGTGCCAAGCATCTTAGACCGTTATAAAGTTGGATTTACTGGTATATTTTGGAAATGTGCAAGAATCGGAGAAAGAAAGAGCCCTTGGGTGGCTGGCTGTTGTATAATTATGGCCTTTAACATTTTATTTCTTCAATAAATAGATTTTACGTTTTATTAGTTGTAATTTATTTATTGTATTAAAATGATAATAGGTAACATAAGTGTATTTTATAAATTGTAATGTGAATTCGTTATAAAGTTTGTAAATGAATAGATTCACTCTTCTTTCTTTTTTTTCTTTTTTTCACTTTGTAAACCCTCTTTAGTTTATGTTGCTTGTTAATTTTTGTGTGTTTCTCCTTACTATTCATAATTTTTTGTGTTGCTTCTTTTTAAATAGTGAAGGTGTGCAATTTGATATACCCTAATTAGTTTTGAGTGTCAATTTTTTTTAGAAAAATATGATAAAAATATAATACTGGTAAAAATTAAAGTTTAGTGATATTTTTGTTAAACAAATGTATATAGTACCTGCCCAAACTCAAACATACAATTTCAACACTCACACTATTGTTTTTAAACTTCACAAAATAATAATTGTTAGATTAAGTGCTTTATTCCTAATTTCAAATACAAATATATCAATATTTGAATAATAACACTTTTGAACAGATAAAATTTTTATGTTTTCCATACATAGCAATCCTAGTTCATCAACAGATTTTTTTGTTGTTTTTGATTTTTTTTTATAAATATTAGCTTTATATTATTGAAACTTTTATTATTTTCTATAAATTTAAGGCAACTCAAGTATTAAGGCAGTCCAAAAGTATTAAAATCAATAAAAGTGATCAGTACAAATAAACATGTGTTGATATATATGTTACCCACTTTAAATTAAAGCTAATATTTAAAATTATATTCTTTACTTAATGTTTCAAGTATTTTTATAAGTAAGCAGGGTGTGTTAATATTTTTACTATCTTTGTTATTTTTTTCATATCAATTTTTATTTGTTTTTATTCATTAATATCAGTTATATAAACTTTAATTAATGTTTTTTTAATTATATTTTACTGTTACAGAAATTTTTACATTCAGAAATTATGTCTTTGTTTCCTGATTTGTCTGATGCATTTGAGGGACCTCAAGAGATTGAAAGTTTGTGTATGCAATGTTATAAAAATGTATGTATTTTTAACACACTGTTACTAAGTTCAATAAAATTAAAAATACTATCTAGTATCTGTCATGTCTATAGTGGTAGCTCTGTGTTAGCTCACCTGTAGTTTACTATATATGTATGTTCGTGTTCTTTCTGACCTCTCCTATGGCAGGACTGAGGCAACCGCGTTGCTCATTGCTTGGGATGTAGTTGTCAATCTATGAATAAGTCTCTTTAAGTTAAATCATAACTGAAGTATAAATCAGGTTTGAATATATGACCATTCTGACCATTCTTTTATTTGTTTCTGCTAATCACCATCTTTTATTTGTTTCTGCTAATCACAATCTTTTATTTGTTTCTGCTAAGCGCCATCTTTTTCTTTGTTCTATATCCTTCTCCTTCTCAAGAATGTACTCTTTTAGATAAAATTACTCATCGAATTGGCCCTTTTTTATATCCCTCTGCCAATATTATTGTTATTGTTGACTTTAATACTCATCACACTGAATGGCTTGGCACCACTTATCCTGCTCGCAATAATTTCTCTAACACCACTTATCCTACTGGCTGATAATTTCTGTAAAAATTTCAAACATTTCATCTTTAGTTCATGGGTCTGATCTCATTACCTCTCCCATAGATAAAGCAGAACTATTTGCAAGAACTTTTCAGCTAATCGGACTCTTGAATCCAATGGCAATATTCTTCTTTTCATTCCAGTTAAACAAGTTAACTTATTGTTAGACATCCAAGTTATCCAAGCTTTTGTTGCTTGGACAACATTTCATGGTGCATTAGATAAAGGCTGCAAGGCAATGGTTATTGCTTTTGACATTTAAGCTTTCAATAAAATTTATCATGCTGGTCTCTACAAGCTTGCTTCATATGGTAAGGAAAGTTTTTGAGATTATTAAAACATCTCTTTCTAACTGCTGTATTAAAATCATCCTTGAAGGACACTCTTTTTCTTTTCTAGTAATTTCTGGGGTACCTCAAGGTTCTATCCTTGGTCCTGTATTGTTTCTCCTTTACATAATATAGATAGTTCATTAATGTTGTTAATGAAAGTGAATTAGTTCAAAAAGGGGAAAAAAAAGTGAAATTACAACAAGATTAGAATATTTGTGACATTTCAAAAATGTTATGAGTTTTAAAAGCTACTGCTTAAGATGCTATCAAAAGAGATTTTAAGGAGGCCTTAAAAACAAAAAACAATTTAACTAATGAATGAGGTTAATAGTAGAATTACATGCCATTAATTACAATTCAACACATTGCTGAGGTTATAAGCTGAATTACACTTGAGTTTTAAAACAATACCTGTAAATGCTGTTAAGAGCATGTTTCTGAGAGAAATGTTTTATTTGGCTGTGTAGCTTTAAGAAAATCTTTGTGACTACCAATAAAAAAAAATAAAAAAAAATTTAAAACTAAAAATGAGTTTACTTATAATGCCATTCTATTATGTGCCAAAATATTAAACAAAACAGTAGTTTATCATAATATATAAGTATAATATATTGCTTTTATTCAAGAGAAGTTTTTTTACGGTAATGAAAGTTGAGTATTGTGTCATTTTTTTTTTAAGTATTTTATTTTAGATATTTTAATTATTTATGTTTAATATTATAAGTATTTAGTATTATATATAATATTATATTATAAATATTATAAATATTTGATATTATAAATATTTAGTATTTTGTTTTTTAAGTTAATGTTTTAAAAAGCTTCTATTTTCAAATTGTTAGGGTGTAACAAAGTTGCTGCTAACAAAGATTCCTTTTTTCAAGGAAGTTATAATCTCATCTTTCAAATGTGAGCATTGTGGGTTTAGTAACAATGAAGTACAACCAGGCTCAGCAATACAACCAAAAGGTGTTCGATACACAGTCACCATTAATGACAAAAAGGTGAATTAAAAAATCAATCATTATTATTATATTTTCAACAAACCAATATTATTGATAGACTTTGTTGATGTTAATAATTTTTAAAAACAGTGAATTTAATTGCAATAAAATATTGACATTCCGTAACTGTTAAATTAGTAATTAACTCACTAAAAAATTTTAAAAGTCTTTTTATCTATATTCTTTTTATCTATAGATCCTATTTCTTTAGAGATCAAATCATTTGTGATCTATAAATTTGTATGGGCAGGATTAATTTCTATTATATAGGCAAAACTACTCGCCATTCCAAAATGCATACATCTGAACATTACAAAAAAAAAAAAGTCTCACATCTATATACATCTATATACATGTGAATGAATTTTTTATAGATATAGATATAGATATAGATAGATATAGATATAGATATAGATATATATATATATATATATAGATATAGATATAGATATAGATATAGATATAGATATAGATATATATATATATATATATATATATATATATATATATATATATATATATATATATATATATATATATATATATATATATATATATATATATATATAGTTCTGAGTTACTCCCAACAAGACCACCACTTTAAAGTTAGGAGTTACTAGAAAATAAAAAATAGAGTTAAATAGAAAAGAAATGGTTGACAGAAGACTTAAAAAGTTGTATGTTGTATGATTCAAGAAAACAAGGAAATGGGAGAGAGTTCCAAAGGGTTGAAGTGCGGGGAAAAAAACTAGAAAAAAGTTTTTAGAACATGCAGGAACAGATACAGTAAAAGAATAAGACTTTACTGAATGACAAGTCAAGTGAGAATGAGTTTTGGTTGATGGAACTTGAGATGATAGCACTTTTGAGCAGTGACCATTATAGTATTTTTAGAAAAGAGAAAGAGATGCAGCTTTACAAACATTGCTAACAGTAATAACCTATAGATTTTATCGTGCATTAGATAAAGGTGGAGAGGTTAAGGACATTATTTTTACATTTCTAAAGCTTTTGATATATGAACTTTTACTTCCGATCTTTCTTGGAAACCATATATCTAATCCATTGCTAAATTAGCATGAGCTAAGTTTGCATTTCTTTATTGTACTTGCCATTTTCTTACTCCATATTCTATTCTATATCTCTATAAATCTCAAATCCAGCCTTCCTGGACACTGCTCTAAAGATCTAGCGTCTCTTTTGCCATCTACTAAAATTCTCATGTTACTCATCATTCAATTAAGTCTGATCCTTTTTCTGTGACCAAGTGCTTCTAAAACTTTTATTTTTCTAGTTTTTTTCCTTGAACATCAGTTCTTTGGAATTTTCTTTCTACATCTTGCTTTCCTGATTCATATAATTTGCAATCTTTTAAGTTGTCTATCAATCATGATCTTGTTCTACAATCTTCCTCTTTTCTTTTCCAGTAACCTCTGACTCTAACTAGTGGTTGCTTGCAGCCTTGTTGGGAGCCAAGATATTAAAAAAAAATTGGTTGTGTATATGGTTTCCATGAAAGGTAAACGATCATCTAAGAAGACATAAAGAAAAAGATTTAGTAAAAGGGTTGCCATTCATTAATATAGGAATGTCAACAGTACTACGATAGTTGTTTGCAGTAAATAAATGAGTTTTGTTGTAGTTAAAATTCACAAGCCACTGCATACCCAAATCTGTTACAGAAATGAGATCAGATTCAAGATCAGCTGCCTGTTATAAGCAATCAAAAAGAGGAGATTTTTTTCAAGACAAGAGTATAAAGTTGAGTCATCATCAAAAAGCTACTTTAGATGTATAGTTGTCAGGAAGATTATTAAAGCAGATAAAAAACAAAACAGGCCCATGGATAGAACCTTGAAGTTACTGGAAGTTACTGGAAATGAAGAAGAATGTTTACCTTCGATGATGACTTTGATAAAGCAGTTAAAAAGAAATGATTTAATAATCTCAAAAATATTCCTAGATACATCATATGAACCAAGTTAATGGAAAAGACCAGCATGCCAACCTAATAAGAAAAATAAAAAAACGTACTGTGCCCACTGGGCTGGCTATTACATTAATATGATTTTTATTTCTGTGTTTTTTTCTTTTTATATACTACCCAATAAGAATGTCATATTAAACTTTCACTTCCAGGTAAAAAATCTTCTATACAATTTTTTTAAAGTAAATTTCCTAATTTTATATATATATATATATATGTATATATATATATATATATATATATATATATATATATATATATATATATATATATATATATATATATATATATATATATATATATATATATATATATATATACATCAGATAAAATTATAAATAATGGAATATGTTACTGAATTTGACTTAACAGTTTTGTCAGCTTTAATAAATTGTGTGAATAAATCTATTTCTGTGATGTATTTTACATTTATATTTTATTTTACTTCTAATAATGTATTACCAAGTTACTGGGATTATTTCCGGCAAGAGTTTCCGTCCACACGCGCCCTTATTGTTCTTGTCCTGTACAAGTCAACATGTCTTGTATACCTGTAACCCTAAAAACAACTTTGATAAAGTCATTATTCTGTTATTGTTTGGTGTATAACTCTTTAGAATCTTAAGACATTTGAATTATTTCGAAACAAAAAATTGAACATAATATTAATGGGTCAGACAAAACATTTTTTTAAAGAAAAATTTTTATTTTTTTAAACAACAGTACAGTAGGCCCAGAAGGCAATAGTTTTGGAAATAGGATCATAACTAATGATTAAGAAATCCAAGAAAACTCATTTAGGACTTTTTAGAAATATTTTTTTTTATATATAGGAAAATTTAAATTTTTAATATTAAACTTAATTTGTGGTCTGGGTTCAAATTACCATATTTGGTCATTTTTGATAAATTAGTATTTTTTGATAAATACTTCAAGTTAAATTTTATTTTTTAGATGACAATTAAAAAAGTAGTTTTAGATATACTTAAAGAAAAGAAAGTTCAAAAATTTAAATAACTTGGGGGTCTAGATTCTACTGTTCTATTGATAAGTTTAGTATTTAAAAACAAGCATTCTGTCAAATTCGGATTCAAAATAATGTTAGTATAATAAAATTATAAGGAAAGAGTTCTAATGATTTAAACTTGCAACATATATTTGAAAATAAAAAGTTAAAATAGTAAAAAATGTTAATAACTTTATAATTAATCATAAATAAATTTTTCAAACATATCATCAAAATATCTCTTTGGTTTTGAAGACATACGCTCATAAGGTCTGCTTGTATGCTCATTTGAACCACAATCTTAGCATAACTTTGGATAATGCAAATGGATAATTTGGTTTAAAACACAAGGATCTAATCTCTAAAAAATAAACTCATCCCATCTGTAAGTTCTAAATGCGATGTCTTACAAGAGAGAAGTTTTAAATAGTTTCTAATATTTTGTTGTTTGCTTCTAAACCTTCCTCCAATAAATTGCCAATGAAGAGTGTGGTTAATTTGTTCCTATGGCATATTTGTAATAATGTTAAGTGTAGCATTATTGTATAATGTTAAGTCTAGCATTATTGTATAACTCCTTAAATTTGTTTATTTTAAATTTACACTGATAAACTATACAAAGTATTATACTGATTTGAGAATGTAGTAGTAAGATGCTATGATTTGAGAATGTAAGATGCTATCTTTGTACAGAGGAGAGCATAGATCTTTTATGGTAGAAATTAGCAAAATTAACAAAATCTATGGCTTTGTGACCCTGTTGTAGATGTTCCTCCCTTCTCACCAGAGTTACAACACATATCTTATCGCAGTCCAGTGTTTTCTTTTAATTTAGTAATAACCCTGTCTTTTGCATTATGTATTGGTTCACCAAGTGGTCCTGTTTTTGTAACCCAAAGTTTATAATCTGTATGACACCGATAAACTAGTTTTAAAAACCAGTTAGTGCTATTTATATATGAATGTGTAATACATATGCTTTTTCGATCAGATTTGGTTTGTGGTTTTTTAGTCAGTCCTTTTCATGTGTCATAATACCATCCTTCTTAACTAGCTTTTCCTACAGCGCCCAAGTTTTTTCTGATGATCGATCAATCAGAAATCCTTCACTAACTCTCCTAATATCTGTCCATTTAGTATTTTTTGTTTTGCAAAGTATACAATCTGCACCTCCTAGTCTGCTGATGAGTCGTTAAACTTGAAATCCTTCATTGTTTCTTGAATATAAATTTTGACATAGATATATGTTTGTATTGAACAGAAACACCTCTTCCATTCAAAACATTACTAATTGTAGGGCGCAATTTTTTTCTTCCTTCAAGCAATTCATTAGTTGTTGGAAAATAGATGCCTTTTGAAGCAAAAAGAAATCAAAATTTTCTTATTTGCCCTTTACTTAATGTAACGGAATGCATTAGAGCAATGGATTCTTCTATGCTAAAGATATCTGTTGTTTCTACATGGTATGTAAAAATAGCATTTCCAACACGAACAATACTTTTATTACTTTGTGTGTTAACTCTATATAAGAGGTAACCCAATATCTGATTAACATGCAACTCTGGGCACTCATTAGTGATAAAGTTGTTTATATAATTGAGAAGTTCCTGTGTCCTCTCTTGTTTTATCTTATCACCCAGTTTTGTAAAAGATTTTCTTTGTTTTGAAAAACACGGTTCTGTTATATATGCATCCTCTACTTCATAAATAATATATTTTGATGCTTGTAAAAGTATAAATGCGTATCCATTTTTCTTGAAATATTTCTTTTTCAGGCGTTTATAATGCTTCCATGTTTTTTCATACACATTTTCAAACTCCAGTGAATTAACTGATTGTTCAAAAATTTTTATAAAGTATTTCTTTAATGGCTGAATATGCTACTGAATTCAACTTAATAGTTTTGTCAGCTTTAATAAATTGTGTGAATAAATCTATTTCTGTTATGTATTTTACATTTTTATTTTCCTCCATTACATTTATTATATATTTTATTTTACTTCTGTTGAAACAAACACAAAATCATATTAAGTAAACAAATAAAAAATTTCATATTTGTAACCAAAAAATAAAATATTCACATATTTTAAGAAAAAAATAATAATCACTGTTCAACTTTTTTAAATCATGTAATTAAAAAAAAGTGCTAAATTGCCTCAGTTCCCCTTAAAATATTTAATAAGAAGAAATGATAAATATTTTAAAAATCTATGACACAGTAGAGGCAAGTTAGCCCTTTTGAAAAAATGAAAAAAAGTTAGCCCTTTTGAAAAAAAGATTTAATCTGATTTTTTGTAAAAAACAATAACATAAATAACTACATAATTTAGTACTTAATTATGTAATTATGTTATAAATTTATGTTATTACATAAAACTTTGAAAAAAAAAAATTTTTATAAAAAAAACACATTTTTAATTTATTTATTCAAAAATATATATTCCATATCAAATTAAAAACAAATTTTACATAAGTGGTTTATCAATTTTTATGTCGGTAAATTCATTTTGAATGGAAACTAAATTTACTAAACTTATATAGATACAAAAAAAATAGGAAATTTGTCAACTTCAAAATTGAATATCATCATTTAAAAATTAGCCAGAAACATAATTTTATTTATTCACAAATTTATTTGACTTTCTGAAGTTTTTAACAAATGACTGTTCCTTAAATGGCGGTTACAAATATTTTTTTCAAATGACAGTTACGTTTAGAGTTTGCATTTGACCGACTAATGGAAATTGATATTGAAATTGTGCATTAATTGCCAACCTTTGACTATTTGAAAAAAAGTTGCAATTTTGTCACAGAGAATGTTTTTTTTCTAAAACAGTTGAATAAACTAGCGTTTTTACATTTACACCAAATTTCAATGAGCATTCATTTAAGTATAAATGAATTTTATAATTGAAAATATTTTAGAATTCTCTTATGTAACTTTTTTTCATTTTATTTTACATTGAATTAATTAAAAATCAATTTGATTAACATTTAAAAAGTTAATTTTCACTGGATTTGAAACTTCCGTTGTTTAAAGACAAGGCTTGTTTTATTATTTAGAAAAAGTAATTAATTGTTTTATATTTTAAATTAAATAGCGTTATGTACATTCATTTTTTTATATAGTTAAAAGAATTTTACTTTGTCAAGCAAATCCAAATTTTGTCTCACGACTAATATCGCATTTAATGTTTCTAAAAGTCTAGTTCTCAAATAAGTGTAGACTATTGCAAAACTACTAAAATCTCGTTCAACTTTAATCTGAGAAAATGCAGCACCAAAAACAACTAGAGAAATCTTATAGAGTTCCTTCCAATTATAATCATCATGTTTAAATGCTAATATTCAAGAGTATTAAAATTTTCATTTACCCCAATACGTGGCTCACATACCGTCAATAAGGGTGACTACAAACAGCGAGGTGTAATTGAACATCAGTACCAAATTTACTAAAAGGCGAATACACACAATAGAGATTAGTAGAGCTATATATTGTGTTACTTTGGTTCAGTTGCAAAACTGAAGTGATAAAATGGAAAAAATAAAGAACCTGGTGGTGAAGACATCATTCTTAATAAGTTAATAATGGTGGTGAAGACATCGTAATATTCAAAATTCATTTTAAATATTCTTAAGAACAATTTAAGCCTAGGCACAAATCCATTTGCAAAATGAATCTATATAAAATCTAAAAAATACAAACATTAGTAAGTGTTCAATGTCACCCCAAATTGGCTAATTATTATTCTCACCTTGTTTTAAAAATGCAAATATGATCATATAAAATAAGAAAATTAGTATATTTAATGCATAGTGTTGATCAAGCCTAGGACTTTCCCAGAAAGCTGGATAGTATAATGTTCTGTTGAAAAAAGGCTGCAATTGGGCTATCTATTTTTTTCAATGATTCAATAATTTTTAAAAAGTGTTTATAGTTTTGAATCAAATCAATCTGGTAAATTATCGTCAATTGATGATAATTTTTAAGGTTGCTATATCATGTTGCAAACTTGTAGATTACATGTTGTAAACTTGTCCAAACTAGTTTTTGAAGTGACGTGTTTAACATGTTAGTATAAAAACTAGCTTGCAACATTTATATTGTCTTATCAACTTTGAATAACTCAGTTGCTATAATAATTTCATTCTGATTTTTCTTAGTCAAAAACATTCTGAGCATGTTTTTATTTTAATGCAATTAATTAACATCATTTATAGTTAAAGGAGTCCCCTTGGGCACCATAGATATAATATGGTTGTAGACTAGTGGTAAAACATTTGGCTCACAATCAAGAGGTTGAGATTTAAATCTACTCTGCCCCCTCTCTTGTTTAAAAATGTTAGTGTTTCTAAGTTAATTATTGAGGGAGAAATAATAACTTTTTGAGAGAGAAATGATTAATTTTTTACAAAATGAGTAGTTCCCTGTAGTGAACACTGGAGCAATAGGGAGGTAAATTTATGAAATTAAAAGATTACTGTACACATACAATTAAAAAAATTTGGAATTTTGATCAGTTTTTAAATCCATACAAAGACGGGTTTGAGATAAAGAATAGAATCTGGAGTAAGAAAGTAGCAAACACGATAAAGAGATGCAACCTTAACAAATGCTAATTTTGCAATTGATTTGATATATGGTTCCCAAGAAAGATTAGAAGTAAGAAGAGTTAATCCTAGAAGATAAAAAAAGATGACTCATCGATATCATAAATATAGGAAGATCTAGATTAGAGGCCATCCATAAAGTTTGTACACAGGTATGGGGGAGGGGGAAAACCCAAAAATGTACGAACGCATACAAGGGGGAAAAGGGGTGTTAAAGACTGACTACGTACGTAGTTTGACTATCTCTCCTAAACTTGATTTATTATTTTTTTTTTTTTAACATTTAGATTCATGTGTTTAACAAATCAGTATTGTATTTTTTTTCTGACTTCAGTCACAATTTTTTTTTTAATTTCTTTATAAATAATGAGGAGAGTAAAAAGTTTTATTTTTCTCAAATTAATTTGATTGTAACAAGATGAAAATCAAAAATATTTTGAATTCTTCATTTTAAATTAATGTACACAAACCGGTTTTTATCATTTCTCTTAAAATGTTAAAATATGTTGTAACATTTTCAGATTTAAATAAGTGTATTAAGTAACTTTTTAAGTTTTGATTAAGTACAGAGAAATGTCAAATAGATTAAATGTTTTTTTTGTTTTTAATGTTTTGAAATATTTATTTTTAGAGAAGGAAGGGGAAGCTTTATTTTGAAAAAAATAATGCTTACGTATGTGGACAAGGGGGTCATTGAAAGCGTACATGTTCATACAAGGGGGGAGGGGGTGGTCCTAAATCAGTGGTTTTACTGTGTACATGCTTTATGGATGGCCACTTGTTGCAATGACAATTAGCCGAAAAACCTTGAAAAACCCCTGAAGTTATAGGATATGAAGAAGCTGTCCATTGAGGACAACTTTTATACTATGATTGGTAAGGAAGGTTTCAATAATCTTAAAGATGTTACCTGATACACTGTAAGAAGAGAACTTATGGAGAAGACCAGCATGCTAAACTTTATCAAAAAGCTTTAGAAATGACAAGATCAATAGCAATTTAATGCACAATAAAACCTATCGGTTATTATTGTTAGCAAATCAGCTGTAGAACAAGAATATCGAAATCTATATTGATTATCAGAAAGCTATTAGATTCATAATGAGAGATTAAGTGTTTGAGGCTGGCAAAAAATTGCTGACCTCATTTCTATGTTTTATGGTAAGACTTTTGTATCAAATTTTTTTGCTGACCTTTAAAAAAATGAGGTCACAAAATTATTGCTGACCTCATTTTTCCTAATTCTGAGGGTTGGGTATAATGTCCGAACCATAAGCTGTAGAAAATTCTTAAGCAGAAAATCACTTAGATACAGAAGCTGGAGTATTATAGATGTCAAGCAATTGATCAACCTGTTTGTTGGCTATATCAGGTAGAACACAATTAGAAAATCCCACATTTTTTCCAATATATATATATATATATATATATATATATATATATATATATATATATATATATATATATATATATATATATATATATATATATATATATATATATATATATATATATATATATGTTTATATATATGTTTATATATATGTGTGTATATATATATATATATATATATATATATATATATATATTCTACTAATTTATATATATTTATATATATATAGGATATATATATATATATATATATATATATATATATATATATAAATGCAATGAGCATATATCCTATATATATAGGATATATATATATATATATCTATATGCAATGAACAATTTTTTTAAATTTTGTTCATTGTATATAGAAATGTTTATTTCTATATTGTGTAATAATTTTTATATTTGTTTTGTTTTCTTAATAAGATGATGAATCGTCAAGTTGTTAAACAAGCTTCAGCAATGTTTCGAATTGAAGAATTAGACTTTGAAGGTCCAGCTTTTACATCGCAAGGAGGTAGGTGTGAAAACAAGCAAATGAGATTTTTTGATAAGATTCAAAAATTTAGGATTTTGAGATTTAGGAAGTTTTTAGTAATTTTGCTATAATAGACATCTCCTGTAATACTAATAGTTTATGTAACTTTAACATAAATCTCTTAAAAACCTCATAAATTATGATTCCAATGTCAAATGCAGGCTTGGTTGGGAAGCGGGTACTATCGCACTCTATTTCTGACCATAATAATTAGTTTTTACCTTTTTAATTTTCAAATAATTTGTTGCAATAAAAACTTGCTTCTAATTTACAAAATACAAAGTAAGTATTTTAAAAAAAAAAAAAAAAATTATTTAGGGGCATTTTAGCTTATTACATTCCACAGTGCAAATCTGCAGTTTATTATGCTTCGGTGAACAAATCAGTTTAAAAGAAAAAGTATTACTAAAACAAGATTTGTTGCTTTCATAAAAAACTATTACTGAGTAAATTTTTTATTATAATCAACTAACCAAGCTGATGTGGAACTAAATATATGTGCAAATATGTTTGATTTTACTTTCAATAAAAATGAAATATTTTAATGGAAATAAAAATAAAACAAAGTTTCTTTGCTTAATTACAATTTTTGTTTTGTCAAGCCTCAAGTTGAAGTAGA
This sequence comes from Hydra vulgaris, assembly GCF_022113875.1. Taxonomy (NCBI): domain Eukaryota; kingdom Metazoa; phylum Cnidaria; class Hydrozoa; order Anthoathecata; family Hydridae; genus Hydra; species Hydra vulgaris. Next base: position 10,892,606 of record NC_061159.1, on the reverse strand, counting down.
GTCAACGCTTTTTTAAAAATAGGGGAAAACCCAATCTAATTGTGTCATTTTAAAAAATTTGCAGTAATTACATTTATTATTCAAACTTGATATTTTTACAACAGAAAAAACTATGCAGATTCATGGAGTTAATATTAACCTTTCAACCAGAAGTATATTGGCAAAACAAAAATTTTATTTTGTTAATATCTCAATAAATAAAATATTGCGCCAATAAATAAAAATTGCTTTGGTAATTTTAATAAACTCAAAACTTACTTTCAAATGTTTATTTACAAAATAAACATAACTTGTCTCGACACTTGTCTTGTCACATAACTTGTCTTAAGACACTTGGGAGTCCCTTTAAATTCATTAAATTTAAGCTAAATATTTTTTTTGGAAAATAGCAAATTAGGCTAAATAACAAACCCAGTATCACATTGTAAAGTATTTTGATGCAATATGTTTTTTAATTTTTTTAAAACTTTTTTATGGTGCTGGTTTGTATTTCATACCACGATTTGAAGCATTATTTATAAATTTAGAATAATATATTACAAAAAATGAATTGCTGCAGATTAAAAGTAAAGATCTCCAGCACTGCAAAACTTAGTATGTAATGCTGAAGTTTAATCTATATTTTTGAAACTTTTTTTTTTTTTTTTTTTTTTTTTTTTGCTTTGATATACTGTTTCTTTTTCTAAATCTCAACAACTTGTTTTAAAAAACTTTTAATTAAAAAAAAAGAGGTATTTCTTGTTACATTAAATTTAATCAACATTAAATCTTAGTTAAAAAATCTTTGTTATAAAATCCATATGATATGATAAAAAAAATGCTAAATTTTTATTAACTTTGTAGTCAATTAACTCAAACTTACCAGATGGCAAAAATATTTGAACTTACCAGATGGCAAAAATAAATGAAAAAACTACAGTTTACTGTAACAAAAGTAGCAAAATTTTTAAATTTACTTGTTTAAAATTTTAAATATTACTTGCTATTAAATTCACTAAGACTCACATAGCATGTTTTAAATATTACTTACTATTACTAAAACAGATTTTAATTCATGTAATACAAATACAGGATAAAATACTAATTATTGACTAAAATTGAAAAGGAAAAAAAAAAAAAGAATTAAAGTATATAAAAATACATTACTATTGTTACGAAGGTAACAACCGATCAAGCATGTTTGTTAAGTAAACAAAGCAATGAAGCATGAATCCGTCTAACAGTCAATTTGATTTAAAACAATTGGACCAAAATGCGTCCGATCAAACCGAAATAGTATAAATAGAAGACAAAAATCAGAGAACGCGTTGGATAGAGCACATTGGATTGAGCGCGTTGAGAGAGGAAAAGAGTTTGCTCGATTGTTCGCTATTATTAATAATATTTGTACGACCAGGTTGTAGAGAAAACTCATCCCTTTTAATGATTTTCCATAATTTCTTCAACCCTATAATAAACTTGCTAGCTCTTGATTCTTTTGTAGACTCTGTGGTCCTCTGTACTTTGTTTACCCTGTCTGCTTTATCGTAATGCACCTGTATATCATTGGGTTATTTTAAATCAATATTATTGTAAAGCATGATGAAACTTTTTTTCATAAAAACTTTTACCCAAAAATATAAAAATCAGCAATCACAGTTGCTTCAAATAATACACTTTTAAGATTTCTGAATGGCTTATTGCATGTATGAATGGCTGAATGGCTTTGTCTTATTGCAGTTCGTGATTGCTTAATTTGTTCCTTGATTTATTAGCGCTTTTCGTTGTTTATCAAACTTTTTGTTTCATAAGAAAGTTGTCTAGATGGTTGAAAAATTTTCTCTTTTTAATTTTTTATAACTGTTGAAAGAACTACATATATATGCATTTATATAAACATATATTAAGAATATCCACCAAATATTTGAAGTTGTGTCAAAATGTATTTGTTAGTGGTAATTTTATTATTTTGGTTAAACCATTGTTTGTCAAATTTAAGACTTGTGTTGTTTTTTACATCTTTACTACTTGTGTTGTTTTTTACATCTTTACATTTTAAGACTTGTATTGTTTTTTACATCTTTACATTTTACATCAAATTTACATCATCAAGAATTTTAATATTGTTCCTGCTTCATGACTCAAATTTGGTAATTGCATAAGAATATTTATATTTAAAATTACCGCATTTGGTTAATATGTCTATAAAGAGTATTTATATATATTATTATCATTTTTGATAAATGAATTTTTTAAAAGTGCAAATTTGCTCAAAACTTCTTGAGCAAATCCGCTATTTTAAAAAACACTGATTCAATTAAGCTCATAAAAAGTATCTATTGTTACTGTTATTTGGTAATTAAATTTATAAAAAATATTTAAATTTATTATTACCATATTTGATTATTAAGTTTATAAAAATATCTTTATTTTTATTACTATATTTGGTAGTTGAATCAATAAAAGATTTTATACAAACCATATTTAGTCATTGAGTCTCTTATTTGAATACTAAGTAACCAAAAAATATATACATAAATTCATTTTTATTTCTATAAAAATTTAGTGATTGATTATTATTTTAATCCTATATATAATTTAACTGGGTTGTTATTGATTTTTAATAAACAGTTTTAATTTATATTTTTATATTTGGTATTTATTAATTTAGTGTAACTTACTAATTTCTTTTATTAAATTTATATGTAGCCTCACATATTTCATTTAAAATTTTTTGCAACCTGACACATTTCAATTAAAATTTTTGGTGATTTGACCTACTTCAATAAGGTTATTTTTGTTTATAAAATGTTTTTTTGAAATTTTTTTTGAATAAAAAAATCCTTTACTATTTTTTTTTTTTTTTTACCCTTTTAATTAATTAAAAATTAAGACATTGTTATTGTTTTCTATACACAGGCATACTTATTACTGATGCACTTGCTCTGTTATAGAGAAATTACATCAGTAATAAGGGTATATAATACATACAATGTATAAGATACATAGTAAAACAGATATACTCATAACATACAGACATAATTACTAAACTTGAATATAAAGTAAATACAAATTTACCTAAAGTAAACAGATATACCTTAAGTAAAATATATTTAACAGTTAAGCCCTGAAGCAAAAATATATTTTATTTAACAGATATACTTAAATTAAACAGACTTACTTAAATTAAACTTAATTTTAGCTCTTACAACAATTGAAGGATTATTTGAAAATGCTATTGCTGGCTTGCAGCAGCAACAACAGCTCAGAATGGTATTTTTCATTTTTTTGTAGTATTATTTTTGGTTTTAACTACTTTTAATTTTTTTAATCAAGATGTAAAAGAATTTTGAAAAAGTATTTTTTTTTTTTTTTTTTTTGCAATAACCTTCATGCATAAACATTATAATAAAAAAAACATAAAAGAAAGACATTTTTGCAGTATGAAATTTTTAAAGACAATTTTAAATGCTTTTAGTTCCTTTAGTTTTTTTCTTCGAACATCAGTTCTTTGGAATTCACTTCATCTTGCTTTCCTGATTCATGTAATTTGCAGTCTTTCAAGTCGTCTGGCAATCATTATCTTGCTCTATAATCTTCATCTTTTCTCTTCCAGTAATTTCCAACTCTAATAGTGGTTGCTTGGAGCCTTTTTGGAAGTGAAGATGTTTAAAAAAAAAAAAGTTAAATGTTGAGTTTTAAACTATTTTTTTTAAATCTAGATTCAAGATCCAGATCTTGCAAAAAAAATAGATGAAGTTATCAATAAACTCAATGAATATAAAACTGGAGATATACCATTTACTTTGATAGTAGAAGACATATCTGGAAATAGTTTTGTGGAAAACCCGTACGCACCTGATGCAGATCCTTTTGTTAAAATTGAATACTTTAAACGATCAAAAGAACATAATGAACAACTTGGCTTAAATCAAGAAAATGAAGATGCACAAGATGACGAAAAAGAGGAATTTGAAGTTTTAGAATTTCAAACAAATTGTTCATCATGCAATGGGCCAGCACCAACTCGTATGAAGCAGTTAGATATTCCACATTTTAAACAAGTTATAATTATGGCTACTACTTGTGACGCATGTGGGAAAAAAACAAATGAAGTTAGAGCAGGAGGTTTGATTTAAAGAATATAACTATTTATCTAAAAAAACTTTTTTAAATTTAAAGAAACTTTTTGTTTTCTTGCAAAATGCTAAAAAAATCATTTTAAAGATCAAAGTTTTTTATTTTAAAAATGAAAATAAAAATTTTTAATTGAACTAAAATATTTTTTTCTAAAGCAGGCCTTCTCAGGAGAGGCGTGCGGTCGCACGCCTTGAATGACCACGCATATATATTTTTTTATTGATAACATGGCCACGATTTTTTTTTGCATTTATTAAAAATGACGCGTTTTAAAAACGCGCTGAAAAAATCAAACTAATTAGTCATCTTATTGGTTTTTTTTTATTAATAATAATTTATTATTATAATTTTTTATGAGAAAATAAAAACCTAACAATAATGCACATATATTCTTCAGCACATATATTCTTCAGCAGGCCTTCTCTCCTGAGAAGGCCTGCTGAAGACTAAAACCTTTTTTTAGATAAAAACTTAAAAAATGTGCTGAAAACAAGACTAGATATGGAACATGACAACATACTACAGTTATTGGTGTTATTAATAACTTCTAAATGATATATAGTAAATTTGCACAGAGACTGACATACTTGCTACTAAGTCTGTTTAAATAAAAAAAAAAGACTTAACACACATTTTAGATATAATCATATTCAATATTTTACACTTTTAAGAGCTTAGGTTTCTATAGTTGACTAATATTTGAATCCTGAAATATCTTCAACAGCCTAAAACTAATGATCTTTTTATACCAGATTCGCCTAGTTTTCTGAAGTTATATGTTTATTTAATGAATACAGGGATTATCATTTTCCGGATATTTCCGGAATTCCGGATATTTTTTTCAACTTTTAGTTTTTCCAGATATCTTGAACATTTTTTATACATACAATTTTAGGTGTAAATTGTGTAATATGTTTGTTTTTTAAGCTTTTTCGTTCATCACTTGTAGAAAAGTAAAGAAAAGTTTGAAAAAATAAGTTAGAAACAACTCAGTAAAAGCAAAATTAGGAGGAAAATAAGGGAAAATATTTTCTGTATATTTTTTCCCAAACAATTTTCCGGATTTTTAAAATATGACCTGGATGATCTATATGAATATGCCATCAATTGAAATCCTAGCAACATTGTAATCTTTTTTTAATCATGCAAAAAATTCAGAAGTATCTTTTAAATCAAAACAAACAAGATGTAATAAGTCATATTTTAACAATAAAAATTAGTATTTAACAATAAATGACCTATTTTTAGAATAGATAGTATTGTATTCAAAAAAAATTTATGAACATGTAGACATATATTTATATTGCTTAGAGCAAGTTGATGTTTCTATTGTGTATTTTAGTTTATATAAGGGCCATTATATGATTATTGAACCTAATAAAAAGATTTCAACAGTTTTTTTAGTTTTTTTCTTTTTTTAATGACTTAAGAAATTCTTGGTAAATTGTACATACAAAAAAACATTACATCAATTTTATTTCATTTTGCTATAAAAGTTTTTATTTTGCTAGAAAAAAACTAAATGATATAGTTTTTATATATGATATAGTTTAAAAGGTTCTAAATCAAACCCTAAAAGCAGTTTTTAGTTTAAAACATTTTTCAAGATGTCTGATGACTTTCCCTTAAATCGGTAAATAGTTTTAATTACAGAGGCCAACAACAAAAATTTTCTGTTGCTGTGCAAATAGTGTGTTTTTTGTATAGCATTTCCCATTTTGATTTCAAATATGCCACCCATTTTTTGCTGTCAGGTCAAGTTGTAAAGATTTCAAATCTTTATCATTTGGGGTAAAATTCATAATGTTGTCAAAGTAAAAATTTTTCAAAAGTATGTCTACCTGGATCTTAAAAGAAGCGTCTTTTCATAGAGATTTTAGATAAATAAATTACTTTACATATTAACATTTACCTCAAATATTAAAGATTTGAACCCAAATGTCTTTACAACTTGACCTGACTGTGAAAATGGGTTGCATATTTAAAATCAAAATGAGAATTTAAATATGAAAAACATATTGCTTTTCTTTAAGTTTTGGCTAAACAATAAACTTTAAATTACTAACTTTAATAACTTGGGTAATTGGAATTCTTTTAAAAATTTTATTCTTAATTAAGTTTTCATTACATGACTAGTAAATTTTTTTTTCTAATCACTCTTTACTAATTAAAACAATAAAATATATTAGATTAGATTAGTATTTAGATCACTGTAGACATTAAAAATACTTATAATATACTATCATAAATTAATTAATTTTAATAGAGTTTCTGTGTGTTTTGCTTGCTAACAAAATACTGTAAAAATGGTTTTATTGTTTTTTTTGGTAAATATTTGTTATTAGTACAGTGTGGTAAGAATACTGGGTAACCCAGCAACTGCATAATATTTTAAAGACAAATTTTCAAAACTCTAAAAGAAATTTGTTTTTAAACAAAACAAAAAAAAAAAGCAAACACTTAGAGAGCCTATATACTCAGAGAGCGGACATACAGAAAATACGGAAAAACGGCGGCCATGTTTTTGCCAAACTAGCATATGACATTCACAAATTCAAGTAAAAACAATTGAAAGAAAAAAAACAACAAATGAGCACAATAATATTTTAAACAAAAATATATTTAAAAAAACTAAACCTTTTTATGTTTTATTTTTTCAAAATTATTTTTCGACAAAGTTATTTATTTATTTGGGAAATATCTTTAATAAAAAACACAGCAAAAAAGTAGTTGTAATCAATAAGTAACTTGGAAAAAGCATTACAATTTATTTTATAAATTAGTTGAACCAATGCATGTATTGTCATACTCTTGCTGCCAAGTTCACAAGAACTTTTTTTAGTTTTTTTCTTTTTACGCTTTTTTTTAAGAATTTTTTCAACGCTAAGTATTTTAAGTCTGAATGTTATAAACCTGTTTTCTAGCTTTAGATTAATTTGATGACAATTAGGATACAAAGTTAGACTTTTAATTTGTTCATCAGAATTAATTTTCTCTAAAAGCATAGCTAGATTTAGTTTTTTATCAAGAAAACCAGATAAGAATTGATGGTCATCTATATCATAACTGCCTTTTGATGATTTTTTCAAGAATCGGGCAATGCAAATAAGTTTCAAGTTATTTTTAAATTGAAAAGCAGTAGGAATTATTTGTTTTGCACATACCAGGGAAAAAAGATTCTCCAGGCAATCTTGCGTAAATCATGATGTCATTAGAAAATCAAACTTTTTTTCTAGAAGTAAATTATTTTGCAAGTTAATAACTGATGTTGTTGATAATATAACACCAGATTGAACAGGTTTCTACCTTATTTTTCTAGTTTGGCATAATATTTTTAAACCATGGAATATCTCAATGATGTCATTTAAAAAAGTTATTGTTTCATTGTAAACTTTGTTATTTTTCATGCTAAGAGCCATACCTGGGTTTCGTGAAGTCATAAATGTAAACCATTTATCAACAATTCCTATAAACCAAGCAGTTGTGTGAATAGAATCATCTTTTATTTCATTTGCAATAAATTTTAATCTACAATTTACATCATGATTTATTACAAATGTTGCTCTTGATACTTTTATTTTGTTGAAATGTTTTTCATCAAGATGTTCAAATGTAAGCTTGTAAGCAAACTTCAAATCCATACCTTCTTGAAAGTCTACAAGCTTGTTAAGGTGTTTTGAATCTATAATTGGCGATTGAAGTTTATATTTTTTTTGAATCTTAGCTGTTATTATAACATGTTTGTTACATAAGAGAGATGTTCTTATATTCTTTAATAAATGTGGCACGTCTGCTAAAAATTCAATTAAACGAGTAGGGTCACATGGGTGTTTAAATGAACTAGAAATACTGCCAAAATTAGCCACCTAAAATAGTCCAGAGGTTTCAATTCTGTACTTAAAGGGGGGCATATTGACTTATGAGTTACTGTTGAGAGGTATGAATAGGTGCACGATCGTGCTGAAATGCATAATTACCATCTGGGATGTCTTTTTTATCAAGAGAACAACGGTCTGTAGAAGCCACAAATATTCTGAGTCGATTTTTTAGCCTTTCGAAACAAGCACTTGACCATCCTTTCTTTCCTTCCAATGACATCCAAGATCATCAGCAAGACTAGGTGTTTTGTTTTAAAGGCATAATTGGCGTGTTCTGGAACATCTTGAATCTTATCAGTGCTCATACCTTTGTTGAGTGTTTTGTTGATTTACTACTTAGTCAACCGTGAATAATTTTTCATCAGAAAAAAGGCTGACAAGTTTCAATGTGATTTTTGCCAAATTTAAAAATTTTTTGCAACGTTTTTTTCTGAGTTCTTTTTGATTTTTTGTTATTTAGTGTTTTTTACCACAGCCCTCAACATCAGGTTAAGGTCTTTCATTACCCTTTGCATTGTAGAATTCAACACCTTTGACTTCTTGGCCAGGGTGCAGTATCGAATTGGCTCTCTTATGACGTTTTCTCTGACTGAAATTTTTTTATTCTATTTGTTTGTACTGGAATGTTAAATTGTCTTACAACATCTCAAGCAGTTTTTTTATACAGAAAGGAATTTGCAGTTTTTGAGCACTTCAAAAATATTACTGAAATAATCTTTATAGTGGTCTTACCTGACTAAAACCAATATCATTTCTTTTTTTGCTTCCTGTGCCTTTAAATTTTTTGTGTCATTTGTTTTTAAATGTATCTTTGGTTTAAAAAACAATCAGCGCTACAGCTATCTAAAAGTATTTGCTGAAGCCTTTAATTAGCATTAAGCAGTTGCTAGGTAATATACATTAGGCAGTTGCTAGGTAATATACATCCAGTTTGTTATTTTAAATATTCTTTAAAATAAAAAGGGATAAAATATATATATTACACTTGCAATTTAATTCAGTAATAAAATATTTTTTTAAATAATTTAAGTAGTCAAAAATTAAATTATGCTTTTGGTTTAGGTGCAATTGAAGAGCTTGGTACAAGAATTACATTTAGAATGACAGATCCTTCTGATTTAAATAGAGATGTTTTGACAGTATGTAGATTGCCTTTTAAAGAATATTACTAGATTCTTAATTTAAAGAAAAGATCCAAAACTGTTTCAAATTTTTTTTTTATTAATTTTTTTTTTTTAGTCTGAATCATGCACAGTGAGTTTTCCACACCTGGAAATGGAGTTTCGACTTTCTTCTAGTGGAGGAAAGTTTACAACACTTGAAGGACTTTTATACAATGTTCTTGAACATGTAAGTGTTTTATGTTAAGTTGAACCTTATTATATAATATTTTTACTGTATACCTAATAACTCATATATACATTTTTTTTCATTATTTATAAAACTGTGTACTGAAGTTTTTAGTTTAAATACGAATTTTGGTATTAAATAGATTTTTTTTTTTTTTTTTGAAAACCTTAATGAATTTAAAAAAAAGTTATTTTCTTTCTACCCTTTATATTCATATGGTCTAGTATTTATTTTGAGGTTAATTCGAGTTGATTTCTGTTGAGATTGTTGTTTGATTCTTGGTTGTCACTGAAGTAGAAATGTGGAAAGGATTTGGTTTGTTTTACATGCATTACCTTACATGTTTTAACATTAAATTCCATATGCCATACTTTCACCCAATCAACAATGTTGTCAATGTCAGTTTGCAGACAAAATTTTTCTAGTTCAATTCCATAGAATTCAAGTATTTGTAGCAGTCTTGTGGCAAGTACTTGAGTCCTATGGAATTGAATATTAATCCCCTTAGCATAGTCAAGAAAAAGAATGTTAACAGAAAACTTACATGATATATTATAGAATTAGGAATAAATATTAATGAGAAAATAAGTAACAAGATTTTTTGTTTACAAAACCATGCTGACAATTCGATATAAGATTTTGAGACAAATTCTCTATAACCTTATTTTCAACTAGGTTCTCCAGTATTTTTAATGGCACAGAAGTAATCGGAATTTGGTCTGTAGTTTAATGGCACAGAAGTAATGAATGTTATTTGAGTTTATTTTGGAACCTCCTTCAAACAAAGTAGTTGCATTTGCTACAAACCTTTGTACAAGTCTTTGATATTATTTTTTGTTCCAAACTTCTGAAAATTCACGATTAGTGGATATATATATATATATATATATATATATATATATATATATATATATATATATATATATATATATGTATATATATATATATGTATGTATATATATATATATATATATATATATATATATATATATATATATATATATATATATATATATATATATATATATATATATATATATATATATAACTTGAAATATGTTTATAACCAATAATTAAAAAAATTAGTCAACAAAATAAACAATAAACGAAATATTTTCTTCTTTTAATTTTACAAAAATTAATCTAATAATAGTGCTAAAATTTATAATTATATATATATATATATATATATATATATATATATATATATATATATATATATATATATATATATATATATATATATATATATATATATATATATATATATATATATATATATATAAAGGAAAGAATTGTTTGAATAAACACAAAGGAATAAATTGTTTGAATAAACACAAAGGAATATATTGTTTGAATAAACACAAAATTGGTTGCAAAGCCATTTTATGCAAGTGTTGCCATGTCATTTTAACATCTGTTTTGATTTCTTATCTACACAGTCATTTTGTCATTAAAGTGTTATTTAACCACTAACATTAAATTTTTTTCTGAAAAATTTATTTTACTTTTTTTTATTATTATTCTTATTATTTTTTGCTTAGCTTGGAACTATAAGTCCTTTTTCATTTGGAGATAGTGCAGCAAAAACTAATAAAGTTAATGATTTGGTTGAGACAATACATAAGGTAATTTTGCTTTTAACTAATTTTTTTCAACATTTTTTTTATTTTAACACTTTTGTTTTTATTTTATTTAATCTTTCTAATTGAATTTATTTATATATATTTTATATATTCTACATTTATATATTACATTTTTTTTGTTATATTTTGCATATTTTATTTCATTTATTACATTTTATTATGTTTGATACTTTATGTATCACATATTGCATTATTTATTTTTTTAATATTTATTATATTATACAACTTATTTTTTTTTTAGTAAAAATATAATCATTATATGAGGTACCTCACAGGTAAAGGTACCAAGTCTTAGTTTTTAGATTTGGAGATATACGTGTTTTAAGAAAAATATGTTGAAAAATTTGAAACTAACTTTATTATTTTTTCGAGCAGTTTTATCATTATTTAATAATAGTTTTTAAAATAAATAATCAAAATATACATTAAATTCATTATTACGTGAAAGTTACACAGTTTTAAAGTATGTCAAACTTTTAAAGTCATTTTTTACTGTAATTTCATTTTTAAAACACTTCCTTGAAAAACTATGTAGAATTTTCAATAATGATGCTATCAAACTAATTTTTGTTTATTTTGTGGCTTATTCCTAACTCTATGCAAATGTATCAGTAACTCTATTTCTAAGACTTGGTACCTTTTGGTCCTGTGAGGTGCCTCATATGTATATTAGGGTTGTCCACTTTGCAATTTCTTTTCAAAACACCAGGATTGAAGTTTTTCCCATTCTACTATTAGGGTACAATGTAAAAATATTTTTTTCAAAATTTTATTATTTGCACTGAAAGTCCCTCAAAGCCCCCAAACATTTGACAGGTCCCTAATATTATTTTTAAAAAATTATTTAAAAAAATGTCAATTTAAAATTTAATAAATATATTTATATATTTATTTAATTTTAAAAATTAAATAAATATATAAATATAAATTTTAAAGTAAATTATCATTTTAGGTTATATAAATTTTCCTCAGCTGCTATTTTTAATGCATGTTTAGAGAGTATTGTTTAATTGAATTTGATTCGCAATTATAATTAAATAGGCTATTTAAAAATTTAAATAGTTATATAAATAATTATATATATCAAATCATCATATATCAAATCCATTGCAAAATTAGCATCTGCTAAGGTTGCATCTCTTTATTCATTTTTATAAAAAACAACTTAAAAATACTCATTATTAAAAACGTTGTAAATATATATATATTTTTTTTTTCATTTTTTGTTTAAAAACAATAGTTTTTATTCAAAAAAACCTAAAATTGTTATTTTTGTAAAAAATAAATCAAATCTTTAAAATTTTTATAAAATGAAATTTTGAGTACCAGGTTGAGATATTTTTAAGTAATATAGAGACCTGTCAAACATTTTGGGGCTTTAAGGGACCTTCAGTGAAAATAATAAAATTAGGGTACTATGTAAAAAAGATATTTTTCCATAGTACCCTAATAGTAGAATAGGAAAAGCTTCAATCCTGGTGTTTTGAAAAAAAAATGTGCATAGTGTACAACCCTAATGTATATGTTATTTAAAAAATAAAACAATGTTAAATTTAAATTTCTTTTTTTTTTAAACTCGTGTTAAAAAACCACTTACTAATACTTTCCAAAGCGTGATATTTAGAAAAAACAGTTTCCATTTCGATGAAATTCAAAACAAATTAGCACATTTGACAGGTTAAACTTATTTTTTATGCCCAACACTAACACAAAACTGTTGCTGAGATTTTATTTTTATGCTACCTGTAATAGTTTTATTTTTCACTACACAAAATGTTTCTTTGCATTGCAGCTTTCTAGAGCATCATTTTCTCTGGATGTCTCTGGATGTCTCTGGATGGTATCAGGATCATTTTAATTTTTTTCAGAGTTTGATTTTCCATTCTTTTCATTTTTTTTCTTTTTCTACATCAAGTAAAATGTTTTTGTGCTTCTCTTTTTGTATTTAATGTTTTCTGAATGTTTCTAAATTTCTAAATGTATTAAGTATTTAATATGTTTAGAAATAAAGAAACATTCAGAAAACAATATATTAGCTTAATATATTAGAAACATATTAAACATTGTTTTTGGTGCTATTACACAATAGGTTAATACAACAGATGTTGGTTGGTGCAATTGACACCTTATATAACCTTATAAATTTTTTAAAATTAAACATGCATATTGCGTTTAAAATTATTTCTTTTGACACCCAATCCATTCTATTGTTTAAACGATATCAGCTGAATGTGTTGACAAAATCATTTGGGTCTTTTTGATTGCCAACATTGTAATAAATTTCTTAGGTGATGACAAAAGATCAACTCTTTTTCTTTTTTTTAATTATGCATTTTTAAAACAAAGAGGATGGCTTTTTTGTGCAATCAGTCCTATATGTTTGGAATGTTGTAAAAGTCATAAGTGACAACACTTTTGTAATAACTGTTCATGTATAAATAGTACTCTAGTTTTAAATATGGCTGTAAAAGATATAATCTGGTTGTTATTATACTTTTTTTCAAATTTGCCCACAAATTTTTCACATTAAATATAACTTTGAGGAGGATAGATGTTTTAATGTGAAAATTACAAATATAGCTGCTTTTAGATTACCAAACCTTTCATATAAGTATTCCATATTTTGTCATTTTTAAAGCATTTTTAACTTTAAAGAATAGTTAGAATCACTCCTCCCATGACACGATTTAACAGAACTTGTAAACTTTTAAAAATATATGTAAAAAATAAGGAATAATAGGGCAAATCATTTTAAGGGGATCTGTAATAGAATACCGTAGCTTTGAATATTATATCTTCCATAAAAAAAATTGAAAACACAGATGCAATTTAAATTTAAATACTTTAAAAGTGTCAACCATCAACCACCTCAACCATCTAACCACCACCTCAACTATCTAAATAGTTTTTCTAGAAATGTTATAATATATTATACAATTAGAATAGTTAATATATGTTATACAGGATTTATGCGTAATATGATATTCTAAATAATATTAATATCTAAAAACGACTAATTGATATTATATGCTATATTTTACCAAGTTTTATGTTGGATACATTTGTTATACATGGAGTATAAAAAAGTTCTAAAAAAAAATTGATTTTATATTCTTTATTTTACTAATTTTTTGTATCAGATATGATAGGTGTGGATAAGTGATGTAATATTCGAAGTAACAAATTAATATTATTCTATATTTTATTAAATTTTATATCGGATACAATTGGATACATGGGGGATATGATACATACAACAATTTAAAGTCCCTGCTAATTAAAATCATGGCTGCAATGCTTTAAAAAAATCCACTGTATCAGCTGTCAATTCTTTATTATCTTTCTCCGTAAATTTATTATTAAGATATTTCATATTATAGTTTTTTTTAATTAGTTTTGTAAAAATTTTTCATTATTGATAAGAATGGCTTTTAAAAAAATAGAATTTTGCATAGAAATTTATAAAACAAAAAATAATGTTCTTTTTCAAAAATTCTTTTTTTAAAATTTATTAAGTTATTTATGTATTCAGGTATTTTAAAACCAACTGTCAACATGGCAGACATATCTAAAAATATGTAACCAACCCAAGTAATTGCTTTTAGTATGACAATATTTTATTTAATTTTTTCTTTGTCTTTTTAGTTAAAAACTTGTAAAGTTTTGATGCTCAGTCAACATTTTTAATGGATCTCTTACCTTTCCAAATTCTGTTTAAATTCATCCTAATTACCTTTGTTTTGGTAAAGTTATGAATGACTCTACATGATATATTGTCTGTTTCTAACATACTCAACAGAATATATTGTCTGTTTCTAACATATGTGGTTATGTCACTAACTAATCTTTAGTATTTTCTTTTGTCATTGCAGTATCTTTGCAACAAGTAACCACAAAAAAAGTTTATATTTTTGAAAGTAAAACATAAATGAAGTCATTGAATTCATACTTTTATTTTATTCTTTCTTTTTGTAAAGAAGCTTTAGCATCACCAAGAGGGTTTTTGTAATAGATTGTTCTATCACATAGTTTAATTATCTAAAAAAGTTTTTAAAAAAGATTTTTAAAATATTTTCCAACTAAGTACTGTTACCACTATAACACTTTAATAGAAATTAATAATTTATTTTATTGACAGAAGGGCATTAATAAATGAATAGAGGTGTATGGTTGATTTAGAAATTTTTTTAATCTTCAATTTGCTGACTACTGGTGCATGTCACAAAATCCATCAAATTATTAGTCTCTTGCAAAAGTTATGTTATATACATTCACATGTATGTAAGTTATGTTATATACATTCACATGTTATATACATTCACATGTATGTAAGTTATGTTATATAGATTCACATGTTATATACATTCACATGTATGTATATAACATAAATTAAATTTTAACTTTGTGTATGTCATTTTCAAAAAAATTATGGATTTACCTAAAAAATACTAAACTGATTCTAAACTTTTGTAAATTATCCTGCTGGGCCTGATCATGAGAAAAAATTTTTCTCTCCAGTTTATCACAGAATAATATATATCTTCAATATTTTCAACACTGTTGTTATTTTCTGTAACAACATTCTACAGAACATCTATAAATTGAATTAATTTTATTTTACAAGTTTCTTGAGTATTGCAGAAGCATTACTTGAAAAATCTTCAATATTCTCTATTTACTATATTAATCAAAAAAGACAAGCTTATATTTTTAATTTGTGCAACATGGTTTTTTATTTTTCATCTCAATAATTGTTAATTGATCTAAAGTAAAAATTACTTAACAGTACATTTAAAGAGTTCATTAGAAACTTGCTTGATTTTAAGATTTTTATTATATCATGTGTATCATATATGTTATTATGCATTTAAACAATATCTGGAATTTTTTAATTTAACGAATAATAATCTATTTTTTGAGATTCCATGCAATTTAGTAAAAAGATATAATATTGTCAATAATTCTGTATCAATAAATTCCATAAATTTCACCGTAAATAAATTCCATAAAGGAATTTACTTTGAAACTTTATTTTTTTATAAATTTTTAAATATATAACTACTGATCGATCTCTATATTATCTGTAACATGCAAAATAGTTGAATGCATCCTTGCAAAACATATTATATCACATGTTCAAGATAAATTATTATCAAATAGCCAATTTGGTTTTCTTCCTGGGAGAATTTTTTTTTTTTTAATATCTTCGCTTCCAACAAGACTGCAAGCAACCACTAATTAGTGTTGGAAGTTACTGGAAGAGAAAAGATGAAGAATGTAGAGCAAGATAATGATTGACAGACGACTTAAAAGATTGCAAATTATATGAATTAGGAAAGCAAGATGAAGGAAGCGAATTCCAAAGAACTGATATTTGAGGAAAAAAACTAGAGGAATAAGAGTTTTTGGAGCATTTAGGAACAGTCACAGTAAAAGGATCAGACTTAATTGAATGACAAGTAACACAAGAATGAATTTTAGTAAATGGCACAAGAGACGCTAGCTCTTTAGAACAGTGCCCATTATAGTATTTGTAGAAAAGAGAAAGAGAAGCAACATTATGACGATGTGAGCATGGTTGAAGGTTGGCTGCAAGAGCAGGTCCAACTATGTTTACAATGTGCTTTTACACCTTGTCTAAAAGAGAAAGGGCATCATTAGAAGATCCGCCCCAAATATGGCAACAATATTCCATACAAGGACGGATTTGAGATTTATAGAAATAGAAAATAGAATCTGGAGTAATAAATAATGATTAGCTAAAAAAAAATTGAGTTTTATCTGAATTAAAGTTCACCAGTCACTGTGAGCCCCATGTTGTAGCAGAAATGAGATCCTTTTCAAGCTGAAATGCCCCCACCAAACAATCAGAGAGTGTTGGCTTCTTATCGTGACAAGAATAAATGGTAGTATCATCAGCGAACAATGCCACCTAAGATGAGAGAATATCTGGAAGTTTGTTAATGTAAATTAAAAAGAGTATAGGGTCAAGGATTAAACCTTGAGGAACCCTTGAGGTTACAGAATAAGAAGAAGAGTGCTGTCCATCGAGGACAACTTTTATACTACGATTGGAAAGGATAGATTCAATAATCTTAAAGATGTTGCCAGATACATCATAAGAAGAAAGCTTATGGAGAAGACTAGCATGCCAAACTTTATCAAACGCTTTAGAAATGTCAAGATCGATATCCTTAACCTCTCCACCTTTATCTAATGCACAATAAAACCTATCGGTTATTACTGTTAAATAAATTTTAAAACTGCTGGGGTTGATCCACATAATGCAAGCTACTATGGTATCCTTCCTATTGAAGAACATCTTGATTTCGTATGTCTCAGCACACTTAAACGAAATAGAACCTAGCCACCCAATCACACTTAATCTACATAAAAACAATCACTCACATTCCACTTTTAAGTTTAATACCAGATCTGCTAAATCAACTATGTATTTAAACACATATCTACAGAAATTTATGCGCCACCTTTGTAATGATGCAAATAAACTTGGAGCTAACTCTAACCTTTAAATCATTCAATAGAATATTCCAAAACATTGTACTATTACTTTTTTGTAAATTCAAATCAATATTTATTTCAAGAGAAGATTCTACAGTACAATCTCTCTAATTTGAATCTCCTTAATTCGAAAATCTCCATAATTCGATTAAATGCAAAGTTGCCGTGAAATGTGCTTAAAAAAGTCTTACATTTAACTTTCTATAATTCAAATCTCTATAATTGGAAAACCTCCACCCTTTGAATAGATTTTTTTGGCCCGTCAGTAAGATTCTCTCTGTAAATTGAACTTTTTTAACTTCTGACATGTAAAAAACTCATAAGACCGTCAAAATCTTTTTTCAAATTTCGAATGTTGTGAGTTTTTGAAAAACGATTAGTGTAAATTATCTTCTACTGTTTAAAAAAAAATCATGGCATCAAAGAGACATAGAGAAAACCATTTAAAGCGGAAATAAAAAACTCTAATGTAATCGAAGGAAGGAAAAACAAATAAAGAGGTTTCAAAAAATTTTGATATTCCACCAAACACTTTTTCAACCTGGATAAAGAATAAAGATAAAATTCTACTGATCGGGTGAAAGTTGATTCGTATTACCTCGTAAACAAAGCTGTATTTAAATGGTTCAAACGAATGAGAGCTGATAATGTACCAATTAGTGGCTGCTGGTAAAATAAAACGCTTTATATTTTGCGATAGAACTATGCTTCAAAAAATTTTAAGCTTCGGAAGGATGGCTAGACTAATTTAAGAAAAAGCAAACTAATTTGGAGATAAGTTGACAAAGACTCTTAAAGATATAAATCGTGTCTTTGACATGAATTTAATAGCTCATAAAAGACAATTTACAATTACTGACTTTTTTTTCAAATCTAAAAGTTTAAAACACATAATATATAATGCTTTAAGGCCTAAGAATTACTATTTGTTTGTTGGTTTGATTTCTATTCGTTACTTTGAAAAGAATATTTGAAAAAAAGTCAACTTTCTATTATTCGAAAATCTCTCTAATTCGAACTTTTATTTTTAGCCATAAAATTCGAATTAGAGAGATTGTACTGTATTTACAACTTTTACCGTGAGATCAAAGAATTCGCGTATAATATTAAAATATTCGCAAAATAGATAAATTTTTTGATCATTTGACAAAAAATACATAAAATCTTAAAATTAAATTGATTTCTTGTAATAATGTTTTTTTATGTTTTTCAAAAAGTATAACCTATATTCTTTATTAAATAAACAATATAGATATTTTATAAAGTTTACAAAAGAAATAAAGTTAATCAAACCTAAATACAACATAATATTGGTAATATTAGAAATTTTTTTCATTTCACACCAGCATTATAAATAATCTTTAACTTTAAAGCTATAACTTAATTTTTAAATAGTCTAACAAAACATTAATACTATAAAAAGTTTGTATGTATGGCTGGAGTTTGTATGTATGGCTGGAGTTTGTATGTATGGATGTAGTTTGTATGTATATTTACTTGAACAATCATTTTTTTTTTATTTCTTTAATAGGTTATCGAAGGTAAAGAATTCATTACTATTGTATTGGACGATCCAGTTGGCAATTCATATTTACAGGTAGTTTTTCCTCATTTTCCTTCGTTTGTGTTTGTTTTTTTACTTTATTGTATTTTTTTATTACTTTTTACAAATGTTGCGATGAATGTCAACTTTTTTTTCGTGTTTTTACTTTTTTTTGGTACTCTAAATAAATCACTAATTACATTATCGCAAATTTATTTAGAATATATACGCTCCAGATCCTGATCCCGAAATAAAAATCGAAAAGTACGAACGTACACAAGATCAAAACGATCAATATGGCTTATCTGATATGAAAACAGAAAATTATATAAATTCTTAGTAAACAGAGCGTTTTTGTATTAATTTTTGGAAGCAATTTATTCTAGTCATGCAATATATGATTTAATCCGTCTTTATTTCGTTTTTAAAGGTCTTTTTTATAAAGAAAAAATTTAAAAAGTTATAACAAAAACAGTTTTAATAAAACACTCTAAAATGAAATTAAATAAAATTTAAGGTGTTTATTTAAAATATTGTTTAAAAAATAAGAATCAATAAAAAAAAACGAATAGTTATATAATCGTCAGAGGTTTGTATTAAGGTGTGTCATACTCAAGTCAAAACATAAAAATCAGATTAATTAGCATTAATAAAAAAAGTGTTGGATTTAACATTAAATTTTAAAAATTTAATTGAGTATAAGCTAAGAGCCCTGAAATATGCTTAAAAATAAGAATTTTAATACTTTTAAATTTTCAGGGTCAATTTTAATATTTTCACACTTAAATCTGTTTTTCAACAACCTCAACTTCAGAAATTAAAACAATTAAAAAAATTTATAATTATAGAATACTTAAAAGTTGGGATTTTTTCCAAGTTTTTTTTTTTTAGGTTTCCCAAGAAGTCCTTACGCATAATGCAGGAAAAGAAGCTAAACACTTTGTTTAATTTTTACAGGTTTTACAATTTGGGTATAGTTGAAAAATATAGTTTTTAATAAATTAAAAAAAACACTTGATGGATGAAAAAAGATGGAACCAGAATTGCTCTCCGTTTCTTTTAAGTAACTGCGTATTTTTAATTCTCATTCTATATCAATTTCTTGGATAAGTTTCACCATTTTTACCAATTTATATTATTTAACTGATAATAAAATTTAAAATATTTACCAATTATATATTATCACTCAATTTAAAATTCAAATTATAATATTTCTCTAATTATAATATATTTCTAGTTAAATTTTATAATAAATAGGTAAATATTATTAAATTCAATATGGCTGCTTGAACAAGAACGTAAAACAAATGAATATTTTTCAAAACCTATCTAATCATTGTTGTAATTTATGACAGCATTGCACAATGTAACACCCAGATCGATCGATCCACATCGAGAAAATTTTTAGCAATAAAAACATTTTTTAGAACATTTTATCAAAGTTATCTAATAGAAAGATTGATTGAGATTTTGTGTTGCACCGTCAAACATAAAATCTTCCGACCGTATTGTGAATAATATATATATATATATTTTTTTTTTCCCATATAAATTTATTCATAACATAAAACATATGTAAATACAAATAGAAGGGACAAGAAGAAAACATTTGTCTTATCGCCAAGCCCCTTAATCTATACCGTAATTCACAATAATAAAATATAAAAATCGTAAAACTATAACACTACAGCATATAAAATATTGTTATATAGACTTTTTATATTTATAAGAAACAAACAACAAACAAACAAAAAGATAAAATTCATGAGTCCTGAATGCCCCTCACTAACTATGAAAATCTACTTTTTTTCTTATTTTAATATTACAAAAGGACAAAAATTAAATACCAAAGTAAAAGCGAATACTATAGTATAGCAAAAAATGATATACTTAAAAAGCATACACGCAAATACTCATAATCCTGAAACTTTCCTTTTAAACCAGTATACACCTTTACATATACATCAGAAGAAACCATGCGCTATGTTGCTCATCAACAGTCTTTGCTTTAATTTGGTCTTAAACTCAATTGTTGCAACTCAAGCGTTGCAATTATTTTAAGATCATTAGTTATTATTTTATTCCATACTTTTGGTCCTCTAGAAATTGAAAATTTAGTAATAAAAAATAATAATAATATTAAGAAATATAACAATTTTAAGCAATGTTGATTTAAAAAAGATTTTCCTCTACAAATCAGACCGATGTTCTTCGAGATTTTACTTTCGAGATAATGTATGTGATCTCTCCACGTCACATTTTCATCAAGCAAAACACCGAGAAATTTCAAAGTGATTTCTCTTTTTACGTCTTGATTGTCAATACAGAGTTTTGGAAGTTTTAAAATAATATTATCTCGATCATGAAAACGATGGAAAAAAGTATATTGCGTCTTGGTTATATTTAGTGATAATTTATTTGCACTGAACCATTCAATAAGATTTATTAACTCTTTGTTTACAGATTTGAATAGAATGTTTATATCATTATATGCATAGAGCAGGTTTGTATCATATGCAAATAAAATTGTATCTAGTTTACTGCATGCTTTACTTAAATCATTGATATAGATGAGAAATAGGAGTGGCCCAAATAAAGAACCTCGAGGGACCCACACATTAAATTCATATCGGTCGTTTTACCATCATTGTAAGAAATGTATTGCGATCTATTTGTCAGATATTTTGGAGGAATGGATCTTGATTTCACAATCTTGTCTAAATTCTCTAAAAGTTATAACATTTTTGATATTTACTTCTTTTGAATTTACTCAGTTAGAGTTCTATGAGATATACTAAATACTAATGACAAACTAATTTTCCTTTCATACGTTGCACTTTTTATAAAAAAGTTGTAATGAAAATCCAATTATGTTTTCATCAAAATGTTTAAGATCAATATTCTTTAACTAATCATGTTACACATTTACACTGGAAAATAAAAAAATAAAAAAAAGTTGTTATGTTTAGTACAAAGTATTTTTTTTTAACTTGTTTACTTTTCCAATATTTCAATTCCAATACTTTTCCAATAACTTCAGTCTTGTCTTTCTTCTCTCGACTTGACTACTAACACCAAAACAAATTACATTGTTTTGGTGTTAGTAGTCAAGTTTCAAAAGTAATTCAAAAGTAGTTTAACTAAAAAAAAAAAAAGTTTAAAGTTCAAAAATTGTATTCAATTTACTCTTACAAACTGTCCATAAATTACGTCAACAATTTTTTGGTAATTTTCACCTCCCTCCCCCTTGTCAGCAGCTTGTCAAACTTCCAATGACCCTGCAATAAAAATACGTCACCGTTTAAATACCTCCCCTTCCCCCGAATAAATTTCCCGAAGGAATTTCCTTCCGAATGAATTAATTGCAATGATAGTTTTAAATATTAATCATAATTTATGTATGGGAAGGATGCGCATTTTGAGCATGTTAACAATATATTGCTTTTTTGCAGCCGAAAAATATTTAGTTTATTTTTTAATTATTATCTTAATTTTTCCTGTTAAAGAATATAAATAAATAGCTGATTAAAAAAATCTTTATACCAAAAATTGCATTATTTTCAATACACCCAATCATCTCATTTTAAAAAAACCAGTTTCCTAACATGAGCTTTTTTTAATGGAACTCAAAAAAACTCAAAATAACGAAAAAATAATCACAAACAAAATTAAATAAAATTGTGTCTTCAAGGACTATACTTAAGTAGAAAGTAATTATCTCAATCATTAAAAAAAAAATTATAAATCTTTCTTATCTCTAAAAAAGTTAACAATACTATTTTTTGAAAAAACTTTAGAAAGACACTTACTTTTCTTAATAAAAAGCTGGATTTTATCTTGAGCTTGTAAAAACGTATCATTTTGAGCAACTTGACCAAGTACAATCATAATTTAAATAGCATGACAACAGCTTATGTATTTCTCATGTAACCCATGGAATTAGCAGTAGATAAGCATAAAATTTTGAGAATGTAATAAATTTTTGATGATCTTGTTTCGTTCTGGCATAATTACAAAATATTGAATAATAAAAAATTATAACGGTGATAGTAAATTTTTTTAACAATATAAATTTTTTTTTTTTTTAATTTGTTATTTAGGTGCCCCAAGAAGTCCTAACGATCTTATCACAGAGCACCGTGAAAGAGCATTTGAAAGGAAGTTCACGCCTCCTTCCTTACCGTGACGCGAAAAATGTCCAAAGCTCGTTTCGAACCTGGATCTCAATCACAATTAAAGAATATTAACTATGCAACCAAGAAATTAAAGTAAATAACACCGTCGAACTTGTATGAATATCCTTAACCAAAAAAGTTCGCGAATAAATCATTACTAATGATTTATTCGCGTAGACTAATGACATTAGTCTATGCGACTAATGACATTAGTCTATGCGACTAATGACATTAGTCTATGCGACTAATGACATTAGTCTACTAATGACATTAGTCGCGTAGACTAATGACATTAGTCTACCCGTAAAAGAGGTAATATCATATGCATTTTTTAGTATAACAAAAAATGCATATATTATATGGATTTTTTGTTATACTAGTTATATGATATAACAAATATCATAAACCAGGAGTCAGCAACCTTTTAAAACGGAGGAGCCAAAAAATAAAAGTTAAAAAATTTTACAGTTTATAAAGAGCCTCCAACATCTTCCTTTTAATATTATATTAATATTTGTACATGGAGCTAAAGAGCCGCATCTTTACATCGAATAAACAATATGAGGCTGGCAAGCCGCAGGTTGCCGACCCCTGATATAAACATTTAAATAATACAATGTAGACTATTTACTTGCATAAACCATTTTTGTTTGTACAGCAGAATAACTTACAACCAGAGCCGTCCCGAGGAGAGGGGGTGTAGGGGGTGTCTAGCCCCCTACGAGCCCCCTGGAGTCGGCAAAATGAGATCTGTAGTTGGCAATCGGGAAATGTCGTCCAACGATAACTTTTTTTTTTTTTTAGATAGTCGGCAAAAATTATTTTTTTGACTTTAGTTAGGCAAAAAATAGATACGTCACCCCCCTCCCCATCTGCCATTAAAATCTCTTCGGAACGGCCCTGACAACAACAACTTTAAAAAAATAATAGTGTTACGAGTAAAAATATCGTGTGTGCTTATTTAGTTCTGTATGTGTCGGCTTTTTAAAGCATAACGCGGTTTTTAAATTCAAAAAAAAGTAGGAATATAAATAAGTAAATAAATTTATTTCAAAATGTAACATTGTTGACGTCAACTTGCCTTACACGGCTGTTTCAAGGTGGACTTACTGCTTCTTGTTATTTTATCAAAAGAATTACTTAAGGGGTGTTACTAAAACTTGCATAACTTTTGAAATACAGTCATTCTGGGTAACTTTGAATTTGCGGGTAACATTGAACTAAACGTGTAAATGTTTTTAATTTTTTTTTTCTTTGGTATTTTCTTTGCCTGTTGCTTTAACATGTTAAAGCAACAGGCAAAGAAAAATTCTTTGTTAACAAAGGCAAAGAAAAATTCTTTGTTAACAAAGAATAATATGATGAATTATCTTTTTTTACAAAAGTTTGACCAAAGAAAATTAAATTTTATTTCTCAAAAATAATGTTTTCCTTCATTTCCAGTTACACAGTCGAATGTGGTGATAACATCGTGTGTTTTCAATTTAGAATATTTGGTATTATATTGTAATTATCTGAATAGATTTTTAAGTATTTTATTGAATTATTTTCCGAACTTTAATACAAACTCAAAATAATAGGATTTAACGTGTTTTTTGCTACAAAAAGGATATTTATTTCCACTTAGCTAAAATATAACCAAATTCAGGGTAATTTTAGACAATCAATATTTTCCAAAAATGTTTTTTTTGTTGTCTGAGTAACATTGCAATAATACATAATAAATAATAGCATCTTTTTATTATAGTATTTTTATTATATAATGATATATGATATTATAAATATTAAAAATTATAATATTTATTACTAAAATATTAATTTTTGATATTTATGGCTATCTTGATAGATTTAATAATATATTTTATTAATAGCAAATATGCGATTAATTAAATAATTTTCATTAATAACATAAATCATCTTTATATTTTTAGCATTCATAAAATGGCAAGAAAATGTTCGACAAGTCATCCTGGCACAAGAAAATATGGCACTAAATCTAATTACACCAATTTTACAATTCTACACTTCAAGAGGCTTTAGCCAAAATTAAATTAGAAAAAATGTCGATTGGTGAAGCTTCTAAAATTTATAAAGTACCTAAAGCAACATTATTTTATAAGCTAAAAAATAAACACTGTAAATCAGTAGGGCGCCCTATCGCCCTTAGCATTGATGAGGAACTTTGTTTTGAAAATCACTTACTTTATTTAAGTGACAAAGGTATACCTATTGGAATTAATGATTTTAAAAGTATTGTCAAAATCTATCTGGATGATAGTGGAAAAAATATACAACAGTTTAAAGATAACTGACCAGGTTGGGAGTGGTGTAAACTTTATCTTGACAGGCATCCATCATTAAAAGAAAAAGTATCTCATTGTATTTCAAGAAAACGTGCACAGATTAATTATTGTCAAATAAAATTATTTTTTCAAAATCTAGAGAAGGAATTAAATGGAGTAACGCCAGATAACATTTACAATATGGATGAAACAGGGTTTCATGATGACCCTGGAAAAAAAAAACTTTTTTTTTCGTCGATCCTCTCGCCATCCAGAACTTATAAGAAACACAACAAAAACTTGTTACACTGTTGTTTTTTGTGGAAATGCCTCAGGAAAACTAATTCCACCATTTTTCATTTTTAAAGGAAAACAGTTGGTCTGACTGGCTTTTCAATGCACCAGAAGGATCAAGAATGGCAACTTCTTGCAGTGGCTGGATGGAAATTCAAATATTTGAAGAGTGGCTGTTGAATCACTTTGTTTCAAATATTATAAATAAGGAAGGTATAAAAATTCTGATTAGCAATAATTTAAGTGCTCATATATCTTTAAAAGCCTTAAATATATGTGAAAAGCATAATATAACATTTATATGTTTGGTACCCAATTCCACACACCTTTTACAACCTTTAGATGTTGGATATTTCTTGAGTTTAAAAGCTAATTGGAGGTCAGTTCTTAATCAATGGCGTAAAACATCCAGAGGAAAAAAGGTTAATAACCTGCCAAAAATTTTGTTTACGCAGCTCATTAAATCTACTCTTAATGTTGGTAAAGAAAATCTAGAACATAATCTCCAAGCAGGATTTAAGGCTACTGGCATATATCCATTTGTACCAGAACATGTTCTCTCCAAATTACCCAGTTTTACAAATATAGATATTCAACTCAATATTGGAGAATCGTTTAGGAATTATGTTGATGATATTCATCTTAACTAGATTTTTTAAAAAATTAATTTAAACTAATACAAAGAAATTTAAACAACTTTTTAGATTTAAAAGATTAAAATTGACATTCAGTTTAATAGTGTTCAAAGTTACCCGAAATGCGAGGGTAACTTTGAACGCCTACTTGAACATTGTTTTTTTATATAATATCTAGCAAATTTAAAAAAATGATAACAAACTAGAAAAAAGAGATCATCAGAATACCCTTTATGTAAAAATATTTGTTATCTAGTTAGTAAAACAATTTTTGTAGAGATAAACCTAGTGCAAACCGTTCAAAGTTACCCGTAATGACCGTATTTAAGATAATTTCGTTCTGTAAAAAGAATATGAACACCAATTAAATGCTTTATGTTTTAACATTTAATGAAATGATCAAAGACTGCTTTGATTTTCAAATAAATGCGATAAATGACAAACTTTGCTAAATTTCGAATTTTTTATATATTTCTGTGTGGGGAGGGGTTTTTACACCCCCCTCCCCACACACACACACACCCCTATCGCGCCGGCCTTGCATGCAATTGATATTAGCTTTATTTCCATTCCGTAACGAAAATACTCTTCATAATCTTGCTGAAATCTAATGTTATTCTAAAGTTCCGCGTAACTTTGTTTACTTTATACCTCCAAAATTTGTCTCGCCGAAACAGTGGGCCGGGTGAAAAAAAAAGAGCAATTGCTCACAAGCAATTGCTCTGAGTAAAAGTAAAAGCTAAAAGCAAATGCTCGCTAAAGTTACCTCATCGCTTAGAATTGTTAAGCGTAAAATTAAAACAATTTGTTGTAAAACATGCCAAGTTTAAAAGCATATAAGCCCTAACATAGCAAGAGGTACATAAAATAATTTTTATATTATCATCTGCATAAAAGGTCGAAATTTCAATAACTTACGTTATCCATCAAAAAATTAATATTTTACATTTAAAAAAAATAAAGTTAAAAATATAAATGCATTAAAAATTGAGTTGTAGTAATAAAATCACACGGATGACGAAGGAATCTGATAGAATAGACATTTATTGATAAGTGTTCTAAATTTCAATCATCAACCATGTAGCTATGTTAGGGAACCTTGGTTGGCCCAAGACAGGTTTTCCGTAAAAATCGCCAAAAACAGAAAAGTCATCCAAAATCATTTAAAGTATTTTAACAATGTTTATTTTTATTTCGCTTAAGATAAATATTTATTAAACGAAGAAAGATAATTCTTGTAAATTTTTTTTTAATTCGAAGATTAAAACGTTTATAGAAAAAAAAAACCATTACTTTAAAGTTATTGAATTTTTATACTTTATATGCCGAAATTTTTAAAAAACTTTTTATACGGAAATTGTTATTGCTAAACTGACGTAAGGCCCAATTTTACATTGCGTGAAACAGCCGTGCTTAACCTGAGGTTAACCGGAGGTCCTCCCCCCTTGTCATTCTTAGGCGTAGATCATGCTGCAAGCTTTCACAATTTGAAAAATTTTTTAAATTGTTTAAGAATACTAACGCTGTATCTAAATAATTAAAATTGCTATTAAAAATAAACCACAACAATTATACCGTAAAACTTAAAAAGAATTCGCTCCCGGGTGGGCTTGAACCACCAACCTTTCGGTTAACAGCCGAACGCGCTAACCAATTGCGCCACGGAAGCACATTTACTATCGAAAATTTAAAATTAAATATAAATCAATACAATAATATATTATGTCAAGAAAATAATAGATGACTTCAAGAGGTATTAAAGAAATATTTTCAACCTTGGATTCAGATATTAATATCTTTGAATATTATTTAAATAGATACTATCATCCAAGGGTTTTAGCAATACAGAGAAGTTGATATTTTTAATTTAAGAGTGGCATTTTTATCAAAATTTAAAAAAGTTCCGACAGAGATCATAAACAAGGTATCTGAAAGAAGATCGTAAGGATCTTATCGTCAGAACCTTAAAAAAACATTTAACAAATAAAAGATAGAAAAAAAAATTAATAAAATTTTACAAAATTGCAATGCAAACAATCTGTGTCTGAAGAAAGATCAAGAGGATCTTCTCATCAGATTTTTATACAAGAGTAAACCAACAAATAAATTAAAAAGTAAAAAGTATACAAGAACAATAAATAAAATAAGTAGGAATAAACTTCTATAAACATAAAACTTCTATAAACAAAAATATATATATATATATATATATATATTCAGGGCCGGCGCGAGTAGGTGTCACGTGGGGGGGGGGGGGTGTCATTACAACTTTTGCCGACTAAAAAAAAAAGGTCCTCGTTTTCCAAAAATTGCCGACTGTCATGACGACATTTGCCGACTAACTAGGTCCAATTTGCCGACTAAGGGTCCAATTTGCCGACTAAGGGTCCATTTTGCCGACTAAAAATCATAGATGGGGGGGGGGGGGGGTGTCACACCTCCCACACCCCCCTATCGCGCCGGCCTTGTATATATTTAACTTTTAATATAAATGCGTTGAATGATAAACCTTTACGTTTCCTTCATGATGAGACTCAATCAGGGTGGAGACTACTTTAAAGATATACGAAAACGAAAACCAAAATACAGTCACTTATGCTAAAAAAGTTTAAATGACACCACAGAATAGAGAAAAAGGTGAGGAATGTAAAGAAGATGTTCGTGCTTTTATTGTAAATAGTAAAAATAATGTAGAAATAAAAACCCTAACAGAAAAGTTTAGAACAAACCCTTTTTTTTTTGGAAAAAAGTTACACTTAACAGAAATTCT
Source organism: Hydra vulgaris (assembly GCF_022113875.1). Classification (NCBI taxonomy): domain Eukaryota; kingdom Metazoa; phylum Cnidaria; class Hydrozoa; order Anthoathecata; family Hydridae; genus Hydra; species Hydra vulgaris. The sequence goes on along the minus strand of NC_061159.1, from coordinate 10,863,392 downwards.
ATTGCAGGTGAACGTAAGGTGGGGAAATTTTATATTTTTGTAGGAGGGATCTGTAATTCAATATCAGAAGAGGCTCTGTCCAATCACATCAAAAAGAAACCAAAGCAAGCATTCAGTTATATTCAATTAATAATTTGAAAAACGTAAATGATATCGTTAAAGAATTCAGACAACATTTTCAGACAATACTCAATACGCCACTTATTATAAATAACAACCAAAACCATAAACAAATTCCACCTCTAAATAGCAAGCCTAATTCATTAGTTGTTACAACAGTTGATATTAAAAATAACATCTCACTTCTAAATAGTAACAAATCACCAAGTAGCTGAACACCTTAAAAATTCTCATAACAACAATCTCATTTTGTGGTTCTCTAAATTTTATAACAGTATTCTAACAAATAGGAAGGTCCCAAAAGATCTACCAACTTCAGCAGTTATCCCACGTGTTAATTCATATAAAAATTCTCATAATAATCAAAGTAATTACCATGGAATAAGTTTTTTACCTACTATTACTAAACATCTAGAATATATAATCTTACTTATATGCTCTAGTAGATAATTATTCCCACCAGTTTGGGTTAAAAAAAACAGTTCTACTTTCATTGGCGAGTTTCTATTGAGTAAACTACTCAGCACTATAAAGTACATAACACCGCCTCTATATATGTGCACTTTAGATGCCAATTAAGGTTTTAGTGCTTGTAATAGGAATCTGCTATTTGAAATGCTCTAATTGAAAAAAAAACTTTTGTTGTCCGTAGTACACACAATTTCATTGCTTTATCTACCCGGTACAGTAAACACATCATATCAAGGACTTACCTCAAATCAATTTAGTCTCTGAAAAGAAGTGCGGCAAGATTCTATTTTATCGCCTCATCTATATAACATTTTTACCAAAAGCATCCGAAGTGAAATAGTTTCAGAATGGAAAGTAGGATTGAAAATAAATGATATATATACAGGTATCATTGCATACGCAGATTGTGTAATCTTGCTAAGTCCTACATTTTCTTGTCTTCAAGAACTAATTTAACAATTTCAAACCTATGGAGTGGCCAATTTTATCAAATTAAACACTGAGAAAAAGGAATTTCTAATTTCTGTCCTATTTCAAATAAGGCCTATTTTAAACAACGTTAATCAAATTAAAGGAACTTCATTATATATTCAAAATATATTAAAACATCTAGGTTTCCAATGGGATATTAATACTATAAGAACGAGACTACAACAATTCAAGAAACAAACTTAAATGAGCGTATAACTCAGTTTCAATTGGTTGCAATAATTGATTGTGGAATTCGTTTTTTTCAAATTTGTTTTATGCATTGCAACTGAAACACATTGTGGGTTATATTCATTTTCTTGTTAAGACAAAAAATATCCTTTTATTCCACATTCATTCGAAGTTATTCATCAAATAAAAACGTCTCTTATTTGTTCCTCTCAATCTGGTTTAGCTAAAACATCTTTACAATAACAATTTTTGCTGAGTTTACACATTTCCTGAAGAAAATCTTCTAAAGATTCACCTGATGCTTGATGTCTTATAAGTAATTGATGTCTTGCAAAAATTTCATTAGGAATTTTTATGTGTGAATTTTCTAAAGTTTCAAACTTTTGTAGAAATCACACTCTTTAAAGTAATCATAAACATTGGATGAAAATAATGATGGAGCAAAATTTTTCTAGAGAATCCTCTCCACAATCCTTCATTAAATTCTCAAATATTCGCTTCCTATTTTATAATTCTTTTGAAGCAGTTAATGCATTATGATCAAGATCAGCATTATGGTTGCACCTGAAGTGCAATCATAATGCTAAAAGCATTAAATATTTTTTAAATAAAAAAAAATGGGTTTTGATTCAGATTCTCATAAAGAATTACGTTAAAATCGGATGCAAATTAATTGATTTTTAATTTTCTTTGTCTTTATTTAATATACAATTGTTCCTATCAGATCGAATAAACAAAAATGTAACAATTTACTTGTTCTCTCTCAATAAAAACAACTTTTTTATGTGCTGTGGTAATTAAATCAAAGTTTATATATGTATATGTATTATCAAAATTTATATATGTATATGTATTATCAAAGTTTATGTATTATCAATGTAATCGTTTTTTAACATTCTTTAGACTTATGGAATTAAAATATAACACTTTGAATCCAAGGACAAAAATTGTGTTGCGTGTTATAATCTCTTTAAAACACTTTATCGGATAGGAACGCTTAAAAATTGAACCAAAATTTAATTTTTAAGCCATCTTTAAAATTTAAAGCCATCTTAAGTAAATTTACTTTAAATCCTTCTACTTAAATGCTACTGCTTTAAAAGCTAAAATTTTAGTGAAATTTTAAATAATTCATTTATAAAAGGAGTCTTTTCAAACATCTAAGAAATTGCTAACGTTGCTCCAATTCACAAAGTTGGCTCGAAACTTGAGCTTGTAAGCTGCAGACCTTTTTTGTTATTATCTGTTAATGAGAATAATACCTGATAATGTCAGACTTGGTCAAAAGCTCTCTGACTTTGTCAGACTTGGTCAAAAGCGTTTAATATGCTGAGAGCAACGAGTCATACCATACTAGTTTTATTTAATGGGGTGGAAATCTGATCAATTACTACAATCAAAAAATAGACTTCCTTATAAATTATATTATCAATTAACCATATATATTGGACATTTAAGTTACACTTAATTTAAAGGTTTTTTTTATCTTTAAACTAAGTGTTTTTTTTTTTTTTTTTACATGTTACTTTAGATTGAGTGTAAATAATACAAACAAAAATAGAATATTGTGGTATTAAAATTAAGATTATGACATCAAATATTTTAATTTTTTTTACATTTTGTTTACTTATTAAATTTTCAAGTCCTTTGTGTTAGAGAAACGACCAAATGAAATAGACATAGTACGCGCAGTTCTTTTTTTTTTAATTAAAAAAGCAATCTTTTATATAGTTATAATAATTTTATTATTATTTAGCTAACAATAATAATAACAAATTATTAACAATAATTAAATAAAATACAAATACAATCTAGGAAAAATATTAGTTTCTGGTTCGTTTTAATATGTCGCCAAAAGTACACTCGATGTTGCTTGCATCATACCAGTTTTGCGAATAAAAATTTTGCAAACAACAATAACAACAAAAAGAACAACAACAATAACAATAAAAACAACAAAAGTAAAATATAATTTTCAAAACAGCTTAAACTGCTTTGATAATAAAACTGGCTAATAAATCTACAATTTACTCTCATTTAATTTTAATCTATATAAATATGTTGAAAAATAAATGGTATTCATTAGTAATGTTATCAAAGAATAAATTAAGTTTGAAGCGGAGTCACGAACAGAACTGAAAAACGCAAGTTTTAGTTACTAGATAAGTAAACTTTATTTCCTCGGAAAACATAAGTTTTAGCAGTACGGTTTTTTTAAAATAATGTTCTATATATTAGTAATAATTTCCATAAGGTTACAAGATTGCACTATGTATCCTAGAGTCACAGCAATCGTTTAAGTGCAGTTCATGCATGGTCACACACGGAAGTCAAGCACGGAAGTTGCATATTTTTCGAGTTCACGTAGTTATTTTTTTAATACTAAATTGGTTGCGAGTATTTTAAGTGAAATAATATATCTCTACAAATCGTATCAAGGCGGGCACGAAAGCTGGGTGTGTTGTGGGGGAGTGGGTGTGTGCAGGGCCCGATCTAGAACAACACGGACTGTTGGCACAACACAATTTGAGGGCCGCAAATTTTGAGGAGTAAAGGAGTTTTGAGGAGTAAAGGGAATTTGAGGGCCTGCAATTTGAGTCTTAGCCTCAAATTGTAAAAACAAGAAAAATAAAAAATCACGCAGAGAAATGGAAATGTTCTAGTAGAAAACTTTACGTATTTTAATTTTGATAATGACTTCGAACATCAGATTATTCTTTAATTTTTACAGTTTTTATAATTAAGTCTTTTATTTGTTTACTCATTTTAAAGACATTTATTTACTTTGTTATTGTAATTTTTGTATACGTTTGATGCAATAGTAGTAAACTCTATGCGTGACGATGTCAAAAGTTTATCTTTGAATTAAAATTTACTCGCTAAACTTAAACCAGTTGACAAGTAACGAGATAGTGGTAGTGTTTATTTGATAAAAAAAATAACTAATACTTGAGATATTTTTAGCGTCCCATTTGGGTCGGTGTCAATATTGGTTTTATGCTTAGCAACCATGGTTGCAATATTATGCTAATGTTAAATGAGGTAAAAAAAAAACTTATTGAATGCTATATTTTGTTATACAAAAATTAAATAAATTTTTGAAAGTTGAATTACAAAAAAATATATAAACTTTTAAAAGCAATCATATTTTAGGAGTAAAGAGAAAAAAATAAATAAATTTAGATTGATAAAAATAAAATTTAGAGCAATTTAATTACTTTATAAATAATTAAATTTATTTGTTAATTTATTATTAATAAATTAATTTATTATTAATAATATTAATAAATAATTTCGAATAAATTTAGAGTAATTAAAATAAAAAAATTATTTGTTAATTTTTTAATAAACAACTTAGAGTTATTAAAACAAAAAAACTTTCATTTCATTTTCAAGTTTAAATTTAAAGTAATTTAAATAAAAATTTTAATAGAATTTTGCATTGAGTTAACTGGTATTGTAGCTCCATTAAAACCTTATTATGTACATTTATATTATTTGTTTTTGAGACTAAAGTTTATTTAAAAATATAGGAAGTTCAAAAGGAGTAAAGAAAAGTGATAAGATAACGTGTAAGCCTTAATTAATCAAACAAGAATATATTTATACCACTTGGATATAAGATATTCTCATACACTTAGGTATATATATATATATATATATATATATATATATATATATATATATATATATATATATATATATATATATATATATATATATATATATATATATATATATATATATATATATATATATATATATATATATATATATATATATATATATAATATATATATATATATATATATGTATATATATATATATGTATATATATTTATATGTATATATATATATATATATATATATATATATATATATATATATATATATATATATATATATATATATATATATGCAGTGGCATAGACAGGATTTTTTGAAGTTCTATGTACTATTAGGCATTGTGCAAACTCTAAACTTAATGATGTTCATTTTTTATGTCAATTAAGAATGTTTTGCAAAAAAAGGTGATGATTGTAGTACGAGAACAAAAATATTTCAAAAAGTTGGCTCGCCTAAACTGAAAGTAAGAAAAATTAATTGATACATTAAGTTTTTTATCATATAACAAATTTAAATTCATCCGATTTCATTTAATAAATTTTTAATGTTCAAAAGTTATGACCATATAAGATTTCCACCCTCCCCAAAATGAGAGGGTTTTAAATTTCACCTGATTAGAAAAAAATCCTCCCTTAAACTTTCAAAAAGCTATTAAAAGTTTTAGGAAGGGCAATTAAACAAAGTAAATAATTAACTGTCAACTTGGCTGCTACTAATGTTGTTTGTAACAGCAAAATTGATAACAGTTTTCAGAGTTGTGTCTACTAGTTTATTTTGGTATATCATTTTTTATCAACTAGTTTATTTTGGTATATATCATTTTTTTAAACCATTTATTATATTGGATGGAATCCATTTATCCTGAATGAGAACAGTTGTAATATGCATTATCTAGATCACAATAACACCAGATGCTGTTAAGATTTAAATACTATAATATTGCCTTTAATAGATAATGTATCAGTTACCAAAGATCATGCCTGCACTACAAATATTATTATGGTTAAAGTACCTAGCATTTATTATGGTTCTTCTATGAATGTTTTAAGTCATTATTTATCTTTATTGGAGATTTTCTGTATTTTGGTCTGTAGATCAAGATTTTTCTGAGAACAATACTTAGCTCTCGAAAAATCACCAGCTATGTCAACATTTTATGTGTACTCTTGATTTAAGAAGAAGTGGTTGTTTACTTTGGCATATAAGTTTGTTTTTTAATATCACTTGATAATCACACATCCAATTATTAAAGATTTTGACTTTACCAATACATTTTTTGTTATCTTGCACAATACTCTTAATAGATGTACATACCATGGTTGGCTGGTCCCACAAGATGCAGAACATGAGCTTGGAACCATAAATATTTAGTTTCACTATCCATGTTTATAAATCGCCAGGTTTGACCCTACTTTTCGGCATTTAGAGTTGTTGTAAACTATCCATCTTTCATCACCTGTAATAATTTGATGAAGAAAATCTTTTTTTGTCACGCAAGCAGCTGCTTGCTAGTAAGTGAGAGGGGTCCCGACCCTTGCGCTGGTTTCAGCTAAAAATGAGACTTTTTGCAAACCCAGTCCTGGCAAAGTTATGAGATTTAGAAGGGGTTGATAGCTGAGGCTAGAAAAAAATTAGGAATACTTCATATATTACAGTTTTATACTTACTATTTATACTTACTATTTGTTAAATACTATTATATTTATATATTTTTAAACTCTAATTTACTTCCAAAAATTTTTCAAGCAACCACTATTAAGTTATAAGTTACTTTAAATAGGGTTAAAAAGCTAAGAAACGGTTAACTGAAGACTTGAAAAGTTGTAGGTTTTATAAAAACGGAAAACATGAGTGTGAGTTACAAATTTTTTTTGATGTGCAAGGAAAAAAACTGGATTAATAAAAGTTTTTATAGCATGAATGGATAGATACAGTAAAAGAATGCAACTTGTTGAATAAGAAGCCAAGCAAGAATGAGTTTTGGTTTATTGTAATAAAGATGATAGCTTGTTTGAACATTGACCATGATAGTGTTTGTAGAAAAAGAATGAAATGCAACCTTGCAACAATGGGAGAGTGGCTCAAGCTTGGCAAATTAAGTAGATGTATGCGGTAGTGGTGTAGTGGTAGAGCGTTCGCTTCATAAGCGAGAGGTTCAGAGTTCAATCCCTGCCACGTCCCTGGTAGTACTGCGCTCAACTCGTTTCTCCGCGCAGCAGCTTTGTTCGTCAAGGTTCGTGTTTCGGAGTTATAGAGTTGAGAGAGAGTTATATAACCACAAATAAGTAGCCTCCTCATCTGTAGTGGCCTTCTCAGCCTTGTGCTTTTAGTCTTTGTCTGCTTGTTCTAAGCAACCAAAAAATGAAGACTTTTTGTTAAGACAAAAGTATAAAATATTTTTTTTTAGAGTTATCAGCAAATAGAGCTACTTTAGATGTAAAATTTTCATAAAGGTTGTTATTTTAAATAAAAAACAATACAGAAGCAAAGATAGAACTTTGTGGTACCTTTAAAGTTACTCAAAATGAAGAAGAGTGTAGACCTTCAAGAGTAACTTTAATACAAAAACTTTATATAAAGAAATTACTTACAGAGTGAAGATTAATTGCAGGATAGTTAGAGAGATCATATTGTTTTCTAGAGTTTTTAAAAATTGAAACCACTTATTTAGCGCATTTTAATAGTTTAGCAAAAATTGAAAAGAATTCTGGAGAACACTTTTAAGACTATGATGGAAATCATAGTCTTAAAAAATTTTTCTTCTCCAGAAGACTTTTTAAATCTATGATTGAAAATTAACTTTAACATCGGAAGCCATTGTGATTTAGATGTTTAACAATGGGTTAACCTGTTTAACTGGTATGACAGGAAAAATGGCTATTAGATTCAATAGTCAAGTTAGAGGAAAAGGTTTTTTCAAATAACTCTACCCTATTACCCTATTCTAGGAAGAAGTATAAAAATCAGACCCATAAATAAGAGACTAAATGTTAAACTTACATTAGTTAATAAAACTGATGAAGACTTTTCAAAAGTCTCTAGAACCTAACATTTGAAATTAGATACAAGATTTAGTAAACTGAAAATAACAGAGCTTAACATTGGACAGGATCTTTTTATATTGGCTTCTTGCAATGTTCTTGTTAAAAAGATGAAAAAATGATTACAGTTTAATAAAACTGCTCAAGATGGTGAAAAATGTGGAGTTGAATAAGGCTTACTTTAAATTGAAGGGTCGGAATAAAAACTTCCAAGCTTTTATTCTTGAAAAAATAAGAAGAGAATGTCTTATATATTTTATGAGTGAGCTTTAGTTAAGGAAAGAAAAAGCTTTTCATTGTTAATATTAGAGAAACAGCATAAAATGATGATGATGATGATGATAATGATAAAGATCATAATTATCATGATGGTAGTGATGATTATGATGATCATTTTGATCATAATGATGTTTAGGGGAGGTAGGGGAGCATTGGGCAGTTGGGAGGTTTGGGCACCCCCTCATCTTTTCTAGATATTTTTTGTTTTTTACCATAGCATTATAGTTTTATAATTGGCAACACTTTTCATCAAAAGTGTCAGCTGTCGTTTCACTTGGTTGTCAAGTTACATGCGCTTAACAGTTTGTTGCGTTCAAAAGTAAATATTTTGTTTATGATTTGAAGAAAGATAACAAAGAAATCTGCAAGAAATTGTAAGTATCTGTGTTAACTTCTTCTTTTGTGTTTAATGAACATTATATTTACCTGACAATTAGGATTCAACATTTGATAAAAATAAACTTATTCAAATCTGTTTAAAAAGTGAGGTTATGGGGAGCATTGGGCACGCAGGTAGGAGGGAGGTTTGGGCATGCTCAATGCTCCCTCTTTTTTTAGTGTGTTTTTTTGTCATATGTTTGTGTTTTCTTGCTATGACTATTGGATTGAATGGTTAATCATTTCTTTTCAGGACAATGCCGTTTTTATTTTAAAAGAAAAATAAACGACGTGAAATCCCTAAAGATGTTATTTTGCGTGCATTGGTTTCTAAAGGAGGAAAAATTAAAACTACTGCAATTAAATATGATATACCCAGGTCTAACCTTCAAAGATACATAAAACAGGGTGGCGCTGTGAAAGATACTTCTTGTAAATATATATCATCCCAAATATTCACAAAAGATAAAGAAGAAAAAATTTCAGAATATTTTGTAACATTGTTTAAACTTAACCATGGAATGTCAAAACTGAAAGCACGCGAATTAGTATACGAATATGCCACTGCCATTAATAAAAAAATACCAGACAACTGGACAGAGAAGACACTTGCATCGAAAGATTGGCTAAGGGGATTTTTTAAAAGACAACCTCAGCTTTCGATAAGGACCCCAGAAGCTACTAGTCTCTCACGTGCCACAAGTTTCAATAAGAAAAATGTTGGAGATTTTTTTGAAAATCTTAAAACTGTATATGAACGACATTGTTTTTGCCCTGAGTCTATTTACAATATAGACGAAACTGGATTATCAACAGTACAACGAACCCAGAAAGTGATTGCTCTCAGAGGCACTAAGCAAGTTGGGCAAGTAACGTCAGCTGAAAGAGGGACACTTGTAACTGTTTGCTGCGGCATTAATGCATTGGGTAACTCAATACCACCCTTGTTCATATTCCCACAAGTTATTTTCAAAACATATATGTTAAATGATGCACCTGTTGGTTCAAATGGAGCAGCACATTCTTCAGGGTGGATGACAGCATCAAGTTTTTTAAAATATATACACCATTTTAAAAAAAAACGCAAAACCAACGCCTTCATCACCAGTTCTATTGCTGCTGGACAACCACGAGAGCCATATTTCTGTACCAGTTCTCGATTTTTGTATAGAATCAGGCATTGTTTTAATAACTTTCCCACCGCACTGCAGCCATAAACTGCAACCCCTAGACCTGACTGTTTATGGACCACTCAAAACTTATTATAACACTGCTGTAACAGATTGGATGGTGAGCAATCCTGGCAAAACGGTAACGATTTATGAAATCCCAAAATTAGCAGCAAAGGCCATCCCACTTGCATTCAAGTTGCAAAATATTCAAACGGGATTTGAAAAATCTGGCATTTGGCCATTCAATTCAAACATTTTCTCTGATGAAGATTTCGTTTGTTCTTCTATAACTGATCCCTACTTGCCGGGAGAGAATAATGTTGCTACAGAAAAATCGATTTCAGACCAACCTATCATGGAACAGCCTTCAACAGAAGAAAATCTGAGACTAGAAGATCGTACTAGTTCAAATGTGGAAGTCACTGGGCCATCTCAACTTAAATCTCTATCTAAAAGCCAGACTAGTGGCACTGTCAATGTAACACCTGATTTAGTAAGACCATATCCGAAAGCCGGCCCCAGGAAATTGGGTGGCATGAAACGGAAGAAAGGAAAAACTAGAATATTGACAGACACACCCAAGAAAAGACTTATAGAAATTAAAGAAAAAAAAAAACAAAGAAAAAATAAGATCAAAGAGCTCAACAAAAATCGAAAATGCTCTAAAAATGAGAAAAACAGGAAGATTAGTAGTGATGATGAAATAAAAAATGTTTCTGATTCTGACAAAGCCTTTGTTGAAATCGATTCATCAAAAGAAGATTTTGATGTAGACGATGTGATTGTTCTGGATAGAAATTTCCAGGTTAATAACTTTGTGTTGGTTAAATTTGACACCAAAAAAACTGTTTATCATTATGTTGGAATTGTCAAAGAGGTTAATCACTCCATGGCAACTGTCAAATTCATGAGAGCGAGTAAGATAAGAAATACGTTTATGTTTCCTGACATCGAGGACGTAGCCAGTGTCCCCCTGGAGGATATAAAAACAAAATTGCCTACACCATCAACATGGATAAAACGTGGCAGCTTAAAATATAAATTTGACAAGCCTCTTTGGGTCATACCAAATTTAAGATAAGTCTTATTAGGTCCAACATTGTGGAGTGTTGATTCCAAGTAACATTGTTTAATCTTTTGTAAAGTCTATGATATGAAAAAATGTTTGTGTTACAATTTTTTATAGCAATGCTATATAACACTTAAGCATATGAGTATAGTAAAACAATATTGTTCATATTAAATACAGTGCCCAAACCTCCCCATAGGGGTGCCCAAACCTCCCAACCACGGGGAGGTTTGGGCACTTTGGACACGTGTTTTGTAACTTTGCAACTAATTATAATACTAAAACTCTTCTTAGCAATAATTAATGCCAAATATGTGTGCTAGATATATTTGCAATAAAATTTTGATTATGATAAAAAATAACAGATTTATTAGCGTTTATGTAAAAAAGTGCCCAATGCTCCCCTACCTCCCCTATACATGCATATATATACAAAATGTAAAAATAAATTTTGAATTAAAATAAATGTTTATGCAAACCCAGGACAATGATTGGATGAATGAATTGGGTTATATCTGAATTAAAGTTCACCAGCTATTGTGAGCCCCATGATGTAACAGAAGTGAGATCCTTTTTAAGGTCAAATGCCCTCTTTTTAGTGATCAGAGAGTATTGGTTTCTTATTAAGACAAGAATAAATAGTAGTATCATCAGCGAACAATGTAACCTTAGATGTGAAAATATCTGGAAGATCCTTAATGTAAATTAAAAAGAGTATAGGGCCAAGGATAGAACTTTGAGGAACCCCTGAAGTTACAGGAAATGAAGAAGTGTGCTGTCCATTGAGGACAACTTTTATACTACGATTGGAAAGGAAGGATTCAATAATCTTAAAGATGTTATCAGATACACCGTAAGAAAAAAGCTTATGAAGAAGACCAATATGCCAAACTTTATCAAAAGCTATAAAAATGTCATGAGCAATAGCCTTATCTATCTATCTATCTGATTTATCTATATTATTTATCTATCTGATGCACAATAAAACCTATGGGTTATTACTGTTAGCAAATCAGCTGTAGAAAGAGAAGATTGAAATCCATATTGATGATCAGAGAGTAAGTTATTAGATTCAAAATGAGAGATTAAGTGTTTGTTAATTAAAGATTCAAAAACCTTGCTTATGATAGGAAGAATACTAATAGGGCAGTAGTTATATGAATCAGATTGCTCTCCAGAGTTTTTGAAAATAGAAATAACAAATGCCGCTTTCCAGCAGTCTGGAAAACAAGACTCTGAAGGCACTTGTTAAATAGTTTTGAAAGTATAGATGACAGCTCTAGAGAACACTTTTTTAAGACTACAACAGATACGTTGTCCAGACCACAACCTGTAGAAGAGTTATAGAAGCAGTTGTTTCTAGTGCTTAGAAACTGTTGATCAATTGACTCCCAATGTTTCCTTAAGCTCTTCCTGTGTCTGGCATGGTTCTTCATCAAGTAAAGCCTCGAATTCTGTATCTTCAAAGTTTTTCTCAGCACTAGGATGTTTTTCATCTTTGAGATCAAAATCACCAGTCCTAAATTGTTGAAACCATTTTCTGCATATTTTTTCTGAAAGAGTATTGTTGTTGTGAGTTTCCACTGTTATTCTATGCACCTCAGCTGTCATTGTTTTTCGGTGGAAGTAATGTAAAAGAATTCCCTGCTAAAAAAGTATTGTAGGTATAAATTCAGCCATAATTCAAATTTTGGATAAAAATGTATTTACACTCTGGCAGTTGAAATTGGACTGATGTTTGCAGCCTAGAGTTTTAGCCCGATCAAATATATACCTGCCAAACTATGAGTCTTTATACAAAATCCTCATTTTCAATGCATACTCCCAATATACATACATACATACATGCATACATGCATACATGCATACATGCATACATACATACATACATACATACATACATACATACATACATACATACATACATACATACATACATACATACATACATACATACATACATACATACATACATACATACATACATACATACATACATACATACATACATACATACATACATACATACATACATGCATGCATGCATACATACATACATACATACATACATACATACATACATACATACATACATACATACATACATACATACATACATACGTACATACATATATACATACATGCATACATACATACATAGATCTTAATCTTTTCTAACCCATTGCCTAAATTATTTATCATAAAATCTTCATAGACCCCTTTGCTTTTAAAAATTATTACAAGTTGAACATTTTAAATATGTAATTTTTAATTATAAGGATATTTTATTCAAGGTATTTTTGAATAGACTAGACTATTAATAGAACAAGAATTTTTTATCTTTACTAATATATATATATTTTTTTCAAGTTGATTAAGGTGCCCCAAGAAGTCCTTACGGTCTTATCACAGAGCACCGCGGAAGAGCATTGAATTGGAAGTTCACGTCTCCTTCCCAACCGATGTCGCAAAACTTGTCCAGAGGTGGGGTTTGAACCACGGATCTTATGTTTCTGAGGCAAGTGCGCTACCACTGCGCTACGGCTGCTCAATATGATATAAAACAAGTCAATGTGAATTTTGGCACTGCCTACCAGCAATTAATATCTGAAAATTTGGTTTAGTTTTGAATAGAACACTTCTAATATGCATTAGTATGGTCTATTTCTTTTTTTAGTTTTAGGAGATAGCATGGCTGAAAACCTAACTTTACAACTGATGTTGAAAAAAGAATAAGGTCTTTAAATGGAATTGATAAACATAATGGATATATATTCTTCATTTTCAACCAGAAGTTAATTAATGGTGTTGTTTTGAAGTGATCCTTAGCTGTGGTATCATTATTTAACTCTTTAAGTTCTTCCTTTTCTTCCTCTTTCACATCACAAGAAAATGGTGATGTAATAACTTCACTGGTCAAAAGGTTCACATCTAGAAAACAGTTACCCAACTTATTAATCAAATTATCTAGGTGACTATTTTTGTCTTTGTAACCTTAGGAAGTTATTTCCAATTACACTATTTAAATTTTGAAACATGATCATATTTCCATTATTAATTCTAGCTTTACACAGTTGGAGCTTATCAATAAATGATTTCAGTTTATCTGAGTGTGTAATGACATTAGCATTTTTGCCCGCTGCAAGTTTAACTTGTTAAAATGACCCACAATATCCACAAAATAAGCAGTTGTTATTTCAAAATTATTAGATTCAAAGTGTTCTACCAGTCCACTTTTCATTTGACATAAAAATTCTATCACATCATTTTTAAGCTTGCAGGTTTAATGATATCAAATAATACAACTTTTTAGTCAAACATAGCCCCAGTAGTAACTGTTGTACCATATCAAAGTGGTTGTCACCACTTTTTAGATGGCTTTACAATTACATTGCATCATGGTGCCTCATGTTTTACGATGCCTCACTCACCCTATAAATCTTTGGATGTTTTGTAAAAAATTTTATTTAATTTTTTATAAAATAAACTTGTAAATGGAGAAAAAAGCCATCACAGAAACTTTTTTAATAGTAAATTTCAATTTTATTTTTAATTACTTTTTCTTTTAACTTTTATTTTATATAACTACTTATTTTTTTAACTTTTAACTATTTATTTTTATATTTTGGCTTCCTACATTTGTTATTTTTTGTAAAAGGGATTTTAAAATCTAATGGGATAAGTGATAAAGTTTTTCAAAAAGTATATATGAGTATAGAATAATATTGAATAAAAAATCTTTCCAAAAAATTTCCAGCAGATAGCCATTGCAGTGAAGAATAAAACAATAATTTATTGTGTTCAGCATTTAGACCATAGCAAAATATTTATAATAAGTTGAGTGTTAAGAGCAGGAGTTGACCAATTTGACTAATTGATCACAAACTTCCTGGTAAAGTTTTGGTTGCCAAAACCTGTCTATGAATAAAACAGTGTACATTAACTACATTTGGAACAATCTTTTTCATTCTAGTCAATTAGGCTTACAACACATCATGGCAGGAGCTCCATCAGTAGTAATTTAAAAAAGATATTTCCATTTTAATTGATTTTCATAGAAAAATTGTTTTAAAATTTTTATAATATCAGCTGCTTTTGTTGTTGTTTCAAGGAAAGAAGAAATATACAAGGAAAGAAAATGTATATAAAGATATATTATCTATCTTCTTTACAGCTTCTTTTCCAAATAATAATCTAATCATATCTTCATAGAAGTATAACTTCTTCAGCCAACGTGTGAGCTTTTTTGTTCTAATTTATTATATATAAAACCTCATAAGATGCTTCTGCTATACCCTGTTGAGTTTTAGGAATAATCCCAGTTTTATCCAACTTGCATCTCTTCAGTGATTAAAATTTTCTTTTAAAAAAATCAGTATATTTTGTTCAAAGATCAGGATGGCACTTATTCAAGTAAATAGCTAACTTTGGGGATTTCATAGAGTCGTTTCCTAGTTTTTTATAACAAATAACACACTGTGGGTAGCTAATGGTTTCTTTAAGGATGTAGGTAAAACCATATCTCATATATTTATTTATGACCTTTTTTTACTTTTAGACATCTAAAGTATTTAAAAATAATATAAAAAGCATCTATAATTTAAATATTCATTTAAGATAAGAGTAGTATAATATTGAATTTTCACAAAAAATAACACAAATTACTTTCTTTCAAACAAATCAGTTAGGAAAAATATTTTTAGCATAGATAGTTTAATATAGCATTTAAAATTTATAAATAAAAGGTTATTATATATCATTTGTTACTTTGTAGTGGTTCCCAAGTCCTTAACAGTAAATGTCAAATCAGTTATCATATATTTTGTGTAACATAGTTTTCTTGCATAAATTACTTTTTTAAGATTTAATTTGTTTCTTTAAGCAGAAAAAAACATCAAAGTTAAAATTTACTAATGAAAAAAGTATTTAGAATTTACGTTTACCTTGTAGTCTGTTTAACAAGTAATTATTAATCCCCAGGGGCCCTTGGACCACTGGTTGGGAGCCTGTTTATTAGAGTGACCTTTGTGATATGGGGAGAAAATTATTTTCAGAATTTTTTCAACGAAAACACCACAAAATGATCAGTCTTTATAGATTTTAAAACAGTTTAAGTGTAAGCATGGTTTGAGTATGTTAACCTATGTCACTTGGTCCTTAAAATTTGAAAAAAAAAGTTTTTTTTGGTGTTTTAACAAAGCCTTTGGGCTATATCTCTTAAACTTTTCATTATTTTCTTATGTATGTCTTGAATCATAGGCAATAATATTATGTTGTATCATTTCAATATTACTCTAATATATTCTATATTTGTTATTACTTATAGTTAAAGCAAACTATAACAAGCTTTTTCATTTCAAAGGAAATAATGTAATAAGAGTTTTGTAGTAATTTTCAGAGTATGAAATTATCTATGATAAAATAAAATGAAAATGCGTTTTTTTTTTATAACATATTACAATGTGTTTTAATTAAAAAAAGGGAGTTTGTATTGATTGCTATCTTCAAGATAGATGCAACAATAAATAATCTAATCTAAAGATTTTCTTCAAGTGCTTTTAGAATCATCAGGATATAGCTTTCGTTATTTGTGAACTATTTTCTCCATAAGTAATTAAAACCGAGATTCTATCTGCACTGTCTTTGGAAGGTTGGGTAAAAGTTTTCCATCCCAACTAACTACAACAGCATTCTTCTCTGTTATATAAAGTCAATCCAAGATCTCCTCATTATGTTTTTCTTTGAATACTTTACATTTTTTCTCTGCTAGTGCTTCTAAGGTAGCCATAAGTATACATATGGCATTTCTGTCAAATACCTTACACTAATCCAACAGTAAAGATAGTTTCATGGTTAAAATTTCCCAAACACTACCCTTAATCTTTTTTTTTAGACCAAATTAATTATAAAAATATTTAGGCTGGTTATCTTTTTTTGATTGTGTTTTTCTTAGAGCAGCAATAAAAATTGCAAACATGCCTAGCAAAAGATCAATATTCAAGTTAAAATAAATTAATTTTACTTATGTCAAATAAACATTCCATTTAATGGTTCATTTTGTAGTTTTCTTTCTTCAACTCAAGCTAACTTTAGATCAACTCCAAGCATAGAGCCTGGTTGATCCCTCTCCTTTTGTTTCAAAACGCATCTTGATGGGCAATATCAAAAATATCTCTAAGGCAAACTCTTTGATTTTGTTTTTAGCATGTTTTGGCTGCTTATTCTTGTCCTTTTGTATATTTCTCCATTCTGCTTGAATTTTCTCTAATTTAATAATAGTAGTTTTCTCATGTTTTGTAGGGATACAAGCTTTTCCCCCAAAAAAGAAGAACTTTTTATATGGTGACTCTAGCTGAAATTCTTGTAGTTAACCTTGTAGAATGGAAATTGTAGTACAAAAGAGACAAACCTTGACAACTAGAAGACAATTTATAACTAGCTATCTGGTTAGCCTGATAGTCTACAAATGAAAACTTTATCTTTGGTTTTGCTTCTAATCTAAATATATATTGCAACAACTATGCTATAGGAAGCTAAACATAAAAATAACAAAAGAAAAAGAAAGAAAATAAAGGTTTCCTTAAACCTAAATATAAATAAAAATGGTATGATTTTTATTTAAATTTAGGTTTCAGTTCATGACAGTGAACCTTTTGTAGCCAGTGACATTAGATTTTGGAGTCTAATCTCTTAGAGCTTGGTTTAACAAAAACTAGCAATAAATATTAATATATATCGAATAATAATTAGTTACAATATTATTGTCTTTGTAGCATATGTCATAAGAAAAGAATGGTATTTCCAGATATACAACCCTAAAGTGTTGCTACTTAACCCTAAAAACCGGTTTTTAGTTTAACTTTGAGCACCCAGTGGCACAGGTTAACATGCTAATATTGTGCTCAAACTTTGGCAATAATAAAGAATAATAATTTTGTCGAGTTGACAAAATTCAAAAAATGATTTTTAAAGGTCACCCTAGGATGTATGTATGTATGTATGTATGTATGTATGTATGTATGTATGTATGTATGTATGTATGTATGTATGTATGTATGTATGTATGTATGTATGTATGTATAAATTTATGTATATAGAAATTTAAATCATATTGATTGTATATCAATTGTATATATTTGTATTTTATTATTATTATTATTTTTTTTTGATTTAGTTAAAATGGGTTTTGGATTATCAAAAGTTGGATGTGATCATTCAATACCACAAATTTCTTTATCTACAAAAGTAGATAATAAAAAGTTTCAAAGTAAAATATTTAGTTATCAAAACAGTTCCTGTGGAAAAAAACCTAGTTGTAACCTGTCATTGTTAAAGTATTCAGGCGTAAAAGAAATGGTTCATGATCAAAAAATAAGTAATTCAAATACCAGTTTTTTGGAAAAGAAAAAAAGAATAATGCCTACTTCTGATTTCTATAGATTGGCAGATGAAAGAGCCATGAATGTATTTATTTATTTTTACTTATTTTTGTTTTTTTAGTATAGAAATTAAGATGCAAGATGTAAATTTGTATATGTTTATACTGAATTCATATACTGTGATCTAAAAAGTCCAAAAAAATCTAGTTTTTGTAGATTTAAAATTGGGCTTGTCGGGTCTGTTTCCAAGGTGGGTGGGGTGTGGTTTCATCTAAAAGCTTAGAACCCGACTAATAAAAATTTAATTTTGCATAAAAGGATTGCACAGGTTTCACATTTTTTCACAATTTTTATACAAAAATTCACAATTTTTATACAAAAAAAATGAAAGGAAATTTTTAAGTAATTCTATAAGTATATATAATTTAATTTAATAAATAATAAAAATAAAATAAGTTAAACAAACTTTAAATAAACAATTTAAATAAACAACCAGTTGTTTAATTTTGCTAATTATTATCACTTTATAATTATTATCACTTTATAACTTCGTTTTCATATATATCATAATGTTGATATTTTGAATTGTAACACTCCTAATGAGTGTTACAATTTATGTATTTTTTTGATTATTTTTCACTACTAAATTTTTAATAAAACCATATATCCAATCCATTAAAAAGATATCAACTGCTGAAGTTGTTTCTGTTTATTGTTGTTGCTATTTTCTTTATTGCCTTTTTACCTCTACAATTTTCTGACCTAGTCTTCTAAGGAATATTGTTGTCATAGTGACCTAGTATTCTAAGGAATATTGTTGTCATAGTGACCTAGTATTCTAAGGAATATTGTTGTCATATTTAGGATAGCTCTACTAATTTTTACTGTTTTTACCATTTGTTTTTTTTTAGAGAAGAAAAATGCATTGTAAATATATTAAAGTAAAATGCATTTGTCAAACTTGCACACTTATATTTTAACTGTTTCTTCATGCTAAAATTTTTTTTATTTGCTTTATGCTCAAAAAACTTTTATCTTTTGAGCATAAAATCAATAGCCCTATCTTTGTGTTTTCCTCATTATTTACTGTTTTTTTTTTAGCTCTCTTTAATACTTTCTCAGAACTATTAACTGTAATAATTGCCTGCAGCTTTGTTGGCAGTAAATTATAAAAAGATTTAATTGAGAAATAAATTAAATGAGCCTTTACTTATTATCAACTAATAATATTATAATGTTAATATAAAAACTAACATTAAATCTAACATAAAAAATGAATAAAAAAATCAATCAGAAATATTTTACTTTAGTAAAAAATACATTTTTCACATTAGTATTGAATTAAGTTTTTAGTATTTTTTGATAATTGTTATATATAGTTTGCAGGAAAATAAATGATTATAAATTGAAAAATAAAGGGGCCATCATTTGATTTAAAATATATTCTTCTGAAAATTACTTAATTTTTTCCAGAATGAATGTAAAGACACAAAAATAATATTTAATAAAAATATAATTAGTTTTTTTCTCATATGATTTATTTTAATAATTTTTATATTATTATTTTGTTACTAATTATTTTTTGCTATTTTATTTGGCTGTTGTATGCTAAATTGTACAAAAATTTTTGTTTTCAATCTTTTCATTTACAGGTGTATCAGAATTTTTTTTCTGATAAAATTATTTTTAAGTCTTGGGCAGATGTTAAATGCATCCGGCTGCTGTCTTGTAGAAGGCCTCCTAGGCAAAGACTTAAGGGGTAAACTGATTCTATCTGTTGCCTCGCACCCCTTCTTTATCTATTAAGCTGGCCCAGATGTATTTTTAATACATTATTTCCAGTTTAGGATGTTGAATGCTAGATCTTCTTGACCCGATGCATGGGTTTTGCTTGTGTCTCTGTTTTTATGACTAGGCAACTCATTCTATTATCTCCTAATGAGGATACAGCTCTAAAACTCAGTTTTATGGTTCTGAGGCCAGCTGGTAGTCAGATTTCCCAAACTCTGTGGTTGCTCTCAGAGAGGTTGATTCCATCAACAGCTGAAAAATATCAAAGTACCAACAGTGCCATGTTGCGCATAGATTGTGTCCCTGTTTGTACTTTTGGTGTGCATTGCCGAGACCACATTAGAGCCCTTTGTTACGGCTTAGGGTTTATTAATAGTTATGAGGCACTTGCTTGGGCTATTAAACAAAAACTATAAAACAAAAAAAACCACAGTCATCACTAAGTTTGCTAAACCTATCATTCACTAGTATTCGTGGTCTTCAAAGTAACTTTTCTTCTCTTGAGTCTTATCTCTTGCAAAGTTCACCAGACCTATTTGCTCTTTGTGAGATTAATTTGAGTTCAGCTGTCTCATCTTGTGATTTTAGTGTTGATGGTTATCTTCCTTTAATTCATAACGACTCCAATAGTCACATGCTTGGCCTAGGCATTTACATTTGTAAGTGCCTAGTACTGTACCCATTTGTCGAGAAACTAGGTTTGAATCCACATACTACTCTTTTATGTGCTTTCGTTTAGCACCACTTCACTCTATCACCTTTCTCTTTATTCTATATCGCTCTCCCTCATCTCAAAACTACACTTTTCTTGATGTTATTTCTGATCATATTGACCAAACCCTCTCTCTTTATCCATCAGCCAATATTGTTGCTGTCAGTGACTTTAATGTTCATCACACTGAATGGCTTGGCTATAGTGTCAGTGACTCTGCAGGCATTAAGGCCCACAACTTTTGTCTTTCTCAATCCCTAACTCAAATAGTAAACTTTCTAACTCGCTTTCCAGATAACCCGAATCATTTACCTTCTCTACTCGACTTATGTCTTGTTTCTGATCCTAGTCAGTGCTCAGTTTCTCCTCACTCACCCTTAGGTGCATCCAATCATGGTTTGGTCTCTAAAACTTTTATCTCATTCTTCTTTATCATCAGAATCCCCCTATCATCGTACATCTTACAACTACCTTAAAACTGACTGGGACTCTTTCCGTGATTTTTTTCGTGATGGCCCCTGGGTAGAAATCTTTCGTCTTTCTATTGACAAATGTGCTTCTTACATAACTTCGTGGATTCAGGCTGGCATGGAATCCTTTATTCCCTCTCGATGATTCCAGGTCAAGCCTCACTCTTCTCCATGGTTTTCCTTGCATTGTGCTGCTGCAATTGCCAATCGAAACCATTACTTCCATATCTATCAGCAAAACAATTCTCCAGAAAACAGACGTCTGTTTATTACTGCTAGAAACCATTGTAAAAAGGTTTTGTCTAATGCCAATCCCTCTATTCTCAGATCATGAAATCACGTAGTTCATCACAAAAATTAGGACTTCTGGAGAATCTTTAATAATATCAATAATAAGGGCAAGTCTGTAATTCCACCTCTTTTGTATGGTTCAGACTTTGTCACCTCACCTAAAGACAAGGCTGAATTGTTTGCTAAGAACTTTTCATCAATATCATCTCTTGACTCCACTAGTTGCGTTCTACCTGATATAGTCGTCAAACAGGTTGATCCATTGCTTGACATTCATATCACTCCAGCTTCTGTATCTAAAGTGATTTCCTGCTTAGACTCTTCTACAGCTTGTGGCCCGGACAACATACCTGTTATAATCTTGCAGAAGTGTTCTCCAGAGCTGTTGTCTATCTTTTCAAACTATTCAACAAGTGCTTATCAGAGTCTTGTTTTCCAGCCTGCTGGAAAGCAGCATCTGTTATTCTAATTTTAAAAATTCTGGAGAGCGATCCGATTCGTCAAACTACCGTCCCATTAGTCTTCTTCCTATCAATAGCAAGGTTTTTGACTTTTTAATTAACAAACACTCTCATCTAAATCTAACTTACTTTCTGATCATCAATATGGATTTTGATCTTCTCATTCTACGGCTAATTTTCTAACAGTAATTACCGAAAGGTTTTATCGCACATTTGATAAAGGTGGAGATGTTAAGGCCATCGCTCTTAACATTTCTAAAGCGTTTGATAAAGTTTGGCATGCTGGTCCTCTCCATAAGTTTTCATCTTATGGTGTATCTAGAAACATCTCTAAGATTATTGAATCCTTTCTTTCCAATTGTAGTATAAAAGTTATCCTTGATGGGCAGCATTCTTCTTCTTATTCTGTAACTTCAGGGGTTCCTCAAGGTTCAATCCTTAGCCCTATACTCTTTTTAATTTACATTAACGATCTTCCAGATATTCTCACATCTAAGGTGGCATTGTTTGCTGATGATAATACCATTTATTCTTGTCACGATAAGAAGCCAACTCCCTCTGATTGCTTGCAGGGGGCATTTGAGCTTGAAAAGGATCTCACTTCTGGGGTTCACAGTGGCTGGTGAACTTTAATTCAGATAAAACTCATTTTTTTTCGACCAATCGTTATCGCAATAATTTAGACCTTCCTATATTTATGAACGGTAATGTACTTGATGAGTCATATACCCTTCATCTTCTAGGATTAACTCTTACTTCTGATCTTTCTTGGAAACCTTATATCAAATCCATTGCAAAATTAGCATCTGCTAAAGTTGCATCTCTTTATCGAGCTCGACACTTTCTTACTCTGTATTCTATTCTCCATCTCTATAAATCTCAAATCTGGCCTTGTATGGAATACTGTTGCCATATCTGGGGCGGGTCTTTTAATGATGCCCTTTCTCTTTTAGACAAGGTACAAAAATGCATTGTAAACATAGTTGGACCTGCTCTTGCAGCCAACCTTCAACCTCTGTCACATCGTCGTAATGTTGCTTATCTTTCTCTTTTCTACAAATACTATAATGGGCACTGCTCTAAAGAGCTAGCATCTCTTGTGCCATCTATTAAAATTCATTCTCGTGTTACTCGTCATTCAATTAAGTCTTATCCTTTTTCTGTTACTGTTCCTAAGTGCTGCAAAAACTCTTATTCGTCTAGCTTTTTTCCTCGAACATCAGTTATTTGGAATTCGTTTCCTTCTTCTTGCTATCCTGATTCATATAATTTGCAATCTTTTAAGTCGTCTGTCAATCGTTATCTTGCTCCACAATCTTCATCTTTTCTCTTCTAGTAACTTCCAACACTAATTAGTGGTTGCTTGCAGCCTTGTTGGAAGCGAAGATGTTTTTAAAAAAAAAAAAGTAGTAAAAATACAATATAAAAGTTCCTTTAAATATTTTTTAGCCATTTCAGTTATTTATTCTACATTGCTTGACAACGAAATATTTGTGCTGTTTGATATTTCAACCAAAGTTTTGCTAACTTCTTTTTTGTAAAAATAATATTTCCAGCTGCTTGTATATATAATATTATAATAGCTGAGTTTAACTTTCAAGTTCCATTATAATTCCTGACATAAACTGTGTCTCCTATTAAAAAATTTTTTTTATTACAAAACACATATTAGCTTTTTTTTTATTATTCTTTGTCATTGTCTTGCAGAGAACTTAGTTAGATTGTCACTAACAATAATATGAAGTATATCATGAGGTATATCATGAGATATATCATGAGGTACAACATGAGGTATATCACAGGGTATATCATGAGGTATATCATGAGGTATATCATGAGGTATATCATGAGGTACAACATGAGGTGTATCATGAGGTGTATCATGAGCTGTATCATGAGGTATATCATGAGGTATATCATAAGGTACAACATTAGGTGTATCATGGGTCAAAAGCAATCTTCTGAATATTCCAATTGTTATTTTGAGTATTGCTCACAGCTACTACTTCAATCCATTTTGAGAAACCGTAATACCAAAATTTTTTTTCAGTTTATTGGGCCAGCCTGATCAATATGTAACCTGCTTAGATATTCCCAAGTATGTGAAGTTAATAGTTTCTGATTTCTTTGATAAAGTTTTTATTTTACTTATTTCCAAATGAAGTTCATATAACACTTATAACACTGTTTCATGTAACGCACTTTAACGACACCACTTTTTGTCTCCATGGAAAACAAGCTTGTGATTTTACTTCACTCTATTTATGAGAATATCTATTGAGGTTTTTGACTTACACTCTGGAATAATTAACTATATCTTAAACTTTCATATTACAGTCATTGCTTGTAGCAATTAGATCTTCCTATTGTTACATAGCCTTAAAAACTTATTTTGAAAAGTACCATGTTTAATTTGTCTATCAAGAATAACAGCTTTTATTAATATAATATAAAAATATAGTATAGACCAAAAAATATGGATACAAAATATAGAGCAAAAAAAACAACAACACTAAAGTACATTTAGTAATATAACCAAAATTTATTTTAAGCACTAAAAATATAAATATTTTCATAAATAAGACAAATTTTCTAATTTTTAAAATCATTTTTTTTTAATAAAAAACAATACATGCTTCGACCAACACTAGTCATCTTCAGTTAAAATTAAAAATATTTAAAATTTGTTAAAATACCTATAAAGGTGTTTAAAAACAAACAATACAAAATATAATTATTTTTGTACAAATTAATAATAATATAATTACAAAAATACAATAAAATTAGTTTAAAAGTTTATCATGTCATACAAAAAATATTGGAAGTAACAAAAGAATAGGTTAAAAAGATACGCAATATTTATAAAAAATAACAGCTAAACTGAAAGTGTCATTTGTACATGGTTAACCTGTTTGTTCATACCAGGTTTTAACCATTCTATAAACATACTTTCTTTAAGTTTTATCTAAAATTTGTTAGATACCAAATCTAACACAGAAAAACACTTATCATTTATTTGCATGAAACAATTTTCATTAGCATGGAGATGTTTATAGATGTGAGACTTTTTGTTTCTTCTTGTAATGTTCACATATCCGGGTCTTGAGATGGCGAGTAGTTTCGTCTATATAACAGGAGTTACATCCTGCACATACGAATTGAACAAACAATTTGAGATAGATTTGATCGAAATTCTTTTATTCTAAAGATAGGATCTTTAGAAGAAAAGAATTTAGAAATCTTCAGTAAGATAAATACTAATTTAATATTTGCTAAACTGTAATATCTTTTAGCAATTGAATTCAGTCTTTTTTTAGTTGAATCACATACTTTTTCCGAAAACGGCATAAAAAATAAGATAACTCTGTACGAATATGGAGTGAAACTATAAAAATTAGTGTGAAGACCTATTCTGGCCTTTACACTTTATATTGTTTCACTCTGTTTTGAAAATTAGAAAATTTGTCTTGTTTATGAAAATATTTACATTTAGTAATTAACAAAAAATATATTATAGTATATTTACAAAAAATCAATAACCATCAACAAATGTTTTTAAATTTTATATAAATTGTACAAAATTTTGTTTACAACTATTAAAATATGTCAAAATATTAACTCAAAGTAGTTTTAATTTTTTTCTTTTCACATTTTAAATACAACAAAGCATAATGGCAGACAATCTTTTTTTATTAAGTTTTAATTATTAATCTTTTTAATATTAATTAATCAATTACACTTTGTTCTATCTTTTAACTATATATGTCACAAACCAATCCCAACAAAAAAATGTTTGATTTTTATTCTGCAAACTACAGTTGCCAGAATGCAGCTTTTTGACTGCAGAATACAGCTTTTTGACTGCACAATGTAGCTTTTTGACTACAGAATGCAGCTTTTTGACTGCAGAATACAGCTTTTTGACTGCAGAATACAGCTTTTTAACTGCAGAATGAAGCTTTTTGACTGCAGAATACAGCTTTTTAACTGCAGAATGAAGCTTTTTGACTGCAGAATACAGCTTTTTGACTGCAAAATGCAGCTTTTTGACTGCAGAATGTAGCTTTTTGACTGCATAATGTAGCTTTTTGACTGCATAATGTAGCTTTTTGACTGGAGAATGCAGCTTTTTGACTGCAGAATGTAGCTTTTTGACTTCAGAATACAGCTTTTTAATTGAAGCTTCAAAAATGTTTTAATAACTAGTTGCACAATATCATTTGTTCTTTTTTGGTTACTATTTCATCATCATAAAGCAGTAAGAATTTTCAGAACTGGCTGTGTACAAAATTTATGCTAAAAAGCTGTTGTTTTAATAAAATATCACCATTTTTCAAGATATATTTGTTCAACTTTTTTCTACTCGAATCTTATAATAAACAAAAAGTTTATTTACCTTTTTTGCTTCTTTTCCCACTTTTATTTTATACATATTTGTAAATTCTGTTTCCCAGGACAGAAAGTCATTATAATTACATAAGGTGCCCATTGTCTTGACTGGTTCTACTATTTTTTTACTGTTGTAAAATTAACATAAAGTTTTTTGTTTGGCTTATTATTTTTTTACTGTTGTAAAATAAACGTAAAGCTTTCTGTTTGGCTTATTATTTTTACTGTTGTAAAATAAGCGTAAAGCTTTCTGTTTGGCTTAATATTTTTTTACTGTTGTAAAATAAACCTAAATCTTTCTGTTTGGCTTTATATTTTTTTTACTGTTGTAAAATAAACGTAAAGCTTTCTGTTTGGCTTATTATTGGATCAAAGTTTTATCAAAGGAAACTTTAAACTTTTTTATTTCGTGTTCAGTTTAATTTTTTTTATTAATACAAACTGTTTACTATATAACTTATTATTTTTTGTCAAATATAAGATTTCAATGTCTAGCACATTATATTCTTAACCATTTTAGAAAAAGAAGATAGTAAGATTGTGATTAAATATGTTCCTCAGTCGTTTTTTTTTCTTGAGGTTGACACTTAAAATATAAAAAGGCACAAAAAAAACAAGTTTATTACAGCAAGTTCAGAAAGAGTTTGTAAACTTTTTGATGAAGTTTACTAAACTTATTTGTGTAACCTAACGTGTCTCTAAATTTTTTGTGTGGCATGTTTTGATTGTGTTAACCCTAGTCTTCGCTAAATATATGGTTATCATCCATTCTTTTTTTTTCAGTTCAATACACAATGAAATGAAAAAAAATTTCAATTAAAAAAAAAGTTTTTAATTTAATTTTTTTTTTTTAGGTTCCAATTAGTTTTTATCAATCAAAAGAACAATTTGTGAATTACTTAATCGAACCATTTGTTGAATCTGTAGTTCTACAATTACGTGTTGTATGGAGATGGGTCACCAATAACTTTGAAGTTATTGCAGGTGGTTGTATTTTGGAAACAGATAACGTGCCTCTGCCTAAAGATCAATGTCTTAAAAATAAAAATCTTCATACTTTTGCTGTTTTTTTAAGTGAATGTACAAAGTAAACAATTATTTGGTATTAAGTTGAATTTAATTTTTATTTTATCTTTAAATCTTATTATTTTAAATTTTTTAAATTTTTTATTGTTTTAGATTATATTATTATTTTAGTTAACATAGTTCAATATAGTTTTTAAAATATAGTTATTATTGTATCATTCTTACATTCCTTATAATTATATATTTAATATGATTTTAATATGTTTTATTATAGATATCATAATATGATTTTATAATGTTTTATTATAGATATCATAATATGATTTTAATATGTTTTATTATAGATATCATAATATGATTTTAATATGTTTTATTATAGATATCATAATATGATTTTAATATGTTTTATTATAGATATCATAATATGATTTTAATATGTTTTATTATAGATATAGGGGAGAGTGGGGAGAAGTGGAACACGTAAATTTTTTTTTAGGGTAATTGCAGTATCTTTTTTATTTGGTGTATAAACTAAATCAAACAAGTTTTTACAAATAAACTGTTATTTTAGGCACCGATTCAATCCTCTTAAGTTTCCAGCCAATTATAACTAAGTATATAAATTTTTGCTTTTAGGGAAACTGTGGCATCGAGGTAAAGTGGGACAGGTGTGAGTAGAAGTGGGACAAATAAATTTAAAACAACATTTTAACACAAATTTTTAAATAGAAGCTGATAAAATCATAGAATCACAAATCATAAAAATGTTCAAGAGCTTTCACCAATCAAAATAATCACAAATCATAAAAATGTTCAAGAGCTTTCACCAATCAAAATAATCACAAATCATAAAAATGTTCAAGAGCTTTCACCAATCAAAATAATCACAAATCATAAAAATGTTCAAGAGCTTTCACCAACCAAAATAATCAAATGGCAACGGAAAGAAGCGAGGGATAAATATTTCTTTTTTCTGTCCAACTTCACCCCAACATAAACACTTTTTTAAGGTATATTTCAAAATTAGGGCTTCTAGTGCACGCAGGGAAGCAAAGCAATTTCTGCTAAATAGAGGGGAAGAAATAAAATTGTTTACATTAAATTTTTTCTAAACAGTATTTAGGCACCACTCCTAATTAGAAATTTCAGGCTGTCCTACTTCTCCCGTGTCCCACTTCTCCCCCTCTCCCCTACAGTTATTATAATGTGATTGTTATAATATAGTTATTATGAAAAATTATTGGTTATTTAGAGAGTTAGGTTTAAAGATGGAAATTGTTTCAGGATGGGTAAAACTTAACAATACTTTAGTTGACTCCATTAACAATGAAATCTATCATTCATGGAATGCTGTTTATTTAGATCAGACATGGTGGTTACTTGATGTTGTGTGGGCTTCAGGATATTTGGATGCAGACATGGATTTTATTAGAGATTACAATGAACATTATTTCCTTTGTGATCCTGAAGAGTTTATATATGATCATTATCCTAAAGATACTTTCTGGCAACTACTTGATGAACCTATGTCAAATAATGCTTTTAAAAACTTACCGTTTTATTCCAGGAATTTTTTTTTAAGTCAAATGAAACCATTAACTCATTCACTTGGTTTAATTGAATGTAAAGAGACAGAAAAATTACATTTAAAATTCAAGATAACAAAATCAAATGTAGAATATTTTACTATTTTATATGACATGGCAAATAATGAGGTAGTGAATGAAGGAATGCGTTTGTATACAACAGAAAAACTGCTTCATATATTTATTATAATTCCTCACCAAGGGGAATTTCTTTTAAAGTTGTTTGAAAAAACTTCAAAGAATGTAACATCACTTCTGTGTGGTTACATTGTTAAACTTAAGCAAAATTTAAAGTTTTCTGTTTTTCCAAAGCAGTACAAACAATTTCAACAAGGATATGTTTTATATAGCCCTTTGCAAGGGCATTTAATTATAGGAGAAAAGTATAAATTTAAAATTGCTTTACCAGGAGCCGTTGAGATGGTTGTTTGTCTTGGTATGTCTTGTTGTTTTTTTTAACTTTATTAAGCAAGTGTATTTTTTGCAGTTTTATTTTAAATAATTTATTTACAGGACACGGGGTGGGGGGGGGGGGGTGTCAGGCTCCCTCCTCTTTTTTTTTTTTCATAAAAGTTTTTTTTTTTTAGAAATTTATAGATAAAGAGAACTTTTTAAAAAAATTTATGATTGTGCTCGTCCACTTTGAAACCCGTGCCGCTGAAAATTTGCGTTAAATATTAAAGTAACGTTAAGTAGAATAGTGCAGCGGTAGAACGCTTACTCAATATGAGATAGTAGAGCGCTCATTCTGTATGGGACAGTAGAGCACTCATTCTGTATGAGACAGTAAAGTGTTCATTCAATATGAGAGAGGGATATGTATCACTGTTGTAGTATATTGTACATGGATTTTACTGTGCAAACTAATTTTTTAATTGAGTATGGTGTTTAGAAGTTAAAATTATTTAAAAAATTACAAGGTTTGTGATTTAAAAAGCGAGGATGAGAGATGAAAACAATGATCATTTAAAAGCAGGGATGAGAGAGAAGAGCAGGGATGAGAGAGAAGAGCAGGGATGAGAGAGAAGAGCAGGGATGAGAGAGAAGAGCAGGGATGAGAGAGAAGAGCAGGGATGAGAGAGAAGAGCAGGGATGAGAGAGAAGAGGATAAAAACAATGAGCTTTAAAAAGCAGGGTTGAGGTATAATTATTGTAATATGGTTTTTTAGGAGTTCAAATTGTTTAAAAAAAGCCTTGTGTTTCTAAAATCAACTTATTGTGTTTACATCAATGCTGTGTTTCTAAAATCAACTTATTATGTTTACAACAATGTTGTGTTTCTAAATCAACTTATTGTGTTTACAATAATGCTGTGTTCCTAAAATCATTTTTTTTTAATCAGTTCTCTGTTGGTAACCCTAATATATTTTATTTTTATTTAAAATTTATCAAAATGTGGAAAGTTTTACATTAGTTTGTTTCACTTTGATAAAAAATAATTTAATGATTTCCGTTAATTGAAATAAAATTTATCTTATTTTTATTAATACTTAAAATTATTTGATTTAAGTTTTAACTTTTTTTAATCACGGCAAATTTAATAAGTCTTTTATAGCGAACAAATAACAAACAAGTTATGATTAGTCATAACGTAACAGATGTAACATTTTATTTTTTAATACAAATGATCTACATTTTTGCATTTACAGTGTCTATAGCATTCTAGTAGTAATGTTTATAAATTGAAATAAAAAATAATAATAGTAAAAATGCGTTTTAAACTTAATATCAATCGGTCCCATTTTATCAATTATGCACAATAAAATAAATGACATTTACACCCTTTTTCTTTTTTTAATTGTCTCATTTGAAAAACGCGAAGTCTCTCACTTTCCGGTGGATATTATTCCCTTTCACTTTCAAAATAAGTGATTAAGAAAAAGCGTGACAATTTTTTTATGGTTCTTTAGCCGAATTTTCTCATTTGCTTTATCTGTATTTTTTTTATGTTGATAAATGCGAGAAGAGATCTTGTTGCTGTTTTTTTCTTCAGTTTAACATTTCTTGCAGAAAGTTTCCAGTTTATACACTCCTGGATATATTTATATTTCCTGGATAAGAATTTATAGGAAGACAAGGTTTATTTTTTGTAGTCATGTTGAAATTTATTTGGTGAAATAAAGACTAGTAAGTAACCCTGCTTTTTTGAAACCTTTAGACTAATCCTTAAATCCACAGTAAAGATGCAAAATAGAGAATAACTTTGGACCAATCCTTAAATCCACACTAAAGATGCAAAATAGAGAGTAACGCAGTCAAATCTAAGTTTGTATATGCTTATGATTTCTTTTAATAATTTTCATAACGTTTTTAAAATTTTCTTTTTTCTTATATCCATATAAAGATACTATTAAATTTTAAAGAACTTATAAATTTTAGGATCTTGAAACGTGTTAGGCTTAATTTAGAAGTTTCTTATTGTTTCATTGCAATGTACTTTAAAATATAACGTACTTTTTTGTTACTAATAATAGTTATGTCAAGAAAATTAAACATCATTTTCGTTTGCATGCTACTTTGTAAGACGCAATAACATTTGTCCAAAAAACGTAAAATGAACTTTCATTTTATTATAAAAGAATCTAATTAGAGATATTGTATAAAATTAATTAGCCGTTAGTAAAATGCTTATTACAAGAAGTCTTGGTCTTTCATTAGAAATAAACTTGATGAAGATTAATTTTTCATCAAAGCATAAATTTTGAAATAAAAGTTGTTATATATGTTTGGAGTTTTTTTTTTTTTTTTATCGTGCATGATCTAGCTTTTAACAATTGTTTTCTTTTTTACGATTCTATTATTCATTGTACGATTCTATTATTCATTGTACGATCCTTTATATTTTAAATAACTTTATATTAACTTTCACCTATGCAATGACTTAAGTTAAAAAATATATGCGCGTAATCCTTAGGTTTTACATTACTTTTATATAACCTATAAAAGTTTTTTGGTAAAAAAAATTTAAATTATTGAAATGTATGTTTCTAATAGGTGGAGCAAACTCTAGCTGGATTCCAATTGGTCTAAATAAAGATTCGACGTGGGAGGGAGATGTGGTTATAACAAGTGGTTCTGAAAGAGTAACGGTCGTTGCAAAGTTTCATCAAAAATTGAGGCAAACTTTTTCTAGTGTTTTAGAATATCAAACCATTTTACAAGAATAAATATTTAACGGCGCTGTTCAGGAGTCAAATGCGTAATTCTAAAAAAATCTACAAATTTATATCGTCGCTCTACTTCTGTCTTGAGTTTTTTTAAATCAAAAGCCTGCCGATTATATATAATATATATTTTTTTAGAATATATTTTTTTATCAATACCTTCCTCCTCCTTTTTTTTCCTTAATTGTGTAAATTTAAAAAATTTCATTACTAAATAAGAGTTTTAAATATACTCTTAAAAAAGTTCAAAGTTTAAATATTGTAAATTAAAAACTCAAACGAATGAAGACACTAAACATCTTAAAAATAAATACTTACCAAAATATATTGTTCATGTTTAAATATAAACTACGTTTGGTGTTAGAACATTTTACAACACACTTTTAAAAATCAATCCTAACAAGTATATTACAAGAACTAGAGGAAACTTTACTATACCATTTGAAATAAAACTTTTAAGATATCTTTTTTGGAGATTTTTTTTTTCAGATCTTATTTTATCTTTATTTTATTTTATTTTAGAAATTTCAAGTTTATAATAAATGATGTTTACTCTCAGTATTGCTTTGTTTTTTCTTAACAATGTGTATTAAATAGCTTTCTTATTTAAAATTCATGTCTTTGACATTAGTAGAATTCACTTTAATTGGTATTAAAATGAATTATACTAAATCTAATAAATCTAGTTTATAAATTTTATATATATATATATATACCCGACGGGCATTTGTTTTTAAAAGTTACGATCTAAATGTCTTTTAAATGTCTTTTAAACGTCTTTTAAACATTAATGTTTAAAAGACGTTTAAAAGACGTTTAAAACACATTTAAAACGTAACTTTTAAAAACAAATGCCCGTCGGGTATATATGTATATATATATATATATATATATATATATATATATATATATATATATATATATATATATATATATATATATATATATATATATATATATATATATATATATATATACCTGGGAACAGAGGCGATTTTTAGGGTGTGTGTGGGGGGGGGGGGGTTACACCCCACCCCCGAATAAGGTGATTTTCAAGTTATAGTTGGTTTTTTTTACGAATTTAGTGGACTAGTCGGATATTTGTCACAATTCAGTCGGTTAAGTTTTCGTTTTAAGGAGTTTTTTTTTTAGAAGCCAGTCGGTACTTTTTGAGGATTTACCCCTCCCCCTCATTTAATTCGTGAACCGCCTCTGCCTGAGAACAAAAAATCCCTAATAAATAGCCCTTTAGCCATTAACGTTTAAAGCATGTACCATCATACAAGTTAATGTTTCTATTTCTAATACTGTTAATTTAAATCCATATTTTCGAGAAAATCTGGATTAAATACACTATTCTAACATATTCACTGATTAGGATTAATAAACAGATTCTTTGAAATTAATATTAAAAACACTCTGTTTTTTTACTAGCAAAAATTGTTATTACTAATATGTCATTTTACGACAGAGTTGTATCCAATTCATTTTCAAAATGTATGTCCAATAAACGTTTTTAAATCTCTAGTTTTATAGTGGCCAGACAATCATTTTTTTTAGGTTAATTATAGTTTACTTAGAGGTTACTCACTTTTTGTGACAGGTACTGGCGTGAAAAATGAAGAATACTTCAAACTATTAAGACTTTCATAAAGTTGACTTATAGTTCAAGCTTTACTTTTTACCGGTTCTTGATCTTTTAACCAGATGAACGAGAATCTTAACAAAACTGTTTTTACAATCCTAATTTTAAATTGAATTTGTTGAATGAAATGACAAAACGCTACGTTAATAGATATTTAATTCAAGCTTATGTTTAGGAAATACAAGGAAAAAATGCATACCCAGGTTCATTGCGATTATGCTATCAATATTCGCTTTGCAAAAAATTTGATTTCACCGTAAAGTCATCTGCTCATCATGGGGCAATACTTTGGCTGAAAGCTAAAGCAACGGCTTTAGAGCAGCAATAATTTCCTGTAGTCGTTTTGCAATTATTTTATAGCGGCACCCTGAGCTGAAAAAGCTAGTGCCAAAAAGCTTGTAAAGTAAGATTTTCTGCAAGTGGGATTGCAACAAAAAACAAAAAAATATCCTAAATTTTTATTTATCTATTAAAAAAACCTATGAAACTTATTCATAGAATTTTAATATTGATAAAGGAAAGCAACACCAGGCTTTCATGTGCTGACGATTGATAGCTGCAGCCAAAGTAGCATCATAAAAATACTTTTATAAGAGTTTACTCTAGGTACGTCAATTACATCCTGCGCTGATCCTACTTCTACGGTTTGCAACAAATTTTTTAAAAAAATAGTTTTTTCTGACCAAACTCAACAAATAAAAAGCTGAGTTTGGTAAGAAAGCCTTATTGCACCAACTTTTTTAACTTGGTTTTAAGCAACCTTCTAATTTCTTCAACAGCAGTTCTCTGTGACAAGGCCGAATGGCTATGTTATAGTTTTAAATAATTTCCTTTAATAATTTATTAAAGAAATAAATTATTTAAAACTACAACTTTTTGGTTATACCAAATACTGAGATATAGCGGACCAAAAATATTGAAAATAGCGAGTCAAAACCCGCTATTCTCAGGCCACGAAATATCGTATTTCATCTCAAAAATTAGGCTCTCGTGACCTCTGGAGAATCTTTAACAGGATCTATAAAAAGAGCAAATCCGCTGTTCCACCTCTCTTGTATGGTTTAGATTACTAAAGAGAAAGCTGAATTCTTTGCTTAGAACTTTTCATCAATATCAATTTATGATTCCACTTGTTGCCTTCTACTTTATATAGCCAATAAACAAGCTAATCCATTGCTTGACATTCAAATCACTCCAGGTTGTGTATCTAAAGTGATTTCCTGGTTAAACAGTTTGCGTGATTTCCTGGTTAAACAGTTTAAAAGTGGTTCTACAGTTTGTGGTCCGGAAAACATACCTATTACAGTCTTGCAGAAGTGTACTCTAGAGCTGCCTTCTATACTTTAAAAAATATTTAATAAGTGCCTATCAGAGTCTTGTTTACCAGACTGCTGGAAAGCGGCATCTGTTATTCCTTTTTTCAAAAGTTTCTATCATAAGCAAGATTTTTGAGTCTTTTATTAACAAACATTTAATCTCTCATCTTGAATCTAATATCTTACCCTCTGATCAACAATATGGATTTTAATCTTCTCTTTCTACAGCTAATTTGCTAACAGTAATAACACATAGGTTTTATCTTGCATCAGATAGATGTAGAGAGGTTAAGGCTATCGCTCTTGATGTTTCTAAAACTTTTGATATATATAATAAGAAAAAAAATAAGGAACTGATGTCCAAAATAAAGCGGATCTGAGATCCCTAGTACTAACTGATCTACATTAAAAAAATTAAAAGTTAAAATCAAAAACATATTGCCAAGAACAAAAACACAATTTTGAATAATTAAAAAATTCTGAAATTGGCAAACAGCAGGTACAAGAAAACACAATTTTGAATAATTAAGAAATTATTTTTTTCTTTCTTTTGAATGTGCAAACTCATCAATGATGCTTGCTACATCCAACCCATCAAATACATTGTTTTGAATAGCAAAAACTGCTAAATTTTCCAGTCTCTCTTGCTGCATCGAAATTCTTAACTTTTTACTCTTTTAAGCACAGAAAAGCTTTTTTCACCTGAACAGTTTGAAACAATCATCGATAAATATATTTGGAGGGCAGTTTCCAAAAAGTGAAAAACTGATTATAAATTCAACTTTTTAACAAATTCAAACGTCTGTAATTCAATTGACACATCTTTCACAAAGTCTGACACATTATCAAAAATAAATTAAAACGTAATTATTCGTTTGCAAAATCCATATTAATATGATCTTTGTATACAACTTGCAAGTTATTAGCAGCTGTCAAAATTTCCTGAACTGTCAAATTATTCAGTTTATTTAATAATAAATAATCTAAATCCAGTATAAGCATTTTGGCTATTTCATACTTGGAAAAAAATATTTGTGAAGAACTTATTTTCATACATGGAAAAAAATATTTGTGAAGAACTTATTTTCATATTTGGAAAAAAATATTTGTGAAAAACTTTTTTTCATACATGGAAAAAAATGTTTGTGAAGAACTTATTTTCATACTTGGAAAAAAATATTTGTGAAGAACTTATTTTCATACTTGGAAAAAAATATTTGTGAAGAACTTATTTTCATACTTGGAAAAAAATATTGGTGAAGAACTTATTGAAACTATAGAGAAATCAGTGTTGAGCATGTTGCAGTTGAGCATAATTATTTCCAAGTTAAAGAAAGCAAAATATTTGTCTATATTACTAGATATCCCTGATATTGATCACACTGATCAATTGATCATTTAACTATTACAGGGAGATTTTTTGAAAGCAGCAAAGTTTGGGAAAAATATTTGATATTCATTCCTATCCAGCAACATCATGGCACATATCTAGCCAATGTACTCTTTCAGTTTTTAGAAAGTAATGATTTAGACTTCATGAATTTACCTTTACCTTTGTTACCATATTGTTGATATGATTTGCAAAAAATTTATCATTCTGAGAAACCAATTCTAAACATTCAAGATAATTATCATTTTTACTGGAACCGAACCTCTTTACAGAACCCTTTAAAGGAAGCCCTCTAGATGTTAACAGTTTTATCACATCAACTATCCTCAAGAGTAACTTTTTTCCAATAGATTATTCCATCATTTTTTGCAGACAAAAATAAAGGTACAATTACCAACTATAGTTAAAAACTTGCTCAACATTGAGCAAGCTTTTAACTATAGTTGGTAAATTGGAAATATTGAGAAATTTTTTTTTTTTTTGGTGTCTCTAGCAAAAAATACACACAAAACTCCTCCGTGAAAGACCTCTTCGGGACGGCCCTGACTTTATCAATACATGCTCCGATAGTAGTGACATTGCTAAAATCATCACAGACAGCCTCATTAACCTTAAAGAATGATGGCACTAATGATGTATCTTGGTTAGCTGATGATGAAAACAAAGTAGTAAAGCCAGCTTCAGAGATAGATGTTGATATTTCTTTTATCACTGATAGCGATTTAGTATCACAAGTTGCATTTGAGGATGTTTTTAAAAAAGCAACATTATAGCCATTTATAGGTTAAAGAAAAAGGAACAGCATAATATCATAAAATATTTACCTAAAAATTTGCTATGCTTGTAACATTTCGCTACATCTTCCATTTTCCTTTGTTTTTCATCTTTTAATTTTCTTTTCACTGATTCACTTTTTATTTTAACGATATTTCTTTTTCACTAAATATATAAAATATTATTTAATTAATACATATTTATACCAAAAGATTTATGAAAAAATGTAACTAATAGAAACATTGTTATTAATTATGAAAAACTCTTCACCTTTTACTTATTTTTGAAAACGGAGCAATATAAACAACTATTAGTTATTTAGTAAAACTAAATAAACGTAATACATTAAAAATTAAAATATTAAATGAGAAATGCAAAAGCAAATAAATCTTTCATAAAAAATATAAATTAAAAAAGTTCTGTAAAAAATTAAAGTGACACTTTCTAAATTAAACAAAAATAGCCATTTTAGAACTTTACTGCTTTTTTCTTTCCTTTTTTTTTTTCTCTTTTTTTTAAAGGGCTCTAAGGGCCTCACGGAAGCTCAGGCTCCTGGGGCTATAGTCCCTGAAGTCCCTGCGTGAAGCCAGCACAGTCAATATTATAAGAACAGTTTTTTTTATTAAATTAAAATCTCATTTGTTTTGCACCAATATAAATAAGTTTTTATGTAACTAATCAGTATTTAATACCAAAATTGTCTTCATGGAAAGTTCACCACTCAAATAAAAACAATAAACTAAAGAGCATTTGTGCAAAATTTTAAAACAATTAATTTAGTACATAATTCACAATCTTCGACAGAAAATTAAAAAAAGACAATTTGTAAAAAGAAAAATGTAATATAAAAAGTGTATAAAAATAATTCAAAACTCTCCTTTTCCATAAATGTTGCTCTCCTCTTTATTATTCTTATCATCAAAACCTTTTCTGTTTTTTTGTGTATCATAACCTGTTTATACTGACAGAACGTTTAAACATTGTAAGCGCATCAGCTGACTCCATTGTTCCAGCACTTCCTTTATGGTTAATGTTACAGTTATGTGAAGCATGCCAAATATTATAGGTTGGAGATTCTTTTTTTGACTCCCAGAACTTGCATTCTTTACATTTTTTGGGCAATTTTTGGGTATCGATACATTTACCATTAGAAATAACAGTCACCACACCATCTATATACCCGCATTTCTGCCATGTACCATCAACACTAACAGTTACATTCCTAATTGTATCATCTTTCACGAACATGGGCAGATCAATTTGAATATTGTTTTCTATGCATTCTTGTGATGCTACTAACATTAAACTCTGGGCAGCTTTTACATAAGCCACTTGCAAATTAGCTGTAATATTATTGTACGAACTTAAATTCATAGGTGGTGGCATGTTTATAACGCTAAAAAACGTTTTCATTCTGGTAAGACCTTTGCTAATTTCTTGAAATATAACTGTTGCTCTAATGTTATCACCAAAGGTTTTTTTCCTCTGCTTATAAACAAAATCATCCTCATTTCGATTTTTTATGTTTTTGGAGATAAAGTACTCATTTGTTCATTCACATTTAGAGCAACGAATAAAAATCATATGATCAAAACCTTTCTTTGCAGAAATTTCATGCTTAGCTTGTAGTTTTTTGCATGGACAACATGGTCAAGTCCGAATAAAATGGATAATTTCTTTTAGTATAACAGTATTCATAAAAATATAGCATTAAGAGTCATTTGTAATTGTTGTTGGAGTGTCCATGCTTGTTGGAGTGTCCAATTTTTTTTTTTTTTTTTTTTTTTTGCAGAAGCTGATTTGTTTTGAGAAGTAAATGTTATTGCTTCATCTTTACCTGTATCTTGGCTTTTATTAAGAGTTTATACTGCTTTTATGTAAAACCTGCGTTTTTTGGCTCTAGACTTCTTTCTTCTATCAGATGATCCAATATTAAAGTTGTAATATAAACACAGTGCTTAGTAAAATCCGCATAAAAAATCACTAATCATTAATATGCCTCAATAACATGCCGTTTAATTTGAGGTTTTAAGTTGTGGATTTTAAGTAAAAACAAAGTGGATAAGAGTATACATAAACATCCACTGTGTTATTGCCAAGAAAATGTCTAGTCTGACTAGACATTTTCTTGGCAATATGACTAGACTAGTCATGTGGGTTTTCTAAGAGACAAAAATTTACAACTTTAAAATAAAGTGTTATTTTAGGCATTTTTTTTTTTAAAAAGAAACAAATGTTATTTTTGAATTCTTTGGTGCTTAAAATATCTAAGAAGTATGTTTGTGAAAAATCGAAAAAATAAAGATACTTTATAGATGTACCACCTTAATTTTATAAAACTTGCAAAATATTTTTAGATCCCCCTCCTCCCTACTTTTTATTTCCTTCCGCTACCCCTGACCATTTGCATATTTTTATTATTTTTTAAGAGCAAAAAATATTGCAAGAAAATCATAAAATTGCAAGTTACAATTGAAATGGATAAATACGGATGAATCCTAGTTAAGGAAATTTTAATAAAACGTAACTTAATTATCATTTAGAGTAGATTTTATTTTTGTTTTCGATAGGGAACAAACTAAATAAAACTATATATATAAAAAAAACCATAATGAAATATAAAATAAGAATATATTGTTGCAGCATCGAGTTAAGTTTCAATTTAAAATCTATCAATGATTGTATCATTATAAAATTAAAGAAAAGTAGACCAAAATATCTTAAATTTGCGAAGTTTAAATTAAAAAACTATAAACACTATTTTGTACATTTTCTATTGATTACTTGAAATAAATTGAAAAGCAAAAAGTACTCCCTTAAAAATTTCGGAAACAAAAAAACAAGTTTTTGGGCTTAAAAACTTAATAAAAAGTGTCACTTTTTTGTTAGTTGGTTTACTTAATTTAAAATAAATTAAAAATATTTCGTCGGATTATTGCGGTAGAGTGGCCGAGCGGTCTAAGGCGCTGGTTTAAGGCACCAGTCACTTCGGTGGCGCGAGTTCGAATCTCGCTTCTATCATACATTTTGCGACACTCTGTTCGGATGACTTTTGACAGAATTTATATTACGTTCCCCTAATATTATCTCGTTCTATCTTACTAAACGTTTAGTTTTGTTTAAGAAAAATTTTTCTTTGAGGAAAATGCAATTAAAATTTTAAAAGATCACAATCAACTTTGTACCAAATTTTCAATAAACCAAAACGTTTAAGTGAATATAAAATCAGTGGCGAAGCAAAGGATTTTGTGTCTGGGACAAAAAATTACGCCCATTTATTCCCACTAGTAGCTTTTTTTTGCTCCTTATTTTTATATACCTGATAAGGAGCGATGATAGGTTGCAAATAGAGGTCTTTGAATACTTGCGTGTTTTTATCCGATGTCGGTAAGTCTTGTGTTTTGCAGTAAAATATAATATATTATGTATGAATGTGTGTGTATATATATATATATATATATATATATATATATATATATATATATATATATATATATATATATATATATATATATATATATATATATATATATATATATATATATATATATATATATATATATACTATAATATATATAATTGCAGCTGTTTAGCTAGAAAATGTTAATTGGAAGAAGCAAAAAGTGGATTGCGTGGTGCCAGTAAAATGGTATCGATATGATCTAGTCTTAATTAAGTTAGTCGCAGGTAAGTGTTTTAAAAAGTTTTACCATTTATTTTTGGATTAATTTTATGTGTTGTGCTTGAAGAACGTTGTTTATTACATATTAAATTAAAATATTTTTATCAGACGAAAAATAAAACTTATAAACAATTTCTGTCTATATTTACTTGTTTAATGTGTTGTGCTTGAAGAAGTCTATATTTACTTGTTTAAGTACCAGTGAAATGTTTAGCTTGGTTTATGTACTACATAATAAAATACATTGTGGTTCAGTCATTTTGATGGTCGTAAATTTCTTTAGCACACTCATTTTTATATATTTTTAGACTGTTTACCGTTTGACTTCTGTCCCAATCTAACCTAGTGGGTTCAAAAAGAAAGGACCGCTCTGAAAACAGGAGGGGGTTAAAAGGATTTGCCCTTTTTGAACTAATAGTCGGTAAGTCTAATGTTATTTCACTCAGCTAATCAAGTTTCATTTGCTTTTTTGTATTACATTCAATTAATAGACTATTTTTTATGTTCACTCGTTTTTTAGAAGTCGTAACCAGCTAGAAGTCGTAACCAGCTCGTATGAAAGGATTTCTCGACGTGAAATAGTTAATTTTATTCAACAACTCCAAGAAACATAGCTCGCTCAAAAAACAGGAAAGAAAGAGAAAGATGAAAAAATATTCTGTTGAACAATACTGTTGTTTTATTTATAAATTATTCTCCTATATTTAAACATATAAAAGATGTAGAAAATGCTTCCTCTTTTATATTGACATCTAAAAGTGGTTTTTTTCTCGACATCGGAAAGAGCTTTTTGTCATACTTTGTATGTAGAGCTGTTATCATTTTCATTTAATAAAAACAGCTTTTCATATATGAAAAGAAGGAATACTATAGTGTATAGGATACTATAGTATACTAATAAGTATGACAAAAAAGTTGTTCGGACCCCGAGCAAAAAAACTTTTTTAGAAGTGCTTAATTGATAAACAAAGACGTCTTAAAGACGCATTTTTTATGTCTTTTCATGACAAGATAAAGACAAAAAAGACGCCTTTTCGATGTTTAAAAAAGATGTCTTTTAGATTTGCATATTGGACTAAAAAAAGGCGTCTTAAAAACGCATTTTTTGTGTCTTTTCATGACAAGATTAAGATTAAAAAAGTCGTCTTTTCGATGTCGAAAAAATGTCTTTTAGATTTGCATAATTGATTAAAAAAAGAAGTCTTAAAGACATCGTAAAAAAGACTTTTAAAGACGTCTTTTCGACGTCTTTTTTCCCACTGGGTTTATTATTTTATTCTTTTTCTTGTTTTATTTTGTCTTCAATCTTTAAGTTCGTTTATACCTTTTAATAATTTTCTTATTTTTATTTTCAACTAATCTTTTTCATCCTTCAAAATAATTTCCTTCGCTTTTCTTTTTCTCTTTTTTTTCTTTTTCACCGTTAAATAAACGCTTCCGCTATTTGCGATGCCATTGCATTAAATGACCTCTTTATATAGAGGTTATCTGTTTTGGCAAATAAAATTGCTGCAAAAAAATTATTACCCAAAGAATTTGAAAATTTTGTAGAAAAAAATTAGATCGAAATCATATTGGTTTATACTTTATAGTAAGACGATTGAACGGAAGAAAACGACAGTCTTTTAGGTACTTGAGAAGTTAAATAAAATTACTTTAGCCTGAAAGTTTAACCAACTTCAAACTGTAAATCTTCATTTGAAAAAGCAACTAGTCCCATGAATTTTTTTAAGCAGCATTCTTACAATATCAACTTACTTAGAAAAATTGTATCAAAATATCGTTCCAGTAGAACGGTACTTAAATCAGGAAAAGTTAAAAGTTTGGTGTTTACATCACACCTAGCTCATGCATCATCTGGTCCACCTTCGTGATCTAGGTGTTATATCAGACATACAAATTACAAATTACTCTAATTTTTAATGTCACAATTAGGAAAAGTTTTTTTAAGTGTATTTCATTTTACAAATAAGACAATATGTACGTTGTCGCAATGGATCAACTTACTGGAGGTTCAACCAAGTTTTGCAAAATATTATAATTTTACAAAAGATTACATGATAAAAATAACAACAAGCTGTACATATAGTATCAAGCTTCTAAGAGTATTGCTACCACGTTACAGAAAACTATTACTACACATTTTTTTTTACACATGTGAAATCTTAATTCTTCACAACATCGTGTTAAGGATTTTTCAATACACTAGTAAAGTTATATATATTGTTGAAAATAAAAAATTGATTTTGAATGTATATTCATTATTTTTATATTTGTATACTTATTTTCAAGTATGCGTAAGCTGTGTGCTCTTTTTAGTTAAGTTGAAAATTATGACTGGACTTTGAACGACCAATTTCGATGTTACACAAATTTAATGACGTGAGTACTTTTTTGATGTCCAGTTGATTAACAATATTTGCAATATTGACACATACTTGTTGAAAACAGCTGTGAACGCATTATTTACTCTACTTAATCAAACATAATTTTTTGGCCTCGATAACCTAGTGTTTGATTTTATTGCTTTTAACTTTTGCTCAAGGATTGATGAAATA
The DNA here is from genome assembly GCF_022113875.1 of Hydra vulgaris. Taxonomy (NCBI): domain Eukaryota; kingdom Metazoa; phylum Cnidaria; class Hydrozoa; order Anthoathecata; family Hydridae; genus Hydra; species Hydra vulgaris. The sequence continues at coordinate 10,819,941 of NC_061159.1, read as the reverse complement.
AAAGACTACAGCTAGAGTGCTTTTGTTAACGTTATTAACCGACTATTTCAAGGACTGTTTAACATGAAATCAACTGATAAACGTAAGATTCAGATATTATCAGCTCAGATTCGCAGCATAAATTTGGAAAAGTAAATCAATATGTTTATTACTGCAAAGCAAAGAGCTGCAAATGCTACATATTGTTCTTATCATCGAAGCTGCTTACGTGCAGATACTGTTTATTAAGTTTTTTTTTATTTTATAATCAAATGCGGCAAGAAATGTCATTTAAACAATTAAGCTGTATTTTAATTCATTGTTAGTTATATTTTTCTTTGAAACTATTGGGCGGCGGTGCCTTTTATCATTAAGTCAATCAGGAAAACATAGCTATTAAAACAACTAAATGAAAATTTTTTATATCAAATGACAAGATAGTTGTTAAAAAGGTAATTTCGATATTATATGCGAAACATTAGCTACGAAGTTTTCAAAATTCAAAGCTATATCTATATTAGCTAATATAATATATATACAAATCGTATAAATAAAAAAAGGATACTTTAAAAAAAGAGAGATTTTTTAACTTAGAGGTTAACAAAAATCCTGGCTTTGACTATCTGAAACTTTCAGATTTATTTTATAGTTATTTTTTTCTTTTATTTATTATCTAAGTATTTTATTCTGTAGATTTACAAATATTACGTTTTTTTTTATTGCAATCACAATGTGATTAATTTTAGATTGAACGTTTGGTCGATTACGCACACATTGAAAAAGACTAAGGCAAGATCAAAATTATAATGTAAAGTTATTATACAGAAATATATATTTTGTTAAAAAAGGCTTTATTTTTTTTTAACCTTACCTAGTTGGCACATAAGTTAGTGGCTAGCATTTAGGATAATTGGAATTTTTGTTTATTTGCTTTGTAGTGGTTTATGTTCAGCTCAACTATGAAGTAAATTATTCAATATTTGGAATATGTTTTTATTCTCTACCTATGACATAAGCTTTCGTTTAAAAGATACCAACCCCCAATACTTTGATATGATGTATTGTTTATCATCATAAGCGCCCGCAAGGAGAGGAGGGGGGGGGGCAAGAGGGGGCACTTGCCCCCCTCCTGTATTTTCTAAATGTAGAAAAAAATTTTATATCTTACATATCTTGATTTTTACATAATAGATAACAGGAAAAAAAGCAATAACAAAAAACGTTTTGCCCCCCCCCCCTCCTTAGAAAATTTTATGCGGGCGCCTATGTTTATCATCATTTTTAAATTTTACCTCATGCAATGAAAACTAGTTCAATTACTTTTAAAGGTAATTTATGGTAGGCTATATTGCTTTGAAACTTTTGTTTTCAGATATAGTCTTACCTGTAGAATCAGTTTCCAAGAATATATACTACTAAGTATGTATATATGTAATATACATATGAAGTATGTATATTACATATATACATACTTAAATAGTATATATACTTTAATACACATTCTCTCTATGTATATGAATGTATGCATGTATGTAGTGAAGGAAATAAATTCTTTCCATTAATCAAATGTACTAAATAAAATGAAAAACCACCAGTCACAAACTATTATTTTTTTATCAAGTTATTTCTTGGCATATAAATTGAATTATTAAAGTTTTTTGCTTTTATAACCATCATTCAATTAGTCATAGTAAACCATTGACACTTTAATTTTGAAATTAAATTAACTTATATTTCTCAAGCCTGCACAAGTTGGGCAATTTTAAAGATATTCAAATTGCAAAACTTTCATAACTGAATGTCTTACTCTCTAGTAGTTTTACTGATAGGGCCTGAAATTTTTTCACCAAATAAAAATTACAAACATAAATAGATAATACAATAGAAATTTAAAAAAATGCAATAAACTAATGCAACAAAGCTGATAAATATAACATTTAGTTGTGATAAACATAAAAATCAATAAAGATTACAACTACGAAGAAGTTATGAAAACATTACAATATATGGATTTTACAATAATGAAAAAATATATATACTCATATCAATGTAAATTACTTTTACAAATTATCATAAAATTTTTATTTTCTAAAGAAAATAGCAAGCAATTAATGCAAGTATTCAATTTACAAAATAGTTAAAAGCTACAGTACCATAAAATATTAAAAAAAAAATCAAAAGTTTTACAATTCAATAACTTCAAATCAAGAAGATTTTTTGTTCCACAAAAAATTATTATACTTAAAGAAACTACAAGTCGCTTAAAATTGTAATAAATTCCATTAAAAACTCAACTTTGCAAACATAAGTAAACATGCTTGCATGTTACAAGCGTGCTAGTTTAAAAATAAAAACAATAATTACACTACAATCTTAAATGTTTCACTTAATTATTTAGACTTAACTCTAATTATTTACAAAAAACATCTTGTACACATCGAAAAAGTACATTAAGAGTATATAGGTTGCTAAATAGCTTCTTATATAAAAGTTATTTCAATAAAATAACTTAGACGTTTAGCATCGATAAAATTTTGATAAAATTATTTTAAAAATATTTCAAGTCGTTATTCAAATCATTAAATCTGAAAAATATTATTGTTATTGACATTAGTCATCATAGCCAATAGAAAAAGAACTTCGTTTCCTGTCAAGAAAATTAAAACCAGTAAATGACAATGAAGGCGATTGAGGTGACTTAGGGATATCAATGCATAGTGGTATGTCAACCTGAACGGATCCGCTTCTTTGTCTTCCCTCAGCAGGTTGCACTTCAGCTTGACTTTCACTGACGCTTCTTTGCCTTCTACTTTGATTTAAATCATTTTGAGGAATTAGCATCGCAGACGATGACGATTTAATAAGTTGAGGTTTGGTTTTCCAAACTAATGACGATGGGGATTTATTTGACATAATACAGTATACTAATTTGAAACTTAGTGATAATTTAACTTCCAAAAATGACAGCTAACTGTTGGCTTACCTAACGTAATTTTGATTCGAAGCGTGCCTGTGTTAGCATCTGAACTCATACATACAGAATTAAATCGAATGGAATAAAAAAAATCAAAAATTTTGGTTTTAGAAATCAAAATTAAGGTAAAATACTAAAATAGTATTAGAATAATCATAATCAACGTTTAAATTATGAGTGATAACTAAAGCAAAAACACAAATACTAGACTCAAAAACCAATACTAGACTCAAAACCAATTTGATTTTTAGTTAATTTGTTTTAGTATTTTATTTTCCGTGCCGACATGGACTAGTTTTAGTAAAATGGATTTAAGTTCGAAGCGCTGAAAATCAACACAAAAAAAAAAACAACAAAAAAACAACGCTAAAAAATCCGTCAGTTTTCTACTCAACAATTTACATAAATAAGAGTTTACCAGTTTTTCTTCACTTATTGATTACTATATTATATTTTTAAAATGTCGAGTTAGTAATGTCGAGTAGATTGTGTTCAGTGATTAAATTTCAACATTAAAAAAAAAAGTGTTATAATCATTTCTTTTTAATACTAAAAAAGATAACTACATTTTATTTTTAATAATTACTTTCCTAATTATTATTCTATTTTATTATTTAATCCAAAAAAAAAAAAAAAATTAAGCCTTATTGTAAAATATATAATGCAAGAAAAAGATTAACTTTTTGTAATCAATCTTTTATTCTCATAAAATCTTATTTAAATACTGTTTTTGTTGTTAAGCTTATTTGAAGTTACAAAAGTCTACTTCTATATCACTGTTATAACTGAGCTAAGAAAACTGCCGTGGAGAGCTTATATTTTCAAATGATAGATAAATAGTAGACCTCCATGGTTGTTTAGTGCAATGTATAAAAAATTTTATTGTAAATGTCTATTAAGCTTTTGAAATTTTTTTCATTAATTATGAAAAACACTATTTTAATAGATTTTTAAAATTTTCCATATATAAAATTTGTTTATTGTTTATGTCTATGAGATAAACTATATATCTAATAGACTTTTGTTTCAATTTTTAACAATATCGTTGATCATATAATGTTTATTATGAATTCTTGTTGTTTTAAATAGAATTATATATATATATATATATATATATATATATATATATATATATATATATATATATATATATATATATATATATATATATATATATATATATATATATATACACACACACACACACACTTACTAAAGCGTGTTTTGATAAGCATTTGCTCACTTTTTCTGCTTACCTTAAGCTGTACCGTTTTTTTCGAAAAAGAAGAAAAAAAAAAAACGAAGAATGATAAATAAAACGATTGCTGCCCCATCCCAAACCCTCAGTCGATGTAGCAGCACTCCACTGCGAGTCAGGCTATTTGTCAGTCGATGTATGTACTGAAGCCCCTAGCAGCAGGCTATTTCAGTATGATGTCATATTGCTTAACTTGGTACGCAATATTATTTGTATATATATATATATATATATATATATATATATATATATATATATATATATATATATATATATACATATATATATATATATATGCATGTATATGTGTATCTATCTATCTATCTATCTATAATAGAATTGTTTTTTGAACTAATTTCTAATTGCTCTGTTTTTTAAGAACATTGCACACTTTTTTTGTAAAATATACAGACATCTCACATTTTTTTTTTTTTTAACATCTTCACTTCCAACAAGGCTGCAAGCAACCACTATAAGAGTTGGAAGTTACTGGAAGAGAAAAGACTAAAACTGTAGAGCAAGATATATAGATATAAGACATAAAGTGTCATTTATGATTTGATACTGAAAAAATAATTCTTTTATTATTTATTTACTAATTAAGAAGGAAACATCATAATAGCAGAGCTAATTGAGACTAGGTCCCTTTGTACCAAGGTAATACTCATATACTGAGTAGGCGGAGCCGAGATTTGAACATGTAATCATGCTGCTATGGTTAATAATAATTCTGAACTTTAACTTTAAAACCAACTAAATAGATTTCTGTGTCCAGTTCTGTGTCATTAAAAAAGTCATCTGTCGGGGCTTTTAGTAACTATATTAGTTAAAGATTTAATTTTGCAGTATGCAATCTAGATATGAAAAGCATTTATTGCAACATAAAAATTGCTTTTTTAGCTATTTCATTATGACATCATTAATCAAGCTTTATAAAAACCTAAGTGCAAATAGAATATCAGTTCATTACAGCATGTATCATATATTTAATTTCTTTCAGAATTACTAAGAAATTAGGTAGAAATTAGGCCTCAATAATATTTCAAGGTCATTAGTGCTGTTAACATAATATTTGGCATCGAGTTTTTGTAAATTTATACTGGAAAGTTTTATAACTGGCATATATTTATATATATAAATATATATAAATATATATATATATATATATATATATATATATTTATATATATTTATATATATATATATATTTATATGTATATATATATATATATATATAACATAATAATCTGCTTAATTGTTTAATTTAATTGTCTGCTTAATTGTTTGTTTTTTTTACATACGTAAAATCATGTTATTTTTATTTTATTTAGATATTATTAAACAATAAAAATGGAAGACAAGCGTAAGCGTGATTTAGAAGATGAAATGAGCAGGTATAATGTTGTTTTACAGACTAACATAATCAAATTTTAAACATATTTGTGAAAAGAATTATTTTAAACAAAAATACTTCTCTCTTTTTTAAAGAAAAAATGAAGTTTTATTTGCTTTCACATATTTTAAGCTACGATTAAGAGATTTATATTTTATTTAATGAGTGCAACTGTGTAGTTAGCAGATGAGTTTCTTCTTCAACAAATATTGCAAAACTCTTTTACAAACTGAATTTTACATTCTACATTTTACTATTTTACATTCCTTAAAAATAAAATTTATATTTTTAAAATCATATTTAATTTTTAAGAAAATCTTTTTTTTTAATAATCAGTTTCTTTTACAAAGAAATTCACAGTTGCAATGCATTACAGTTAAATGCTTTTTTTTTAGGGCAAGTCTTCCCAGGAAACGTGTACAGTTTTTTGCCTTGTATGTCCACACATGAGTATTTTATTTTAGACAACTTGGTCATGGTCATTTGCAAGTTTTATTATATTAGGCTTTGCAGAAAAAACTAAGTTTCAAAAACAAAGAAAGCAAAAGTAACAAAATAGGAAATTTAAATAAAATTTAAATAGGAAAAAAAAATTAATAATTTAAATAATTTGTGCGCTGTTTTTTGTTTTGTTTCTTTAGAGTGGTTGTTATTTTCAGCAATGTAATTAAATAAAGCAAAGCAAAAAAAAAAAAAACAGTTTAAAGTTGACAATAAAAAGAATGATTTTCCTATATTTTATTTGTTTTTTTTAGAAAGGAACATGAAAATATAAATAGCTATCTGTTTGTGAAATATATTTGTATAATTTAAATATATTTGTATAATTTTAATGTATGTATATTGTCCCTATATGAAAACCTCTATGTAATGCATGCGTATACAGGCTTGAACAGGAATGGCATGCGACTTTTGAAAGTGATAATAGACGTGGTCTATTTTTAAATTAATAGCTCAGTTTGTTTGTAATATGCACTCAAGTTGAGAATATTTTTTACCTCAGCTTTACAGTGAGTTAGCGTAAAGTGAGCTGTTCACTTAATAATACATAACTTTTGCAATAATTAATAATTTTGATATCTGTAAAGTGAATTATTTTTGTTAAGGTATATATATTTTTTAAATATTTAAGTAAATTAAAATGTTTCATTATTTTATTAATTATGTAAAAGCAATTAGCGTGTAGAAGTATTTCTTCTTTTATGACTTTTTTTAAAACTTTAAATTGACTTTTAAAAAAATCTTCGTATTTCTCCTAAAATATTTTTACATGATTAAATTTTGTTAGTTTTCAGAAAAATATTCCAGTTTTCAAAACTTGCCCCTAGTTGCCCTAATTTAAAATATATCTATATTTGCAGTGATGTACCGCTTAAAATAGGAGGATTTATTTAATGTATGGCTGGAAAAAAAAGATAAAAATAAGAAAAACTTAAATATTTTTAAGCACGCTATTCAAATAGTTGGAAATGATATAACAGTAGTTATTAGCAATAATATTCAAAAGAAAATATATCGTTTGTGCAACTCTTTTAATAGAAAATGGTCAGATAGTCAAAGAACAATGGTCCGATTTAAAACTAAAAATTCAGATAGGTTAAAGAGTGAAATTACATTTACTGATGATGCAATTCCATCAACATCTTCTTGTCAGTCAATTCCATCAAGGCCTTCTGGACAAACAAGTTTATCATATACCACAAAATTGGATCAGGCCAAGAGATTAAAAGCATCAAATTTATGTCAAGATAATTTGCACAAAACATCTCTTATATTGCAAGCAGCAAGTATGGCTGCACGTCAGCCAAAGAAACGCTATTTAGCATTGGTTCTAAAAGAATTGAACAAAAGTCCATCTCGGCCAATTAAAATTAAAAAAACTATATTTTCAACAAAAAAAGAAACAATACGTTATACAGCGGAAGAAGCATTAGAATTTATTTTGGATTCCAATTTAAGTAAACAACAGTAAAAAAGCATTAGACAAGAAGCTGTTACCAAAAATTTTAATTTCTATCCTGATTATAAAGAGATTTGGAAATGTAAATCGGCATGTAGACCAAATGGTATATTCATTTCTGATATTGTTGCACAAGTACCATTCATGAATTTATTAGAACATACAGTGAGACGTATTGTACAATTGCAAGAAGAAGTGATTTTTCAGCACATGGAATTCTTTAATACTAACGAAATTACTGCCGAGATAATATTTAGTTATGGATTTGACGGCAGTTCCGGTCATTCAGCCTGTAAACAAAAGTTTGATACTGCTGGTTGTCATTCTGATTCAAATTTATTTGTACCACTCTATTTGACTTCAGAAGATAATAAAATCTTATCGAACAATCGCACTCCTCAATCTGTGCGGTTTTGTAGACCATATAAAATTGAATACATAAAAGAATCCACAGAACACATTTTAAAAGAAAAAAAGGATATTGACGGACAAATAGATAAGTTAGAGCCAATGACGATTTTGTCTGATATGAAAAGAATTCAAAGCAGCTTTACATTATTTATGTCGCTAATTGATGGCAAAATTTTAAATATATTAACTGGAACCAAGTTAAACCAAGCTTGTCCGATATGTGAAGCTACTCCGAATGATTTTGTTAAAGTGCAGGATTTAAAAACCACAGAACTATTTAGGCCTAAACCTAATACTTTACAGTATGGCATTAGTCCACTGCATGCTTGGATATGATTTTTTGAATGCATTGTTCACATATCATACAGACATGATTTGTGTAAATAGCAAATTCGAGGTACTAATAATAACAAAATATTTTTATGTAGAAAAAAAAAAGACAAAACTGTTCTTTGAAAATTTACATCTTCACATGGATAAACCAAAAGTAGGAGGTTTCAGAAATACCAATGACGGCAATACTGCACGCCGAGCATTTGAAAATATTGAAAATTTTTCCAAAATACCTAATGTGAATGAAGAGTTGATTAAAAAGTTTAAAACTATTTTTATTTTCATATCTTGCCAGTATCAATTACTTTTTTAATTTATTTTAAGTCTTTGTGTAAAATAAAAACTTGAGAAAAGATCAACAATTTAAAGTTATTTATAATTTAACAATTTTTAAAGTTGCATTTAAATTGTTAAAACATCAAAAACCACTGTGGTCAAATTATAAAGAAAAAATATTTTACGCTTGGTCAGTTACAGAGTGCGATTGCACGTCCTTTCTGTCCAAGCCTGCTTATATTTTATATTGCTTATGTATAACTTTTTTTATTATATAATTATAATTTTTTGTTCACAGATATACGCATGTTAAGCTTATTTTAATAAGGTGTTGACTTAATACATGGAATGTCTGTGGTTTTAATTTTGCCCCTGTCTATTTTTTTAAATTGCTTTTTTAAATACCCTTGGTCATATAATTGCTTTTTAACTTTTGCTTGCTTTTTTTTTTGTGTATAAAAAACTTTTTGTTGTATCTTTCTGAATGATGCACATCTCTTCACATCTAGGTTTCTTATACCATTTAATTCTTTCAGTGTATTTTATGCCATCTACACACTTTTCATATAACCTTAATTGTTTCATATTATCTTTTTATTCCTTTATGTTTTTTATCCCCAATCTTTTATCGCTTTTTAGTTTTGGATAACTGTTGTTTTTGAACATTTGGCTCTGCGTATAGTTCTACCTACCCTCTCCCTTTTTATCTACTATGTTATTGGTGAACAATTATTATTAATAGTTATTATTAATTGTTATGCAATTATTAATAATAATTGTTAACAATTGTTTATGTATATTTCACCAGTAAGTAGTAGACAAAAAGGGAGGAGGTGGGTTTAAACAAAAAATATATGGGAAGAGATGGGATTCCTACCACAAACATTCCATGTTTGAAATAAACGCCTTATCCAAATAAGCTAAATATGCTTATACGTATAAAAAAATAAATTTAATTATATAATAAAAAAAGTTATACAAAAGCAAGCCTTCCCAGGAAAGGGGTGCGGTTTTTTGTCTCGGTCAACCACGAAAACGTTTTTCAAGTTAGAGAACGTGATCACGGCTGTTTGCGCAAGTTATATTATATGCGTTACTGAAAAATTGTTCTAGATTTAATAACTACATTAGAAATTAGAGTAAACTTAAATAGAAAACAATAATAATAGTTCAAATAAATTGTATGTTGTTTTTTTTTTTTTTTTTTTTCTTAGTGGTTATTATTATCGGCAACAAAATTCATCAAGTCAAAGCAGAAAAAAAAAAAAAAAACGGTTTTGGGCGTTTAAAAAGGATGACTTTCCCATATTTTATGTGTTTTTTCTTTTAAAGAGGAAAGAGAAAATAAGTATGGTCATCTGTTTGTAAAATATATTTGTATAATTATAATGTAACAAATTTATATCAAGAGTTAAATTATACGATCCCGATTTGCAAACTCTGGTAAAATATTAGGTCATTAAAATTTTAGTTCATGCAAAGCTGTGTACTTTGTTTATAAGTAGCAAATTATTAAAAGTTCGCTAATGAGAAAGTTACAAAAAACAAAACAAAAACAATAAACTTACGACTACAAAAGTAATAACAGTTTAGTCACTAACTGCATTATAAAATTAATAAAACTATAATAGTGTTATTACATTTATAAAGCACTTATTACTTTTAAAGTTCATTCTTTGTTCAAACAACATTATTATTTCCAAACATTTATTAAAGTAGAAAAGCATCTAGAAAAAATAAAGCTGATATTCAAATATTATTAAAAATTTCAGGAACTTTCACATATCACTTAAACAATGTTATAAAAAAGTACTTTATAAAAAGTATAGCATTATGAAAAAGGTTACATAAAAACGCGCGTTAATTTTAAAATCAACCAATAAAAAATTTTTATTGATTAATTTTAAAATTAACGAGCGTTTTTACGGTCCATTAGTAACTTTTTTTATAATGCTAAACTTTTAATACGATACGTTTTCATAAAGTTGTTTGTCACGTTTTTATAAATTACTTTAGTTTTAATATTATTTGAACATCCACTTTATTCTTCTAGATCTTTTTCTACTTCAATTAAACTTTGGGAATACTAATGTTGCTTGAACAAAGAACAAATTTTAAAAGTTATAAGTGCGTTATGAAAGTAATAACACTATTATAGTATTATTATTTTTGTAATACAGTTAATGACTAGAGTGTTATTACTTTTGTAATCGTAAGTTTATTGTTTTATTTTTTATTTTTTGCTAAAAAATTTAAGTTGATTCTCCCCTTAAAAATAAGGAACACGGTTTTGTATAAACTAAAATTTTGAATACTAGATATTTTTCCAGAATTTGCGATTTGCATTCGCTTAATTCAACCCTTGTTGTTACATTAAAATTATACAAATAAATTTTTTTGCTTCGCCTTATCTAATTTTTGTTGCTGAATGTAACTCTAAAGAAACAAAAATAAAAACAGTACACAAATTATTTAAATTATTAATTTGTTTTAATTTTTTTCTATTTCAATCTCTTTTTATTTTGTTAGTTTTGTTTTTTAGTCTTTGAAACTTTTTCAGCATTATTATAAAACTTGCAAACGGCTGTGTTCACGTTTTCTAAAATATTACAATCGCGTGTGGTCATCTGTGACGAAAAAATGCATGCCTTTCCTGGGAAGGCTTGAAAAGTATATGCATATATTTTATAGACGTTTTCAAATATGGAAAATATATACTTGTTACATTAAAATTATAAAATTATATTTTACAAACAGATAGGAATTTATATTTTTGGTTTCCTCTTTAAAAAATAACAATTAAATAATAGGAATATCATTCTTTTTAATATCAACTTTATGCTGTTTATTTTTTTATTTTTTTTGTGAATTTTTTATGGCTGTTTTTTTATTTTTTTAATTTTTTTTATTTGCCTTATGCAATTTTGTTGAAGAAAATAACAACCACCCTGAGAAAAAAAGCAAAAAAAAAAAAAACAGTACATAAATAATTTAAATTATAAACTATTTTTTAATTTTTTTTCTATTAAGTTTATTTTAATTTCCTATTTTGTTAGTTTTGCTTTCTTTATTTTTTGAATGGTAGTTTTTTCTGCTAAGTATCAATGAAACGCCTAATATAATAAATGGTTCTGACCAAGTTGTCTAAAATAAAATACTTATTCGTAGATATGCAAGACTAAAACCCGTATGAGTTTCCAAAAAAGGCTTGTTTGGCCTAATATTTTATCAATATATGCCACATAAACAACATTAAATATAATTTAAATATTTCAAAATAAAAAAGTTTTTACTTAAAACTGCTGAATGCAAATGCAAACCGCCATTTCGTACATAAAATAGCCTGTGATGGTTAATAATATTGCTGATTGAACTTTTAAAAATGAAATTTTGTATTAAAAAAGTCCATTGTTGGAACCCAGCAAATATCTTCTTTATGATGTTAAGCAAAAGTGTTTATGATTACTTGGTAATGTTATTTTCAGATGCTGGAAATATGCTGCTTTATTTTTTTCTATATAGCAATGGTCTTATAATTGTTCTATTTGTTGAAAAGCATTTTCAATAAAATCATGTTTTTTGTTGACTTTTGCCGCTGATTAAAGGTGATTTCTTTCATGCTGTGTTTATCAAACAAAGTTATAAGATACTCTTTTAGTGTGTTGGTAGCAGTTATAGCAACTGTGCAGCATGCTGTCTTGATTTGTTCATATACAACTAATGTCATATCTCTATAGTTTAAAATATCTGGTATTTTTAATGCTAAAAGTTTTGCATTATGGTAAACACATACTAAGTGGAGACCTGAAGGACCTTCAATATGAATACACCACTTTGGTCTAAGTTCACAAAACTTAGAAAACCCAATCTTTTTTTTTTTTTTTTTTAATTTACTCCCAACAAGGCTGCAAGTAACCACTTTAAGTTGGAATTACTTGAAAACATAGAATATACAGAGTCGATTCTAGACCCTTTTTTGACAGTGCTGGTGGTATTTGGGCAGTGTCCAAATTCAAAATTGAGGACTTTTTTTTTCCACATCTTAATGTAAAACATGAAGGTGTAAAAAAAAATTCACGACTGTTTAGATATTTTTCACGAAAATGATTTCTTTTGTTGATAACTTGTCAACAAAAAAAAATCACTTGTGTGGTCAGCAATAACGGTTGATTGCACGCCATTCCTGTCCAAGTCTGTATGATAGTAGTGTGCAGTAAATAACTGAGTTTTGAAGTTACAATTCACAATCCAAATCAGGACCAAGGATAAAACCTTGAGAAGTTACTAGAAATGGAGAAGAGTGTTGGCCTACGAGGATGACTTTTATAAATACTTTTATAAATACGAAAGCTTTAGATATATTATGAGCAACAGCTTATGTCCTGCCGCCTCCATCTATTGCATGATATAATTTTCTAAATTATTAATTTATAAAAGAGATCATAAACCGTATTTGTCTTAGACTTAGATTGTCTGAAAGTAAGTTATTTGACTCAAGATGGAATAATAGAAGTTTGTTGATCAAAGACTCAAATAGAGAGAAGATTGATTGGACATTAGTCAGAGGGGTCAGAACGTTCTACAGAGTTTTTAAAAATCAAAGATGACATTTTCTAGCGAGCATAAAAACAGGATTCAGTCAAGCACTTATTAAACAGTTTAGAACAAATTGAGAAGAGTTCTGGGGAACACTTTTGTAAGACTAAGACAGAAATGTTGTCTGGACCACAAGCCGTAGAAGAGTTTTATTGAGATATAACTAGCAACAGATGTTGGAGAGATTTAGATTTCTAGCAATGGGTTCACCTGTTTAACTAGACTAACAAAAAAATTATGTTAATAAAAATCAAGAGCCAAATTAAAAAAAAAGTTCTTTACATAGTTTAGCTTTATCCTTGGAAGAGATAATAAGATCATTCCTATGATTTAGAGATAGAATGTTAGTCTTACCTTTGTTAATGATGCTGTTAAAGGTTTTCCAAAATTCTCTAGAGCTAACTTCTGAGATATAATACAGATTTAGTAAACTTGGAGTAATGGAGCTTAGTATCAAGCAGCACCTTTTTACATTGATTTCTTGCAATAATAAAATAACATTTGTTCTCAAGAAAGTTGTTCTTTAGAATGTAAAAAAAAAGATTACAATTAGATATGCTGCACAAAAAGAAGATGAAAACCATAGAGTAGAATGAGGTTTGACGCTGAAGGAAATTTTAATGAACTCTAAATAAAGTTGTTTTATTAGCTAATAGAAGTCTTTTTTTGAATGTGTTTCCTTTTATCACCAACTTGCATTGAGACGTAGTGTTTCTTACAAGGACACTTTTAAGAGTATTAGTAGAATCTGGTTAGCAGAATTCATGAACTGGATTTTTTACTTTCTCGCTAATAGATCTTTTTTTTTTAGACAGTTTTGCCATGGTTAGGCTATGCATTTGTTTCAAATATCAAGCAGCTTTTACCATTTTTAGGGAAGCAAAAAATAGTTTTGTGTATAATTAATGTTTTAACTCTCAGGAACCAACGTCAGTAATGTAATTTTTTCTGATTTTGAATAAACATCAAACTTTGCTTTAATTAATTCCAGTGGACTCTGTCTTTATGAGCTACTAGTTTTAAAGATGAACAACCATGGCTATAAATGTTTTAATTAAAATTTTCTTTTAAATGTCTCATCTGATAATATGAATACGCTAATTTAATATTAGTCGAGTTACGTCATTTTCTAGGCTTTTCTATTTTAAAGTAGTTTCTAGGCTTTTCTATACGCGTTTTTTTTTTTTAATTTTATTTTCTAACAACGCGTATTACGGGTTGCTTACTGCTAGTTAAAATTATTATCTTTGTGCTTCCATAATTTTCTTAATTTTTATGAAAATACAATATTTTTAGACAACATGTACAAAGCTTATGGCCAGATATTAAATTTTACGCAACAGCAATACATCAGATATTAAATCCTCCTAAGCAACAGCAATACTGTTTAGTCTAACATATTCTAAAAGTAACAAAAATATAAAGCATTAAATAAACCATTATTTTTTAAAAAATTAATTAAAGTTATTTTGTTTTTAAATACTTTTAAATTTATGTTTGTGTTTGTTAAATGGATTGCAACTGTCAAAGCTAAAAAAGCTACTATCATGCAAAGTTTCAAATCTATCCAAGTAGACCATTTCATGGTGATTACAAATAGTTTGCATATGATTTACTTTACATCGCAAGTGCACAAGTTTTAGATATTTTTTGTTAGTTCCTTAAAACATAATTTTTTTGATTTTGGTAAATTTTACTTTATGACTATCTTTATTTAATACTTTTTCATTGCAACGTTGTGTTAGATCTAAAAATGTATTTGCCATTTATTTATTAATTGCTATCTAAAAAGATATACTTCAATACAAGTTTTGAAATTTAAAATAGGGTTTTTTGATTTTTGACAAAATAAAAAAATACAATATTTAATACAATCTAAAGTACACCAATAACTTTATTTTTATTATTTTTAATGCATTTTGTGCAAATTTTATATTTCTGATTTTGTAACTTCCCTATGAGTACCCACTAATTATTTTTTTTAATCACTGTAGTAAAATCTACCAGCTCAGTAGAAAAAAAATGGATTTTATGTTACCGATGGTTTGAAGTGCACAATTTTTTAAGATTTAGACAGAGCCATTTTTAGGAGTCCATAATTTTTTACTTTGTTTTTTATTTAGTTTTATTTTCTAAGTAAATTTCTAAAAATTTGGAAGCCTTTCATTTATAGAAACAAGAAAATATGTCTTTTAACTTCTTCAATTGCAGATTTCGTATATTGACCCATCGAAAATTAACTTCTTATATTTGCAAACAATCTTTTAGGTTATTGTTTTACTAAAGTAAGTCTAGAGATAAAAATATAAAATAAAAAACTAAAAGTATACAATAAAAAACTTAAAAGTTTTCTAAAATTTTGTTTTTAAAATATAGAGCTTCAAATTATTAACAAAACATGTTTTCCCTGCAAATATTTTTGTTTTTGAAAAATTAAATGACCATACCGTATTGGAAATTTCAAATGTCCACATGTAATGAATTACAATAGATATTATGCTGAAAGTTTCAGGAATTGTTTTTCTCATTGATATAAACTAACCCACCTAGTTTCATCAAAATCTAAGGTGGACTATGTTAAAATCCCTAAATTTTGGTCAATTTTGCATGAAATAACCTAAAAGCAAAATTAATTTCTTTTTACTTATATTTTTTGGTTTGATTAAGTTTTAAATTGACTAAAAAATCAATTTTGAAGGCAATGTTGTAAAAACTAATCATATGCTTAGGCAATTTTATTGAATTATTTTTTGCAGTCATTATGTATGGCTTAAAGATTAGTTAAATTTTGTGTGTATGACCTCTAAGACAAGTTGTGTTCATATCTTAAATTATCCTTAAAAAATAAGTTTCACACTAATTAAACTTTCCAAAACAAATTATTTACCAAAATATTAACAAATAACTTCATAATTATTAATGCCATTTTTTTTCACATGAAGGTAAGTTTCACCTCTGACTTTTTTTAAAAAAAAAAAAAAAAATACTGGTGTGGTTTATGCACTTTTGTAGTTGATAAATGATGTTGTTACAAAAAAGTTCTTTTAAAATTGAATTATTATAATTGGGTTTTCCTTTGAGGCTAAACGTCAATACAATTAATAAGCAAAAAGAGTTTTTCAAAGTCTTTAATAGTATATTCTTATTTAATCTAAAAAAATAAGGTCATTTAAAAAAAGTTTCTTGAATCAAAAATATAAAATAAGTAATGAATAAAAAAAATAATAATAAGTATAATATAAGTATGATAATAAAATATTTTCAAGTATAATAAGTGTGAATAAAAAATATTTCAAAATTATTTCTAAAACGGAGATGAAATTTAAATAACTGCTCGGAAAAAGGATTTTTAATTCTTGTACACTTTAACTTAAGGTTGTTTATAAATCAAATCATTTTTTTTGCTTTTTGTTTTTTTACGTTAATTCACCTCCCCAAGGCTGAAAAGGCCACTGCAGAGATAAAGGCTTCTTAATTGTGGTTATAACCTTTAACCTATAAACACAAACCTTGACAAACATGGCTGCTGTGCAGAAAATAAGATGAGTGTGATACTACCAGGGATGTTGCTGGGATCGAGTTCAGAACCTCTTGCTTATGAAGCGAGCGCAAACTCTGACTCTTATTAATACTTAGTTAAATTAGTAAAACTTTCAAGAATGTGACAACCTTACTGAAGCAATTTACAAAACCAGTGTTGAAGTTTTTAATAACTTATTGCTTAAGTACATACCAAAGCAGATTTAGCGACACTTAACTACAACTTTAATGTCAGTTGTATTATCTTAACAGCTTTGGTGAGCCAAAGTTTACATATTGATAGTGTTATTTTTACAAGTTACATTTTATTTTCTATTTGATTTATATAATTCAAATCAAATAAATAATAATATGTAAGTCTAAAAATTATCCTGAAATTCGTTAAAAACATGTTCTACAAATAAAATCTTAAAACTGAAAATACTATTTTAATTTTTTGAGTTTAGTGAAAAATAATCCAAATAAATATGATTTCACTGTAAATAAAAACTTTAATATAATTAAAAATAGAACAAATTAGAAAAGCGGTATTTTTTGTTTAATTACAATTTTCATTTTATCAAAAATCAACAGTTTAACTGAAATGTTTAATGTAGCATGAACCTTTAAAAAAAGGGAAAACCCAATCTAATTTCATAAACTTGTTAATAAAAAACTCTCTGGGAAACATTTATTATTCAAACTAGATATTTTTATAATAGAAAAAAATATGCCGATTTATTGAGTTAAAATTAACCTCTTTACTGGAAGTATAATGGCAAAACAACAAATGTTTTTTGTTAATATCTCAAAAAATAATTTATTTTGTTTTGATCATTTACAAAGTTTTGCTCCAGAGTTTAACTTTTTTTCTAATGTTTATTTACAAAATAAACATAACTTGTCTCGGCACTTTCCTTTGTCTCGGCACTTCCCTTTGTCTTGGCACTTGGAGTCCCTTTAATAATGCAATTATGTCTTTTTAATGTACTAGTTTAACATTTTTACTTTTTCTCTCTTTTTGTAATTTAAAATTTTTTAAAAGCACTTTTTATACTTTCTCTAGTGTTTTTTATCTTTTCTTCAAGCATGGTACCTGGCACTAGTAAGTGGGGTCCTGGGCCTGGCTAAATATTTTTCTTACTGAGAATGAGTTCAGTAGATGCCCAAAAGTGACATTTTTAGTTTTAAAACAAAAATTTTATAACCAAAGGCATTTAAATGTCTTTAAAAGCATTTTTAAAATAAAATCAATACAAAATCATTATGGACATAGGGAAAAGCAATTATCTCTTTAAAAAGTAACAAAAAAAATAATGAAAAATAAACTAATAAAAAAATATAAAAGTAATACTATATAATTTAATTTTTTTGCAACTGCTGAGATTCTTAATCAGTTAGATTGTACTTATGATATGATATTCTTGTACATATGACATGATATGACGTATGACATGATATTGTTGTGGGCCTATAAATTAAGCATATAACTTTAAAGTTGATGTTAGCATATATTATACTTCAAAGTTGATGTTAAGCATATAACTTTAAAATTGATGTTATAAGCATATAACTTTAAAGTTGATGAAAAATGCACCCAGCATTTTTTATCTCCCTTTTGCAAAATAAGCTGTTAGCTAGTTCATGGGAGTCAAAAATCATTTTTATATCATTTGTATCATCTTTACTTATATCTTTAGCAATCTTTACCCACTAAAATCCATCATAAAAACATGCAAATATGCAATGTTTAATAAATCTTGTAATCAAGCTTTCTAAGAAGATGCTTGTGATCCCACGCCTTATATGACTACGCATATAGAATTTTGTTTTGATAACTTGGGCATAACTCTTAGCATGTTTTAATATAGCTCATTTAAAAAATGCGCTGAATAAACCAATGTAAACTTTAACTAAACTAAAAAAATAAAAAAACTATTAACTGGAAAGAGAAATAAAAAACTAAAAAAAAAAAAAGCAAAAGTAAATAAAAAATAAAAATTTTTAACAAAGGATAAAATGAATAAAAAAAAACAGATAAAAACAGAAAAAATAAAAGCATAAAATTAATGTTTTTATTTTAATTTAAAAGTAAATACAAAAAAATATAGAAAAAATCGAAATTTCAAAGTTAATCCAAGCTTAATTACTTTGAAACTTAATTATTTAAAAATTTAAAAACTTTGATAATTTTTAATGTCTACAAAGCAAATAAAACATAAAAAAACGTTATCCGTTTGACACAATTTAATCAACCTATGTGCTACATAAAAAAGTAAAAAATATAAAATTTAGCCCATCATTAAAAAACAAAACAAACCAAGTTTGATTTTAATATTTTTATTTTCTAAAAATATTTAAAGCATACATACTATTTAAAAAAGAAAGTATTAAAAAAAAAGAAGCATAAAATCAACTTGTTCAAACATTAATAGCTGTTAAAGACAATGAAAAATATCTTAGCAAAGTAACTCACTAACTAAATAATGTTTTCTCAAGAACTGTGTTAGATATTATTCTGAAATTTTGGGACATCCTTTTTTCATACATATGCAAAAAATCATGAGTTGTCAGCATAATCTAAAATAGTCCATGAAGAACCTTGTAAAAGTTTTCTATTTGCATGGCTGCGACACCTCTTATTTTCTTGACCCATAATGATCGGCAAATAAATTAAGAACGAACTGCTTTAGCGTCTTAAGGGTGATAAAAGTATTTTTTGTTGTTGTTGATTTTACATGGAATCGCTTAATTGCTAATAAACAGGCAAGTAAAGTTGTTTTCAAAAACTGGATGCATTTTATTGTTTAAAGTTTATTTTCAGGTTTGAATCTGAGATTTCTGGAAACCTGCCACCTCCTCCTAAAATACCAATGCTTCGTCTGCCAACATCAACACCCAGTTCTCAACCATCAAATTTTAGTTTGCCTGCAAAACCACCTAATCCACCACCTAGGATGCCAACATTCCCTCCAACTTTAAATAATCACATGTTTCATGGACTACCATCGATGGATGGTCTTCATCCTCCAGGAATAATGCCTCCTCATTTAATGGTTCCTCCTATGATGCCTCCACATATGATGATGCCTCACAGTGGTATTTATACCTTAATTTTTTTAAAAACAAACTAAAAAAGGTAGTATGTTAAGACCTATAATTATACTTGTTTTAGGACCTTCTGGACTTTTGCCTCCAAGTATGATTATACCAAATTTTGACAAAGATCGTCGTGATGGTAAAAAAGGAATGAAAAAAGAAAAGAAAAAAACTGTTGTTCGTGTTGCAGGTGGTACTGTTTGGGAAGACAGCACATTACTTGATTGGGATCCAAGTAAGTTTTTAACTACAAGTTGTTCAAAAATCTAGATACTAGAAAAGGAATTAGGTAGCTTGTATTATTAGGTAAGAACGTTCTAATAAGGTAATGGGATAATGAGATAACCTTTTAATTTCTAAAAATAATTGTTTCAAGAAATTTAAAGTTATTTTCAACATGTTTTTTTTGCTATTGGAATTTGCAATTAATATTTTCTGTAAGTTTCAAGGAATTCATAATTAACTTTATCGCTGAAAAGATTGCTACTGTTAGCCATGGATCTTGTAAGTTTTCTTATGTTAAAGCTAAGATCAGTCGCTCCCCATCCTGTTAAATATACTTTTTTATATCCAAATGGTTATTTAAAAATCATTACATTTTTAGATTTATTGTATGTGATAAATATTTTTAGACGATTTTCGTATATTCGTTGGTGACCTTGGTAACGAAGTCTCTGATGATGCTTTACTTCGTGCATTTTCTAAATATCCATCCTTGCTTCGTGCAAAGATCGTGAGAGATAAAAAAACTAAAAAAACTAAAGGTTATGGGTTTGTTAGTTTTAAAGACCCCCAAGATTATTTAAAAGCAATGAGAGAGATGAATGGTAATTTTATTTAATTGCTATTTTTTGCTATTATAAGATAAAAGAAAATAAGACTCTATATAATAATATAGGTATAGATCCATTTATTTAATGGGTGTAATATAAATTCAATAGAATAATCCAGTAGAAAAATGCTATAGAGGAGAATTTAATTAGGTTCACCAGTTTTTATTTCTTTTGGAATGAATTTACAAGGGCTTGATGTGTAATGAAAGTTTTAATTCAATGTTTTATGAAAATTTTTATCCAAGTTTATAATTGTTGATAAGCTATAAAATAAGTCACGGTACGTTAAACGTTTTGTACCATCGATGCAAAGAGGAAAAGATTAAAACAAGATAAATCAGCGATGGAAAATGTATGTTGTTATTTTAAAAAGTACTTTTTATGGCGCTCTTATCCAATAAGAAAATTTTTTTCTTTTGTCTAGAAAAATTTTTTCTTTTGTCTAGGCGCAACACGCCCTAAATAATACGCTCCTAATAAATGTTTACTTATAGAAATATACTAATGATATTTATGTTATATTACATATCTTGTATATCTTGTGCTCTAAATTATTGTGTATTTTTGTTCAGGAAAGTACGTTGGAAACCGGCCTATAAAATTAAGGAAAAGCTCCTGGAAAGAACGAAACATCGGTCAAGCGAGAAAAAAAGAAAAAGAAAAGAAGAAATTAGGCATTCGTTAATAGAAAATATTTAATTTCAAACTGCGATGTAAACAATAGGCGGTAATGAAAATGTTTCGTCAAAAATCTCAACACGATCAAGAAATATGCCACTATAACAATGTTTGGTCAGAAAGGATTAAGGGATATGCCACTATAACAATGTTTGGTCAGAAAAGTTCGATCAAGGAATATGCCGCTATACCATTTTTGCATCGTTGTAATAGCATTCTACATATAACGCATGTTTGCGTTTATTTAAAGTTTGTTTAATATCTTGTTACAAAATAGTTTTGTATTTTTGCTCGGTATATTTATTTTTGCTTTTTTTTTTTTTTTTTTTTTTTTTTTATGAACCAAAAACAACGATCTTAATTCATTAATCCATTAATTTATTTCGAGTTTTTATATAGAATATAAATAAGTAAATATTTGTTAAACCACAGCGGGACACTTTTTGACAATTTTTCTTAACTAAACAAATTTTTTTTCAAGTTTTCAATTGTCAAGTTCATCTGAAAGATCTCTTTTTCAACGCGTCATTGGTAAACCTAAAATGAAAAATCTTAAGTAATATTTCTAAAAATTATTATATTTTAAGTGTAAATATGTTTAATAAACACTTGTTGTTCTCAAGTATTCCTTATGTACTTAGCATAACTGAACAGATCTTTTTTTTTTATCACTAATTGCTAGAGTAATGCCTCCATATCCAAACGCAAAATGTAAATGAGTGTTTAAATGAAATTATTTGTGCACGCTGTCTCAAATCAACTTATTGTAATAGAAAAGTACTTACAATTGATGTGTGTTCTGCCATAATAAGTTTTGATGATGGTATTAATGGTATTGGAAATGTTTTGATTGTTTGAATATTCTACGTGAATTTTTTTTTGTTGAAAAAAATGCATTAAAAAGTGACCGTAATAGGACTTTCCTTCATTGTAAATAGCTTCTTTTTTTATTGTAACTTTTTAATAAGGTGCCCTAAGAAGTCATTTCGGTCTTATCACAGAGCACCGCGGACAAACATTTAGTTGGAAGTTCACGCCTCCTTCTTAACCAATGTCGCAAAACTTGCCAAAAGTGGGGTTTGAACCACGGATCCTTTGCTTCTCAAAGGTCAAGTGCGCTACCACTGCGCTGCTGCTGCTCATTAATAATTATCTAATGTTTTAAAAATACAGAGAAAAGTAAGGCGAGGTCAAAGAAAAAGTTTACATTAAAAAAAATATATATTAAAGGATGCCAATCCTATAGTTCTGAATCCTATAGTTCTATATTTCCGTTTTGTTTTACTTTAATAACATTATCTGATTTTTAAAACTGTTTTTTCACGGTACATATTTTTTTTTGTTTTGGATATACTGTTTACATAATATTTTCACTAATACTTTATGAAACTTCTTGAAATTTTCCTCAAATTTTTGTTACTAATATAGCTACAAAATGACGCTCATTGATGAGTCTCGCTTATTCAGATTTGTACTTGTGAAATTTTGAATAGGCGAGTAAAATTGTGAATAAACTATAGTATTTTTAATTGCACCATTAAAATTTCAAGTAATAGAAGCAGTTTTGTTAGCACTTTAAGCTATTATTTGATCTGTTAAGGCATAGTGTTGAACTTGGGCTATTAACAACAACATCGCTGTTTTAGCTTTTACATCAACTTGATACCTAAGAAAAAGCAAAGCTTAACATTTTGAAAACGATGTAACATTTAAATCATTTTTTTAAAACAATTTATTTATGTTTATTATTTATTTAACTTTTTTGAATCATAAAAGGAATCAACTTGTCTTAAAATTGAATCCGAATCAGTTCCACTAAATCCACTAGAGAATTCTAGCTCAAAGTTTCTCAAACTTTTTGTTCTGCTAGTTTTTCTAGTAATTCGATTGCTCTCTTTGCACAAGATTTGATCTCAATCTTTCTTTCAGTGTCTCTTCCTTTCAATGATCTTTCTTAGCAGGTTTCTCACCTACTCCACACATTCAGCTACCCTTTAAGGAATTGTTTTGTCATTACTCTAGGTCCACTTTCAAACATTTCTTCAAATACTGTAGGTCCACTTTCAAACATTTCTTCAATTACTGTAGGTCCACTTTCAAAGATTTCTTCAAAAAGATAAAGTTTTCTTTACATTTTTAAATTATAAAAATCCTAAAAAACTATGAAATATATCAAAACTATACATAAAATATATCAAAACTATACATAAAATATATCAAAACTATACATAAAGCATTAGAGTTTTATATAAAGCAAGAAGCGTTTTAAACAAACATTCATTAACACAATTATATTACTCTTTTATACACTGTCATATTAATTATGCTAATATTGCATGGGGTAGTACCCATAAAAATAAATTAAATCCACTTTATTGTCAGCAGAAGCATATTGCACGTCTTATAAATTTTAAAAATCGTTTTACTCACTCAAGGCCGCTCTTATTTAACATGAATGTTTTTAATATATCTCAATTAAATGTTTATAATGTTCTTTGCTTTATGTTTAAATGTAAAACCAACTCATCTCCAGCTTCCTTTTTTGATTTATATTCTTTAAAAGAAAAAAATAAATATTCTTTAAGAAATGATAATTTTATTAAACAACCAAAATTTCAAACAAACTGGTAAATTTCTTATCGTGGAGCTTTTTTATGGAATCAAATAATTTTAAAAAATTTTGATTTTTCTCATGAATGTAATTATTATATGTTCAAAAAAAATTAAAAAAAGTAATTTTCTCAATTGAAAATATATTTATATATTTTTAATTATACCCAGTTTTGTCATGACTTATTTTGTATTTTACTTTTATACAATATTGATTTAACTTTTATGTAAACACCATTATTTGAACTTTGTTAAAAGTTGCACTGACATTATTTGTACAGTAGTCTATTATTATTTACATGTTTCCTTTAATTTTTATTTTAATTCGTAATATTTGTAATTAATTTGTCTTACGAACGGTATATACATTTAATATTGAATTTAATTTTGTAATAAAAAAAAAAGTTGAAAATATATTTATATATATTATTATTATTATAAAAAAAAAAAAAAATAAATAAATAAATAAATGTATGTGAATGGGTGTATCTGCAAATATTGTATGTATGATACTTCTGGAAGTTAACCATCCTTTGACAGTGGTTTAGCACTTTTGTCGGTGGAAGCATAAACGTAAACGCACCAACATTTAATAATTTTGGCTTCACACACAGAGACACCATCATTTGGCTTTCTAAACTCTTCTAGACATTCTTTTGGACAACCTTTAAGTGCATTTGGATGTACCTAGTGCAGTCTTATTATTATTATTTTTGCTTATTTATTAATTAATAAACAATTAAGATTAGTGTAATTGTAAGATACATTTGAGTAACAAGATTCAGTGATCGTATAGATGCGAGTAAGATGCGAGACGTATTCGTTTATCAAGAATATGATGATATTATTGTTTTCGCTTAAGTCATGCGATTTAGAAGAATTAGTATTTTAATTCAAGCCATAAAGACCATAACTAAAGAAAAGTTCTAAATTTGTATTTATTTGTTTATGTTTTTTCTAAAATCTAAATTAAGTTCAAAGTTCTTCAACAGCGGTTCTCGGTGACAAGACCTGCATGGTCTTCTTTGAGTATCCGCGTTCTTTATCTTTTTTCTTTATTTTTTAAAAGATTTCTTTGCATGTAATTTTTCTTATTGATTTATTTGTAAATATTGTATTAAATATTGTAATAAAGAACAATATATATATATATATATATATATATATATATATATATATATATATATATATATATATATATATATATATATATATATATATATATATATATATATATATATATATATATATATATATATATATATGCAATAAAAAAATTATATATTTTACAGATATATATATATTTACGTTGAACCATTTGACATTAACCACTCGCATAATCGATCTTTAATTGACAACAAAGTTATCCATCAAAGCCTGCCTTATTTAAAGTTATCAAAACTTTCTTTGTTCCAAATATTTACTATTTTCCTTATGCAAGAATATTACAGCTTGTTCCTGCTATCATCGTAGCACATACCACCACTGCATTTAACGTTTAACTCTGGCGAATACTTGCCTGTACTCGCCAAAGGACATTTATCTTTCATGACAATTCTTTGATTACATTTGCATGACTGCTATTATGCTATTATTGGATAAGCAAATATTCGAAGAGAATATTCCAAAAAATAAAGAATTTGTCTTCTGATAACTTTCTATCACGTCTTACAGTGAGCATATTAGCATAAAATTTTATGTTTCTAAAAATACAAAGCAACTTTATTTAAAAAGTTTTCTTTCTCCGATAAAAACTAAATCTAAGCAAAGTAATGGCAGGAAGATATCTCCCACCCCCTCCCAACGATAAAATGAGTGCAAGTATTGTTCAGTGTTTTGTTAAACAACAATTAGAATAAGAAACAATATACTTTTTGCCACTACAACACTGAAATTAATTAAACTCAAGAAATTGAAAACATGTTTTTTTTTAACTTTCAATAATTCATTTGAATGCTAACTGTTTTCCATTTGATAAACTACTGGTTTCCAAACGTTTATTATACATTTTAATGATTTAGTAAACCTTATGTTTAAAACTATAAATGGTAATCTCATAGTATAATAGTTTAGATAGATAAAAACTCTTTATAGGAACAACAAAATTGATAATAACAACTAAGTTGATCACAAAACATACGATGTAAAAGTTGTCATAAAGCACCTAAATGTTTATTTACATTAGCATAAAGTAGCAGTAAAATATTTATTTAACAGCTAACATGTTATTAGAAGTGAACGTATTGAAGAAAAACATCTAATTTTTTATTAAATTAAATATTACCATCTAAAATGTTATTAACTTAAATATAGATTGAAAAACATCTAACATGTTATTAGTATTAAATGTATTGAAAAACATCTGACATGTTATTAGCAGTGAATGTATTGAAAAGAAAAAGTTGTTTCTAAATGCCAAATATTATCATCATATGATGTAAAAATATCCTGCAATATCATCAAAACTTAAATGATATTTTTCTTCTAAAAAAACCTGTCTTAGAGACCAGTTATTTCTATGGTGTGCTACTAAGACCCAATATAGTGGATTGTGATAGTGGGCCATTTTGTATTCAATTTGTTTTTCTAGGACATCCTGTCTAGACATAACAAATTAAATTAACATATACAGTGAACGCTCTATATAAGCAACTCATTTGAACCAATTTCAATAAAAAAGTTTCTTATTGCGAAAATATTTTTTAAAAAAGGAGTATAAAAATACGTACCGTTCTTTTGCTTTTATTTATTTATTTATATATTTATTTATTTATATATTTTATTTATATATTTTTTTATTTTTTTCCCTTACTAACTAAACTTACAGTTTAGTTAGTAAGGGAAAAAGTAAAATATTCAGTTTTGATATTTTACAAAATTTGAATATTTTACATAATTTGCATAATTTTGACTTTTTTTTTTTTTTTCTTTTCTTAAAAATTAGTTTTTTTCTCTTTTGTTAAAAAAAATGTAAGTTATATATAGTAAAAATCTTAGTAACTATAATAGTAAAATGGGTTATATATTCCATACCACTTTGTTAAAAAAATATATATATAACTTTCAGAAATTTAAAAAGTGTTTTTGAAAGAATTTTACTTTAACTTTAAAATTCGAACCTTTTAAAATCTACAAAAAATAATATAATTATAATCTATATATTTATATATTTATGTTTTATCAATTATATATATGTTTTATACATTTATATATTTATGTTTTATAAAATTACGTATTTATGTTTTACATATTTTCTTTTTTCTATCTGCTACTATATTGCAGTTTTTTTCTGATTTATATAGTTAAGTAAGTAATAGATTGATATTTTTTAAAATATGTCATAAGGTATACATTTTTTTGAAAAAGTAAGCTCAAAAAACTCTAATGTACATACAAAAACTGTGTGTATAAAAGAATGGTTCGTACATGGTAACAATTCTGCTTTTGGACTTATTAATTTAATACATAAATTATTAAGTCCAAATTAATCAAAAAATTTCTAGGTAAAATATTCAAGTTTTTTGCAAAAGAAAATATTTAAAAGAAAAATCATAAAAGCGTAGTTAATAATTTCATTAAGAAAAAAAAAATTAAAAAATTAAATTTTAATAAATCTTTGGTTTAGTACAGGACTAATTGCCAAAGCAAACAAAAACTATTATTTATTCATGATAGCTTTTTCTCTTATTTTTACCAACAAAAGAACCACATTGCAGGGTAAGTCATTTTTTTTTGCGCATTCTGTCAAATAAAAAAAATTTATAACATCATTGATGTTTTTATTGAAGTTATCCAACGCTTTTTCATTTTCTTTAATAGGAGTAGTTTCACTTTCTACTTTTTCTTCAAGGTTAAATGGATGATTTGCTTCGCTTGTTCCACTTGCCCACTCCATACTTTCAGTATCTGCTAAGTTACAATAATTAAATATCGAATTAAACAATCATCTGCATACAGCTTGATTGGATTTTTTAGAGTTTCAGGCGTATCGCCTGAATAGTACAAGCAATAGTGGTCCAATTACAGACCCTTGTGGCATACCACTGGTAATTTCTGCCCTAGAGGATACATTTTCGTCTATCACAACTTTTTGTTTTCTTTTATTTAAAATGCTTTAACCCATTGTATAGTCAGACCAGATATTCCATAGTCTGTAAGTTTAAGCAACAATCTTTTATGGGGTGAAATCCAAAAAAATAACATGAACATGTTTACCATTCTCTAAGGCGGTTGAAACAAAATAAAATGTTTCAAGTAGATTCGTTAAGCATGATTTATTTTTTACAAAATCGTGTTGTTGCTTGACTATTAGTTTGAACTTATATAGAAAAGTTTCAAGTTTACATCTGATTATACCTTCCATTGTTTTACATGCAATTGAGGTAAGTGATACCGGTCGGTAGATTCCTGCTAAGGTTTTTTCACCTTTTTTGTACAAAGGAGTGATATTTACTGATCTAAATTGCACTGGCAGTTTGCTGGTTTCAAACGACTCTTTAAAAATATACGTAAGTGGAATGGCAAAGGCTGATGCACAATTCTTTAAAATAGCTGAATGTAAATTATCAACACCACTTGAATTGTTATCTTTTAAGTTTTTTAATCTTAGATAGACATCTTCATATGTAAAATCTTTATTTGTCATAATGAACGTTTCAGTAGTTCTTAAACCAAAAGAAAGCAATAGACCATCATTTTCACAAATGCAGCTTGAAAATTTTTGTTTGTGATATCAGCAATATCTTTTGAACTTTGAGTAGTTTTACCATTTGCTCCCTGTAATGCTTTTATAGTATCTTTGACTGCTTGTTGACTGTTCATGTAGCTGTAGAGAAGAAGCTTTGGATTCTTGATGGCTCTTTTTACCAGATTAAGCTCAAAGTTTTGTCTCATTTTTTTAATCTCGTTTGTAACATTCTTGCAAATCTTTTTGTACTTAGATTTTAAAACAGGGTCTTTCCATTTACACGAGCAGTTTTTATATCTTAAATTTTGTTTGCTTCTAATAAGAAACTTTAACCTAGCATAAACCCAGGCTGGTTTAATTTTTAAAGAGTTTAATGTCTTTTTAATTGGAGTGAATTGATTACATGCCACCTCAGTATAGAAAATCATTTGATCAAACATTTTTTGTACATTTTTGTTACTAAAGCATTGTATCCAGTCAACATTTGAAACTAGATCAGATATTAGTTCAAAATTAAAATTAGCAAACATAAATCTTTGCTTACTTTTATTATCACGAATTGCTTTATCAGACAAGATGAAACTGAAACATATTATTAAATGGCCTCTGGTCATGTTTCACAAAACAAATTTTGAATCTATTTCATTAACACTTGCTGACTGAGTTATAAAGATTAAATCTAAGGTATTTCCAAGTTGTTCGTCTGACAGCTGGATAGTTGGTATGTTAATATGCTGATAAAGAAAATTATCATTTAAAATATCTGTAAATTTATATTCAATTCCATTCTCATTTGAAATTGCATCAACACAGCCATTTGACCAGTTGATTGATGGGAAATTGAAGTTGCCCATGATAAATAAGTCTTTGAACTTATTTTTGTTTATATATTTGCGTGCCAGGCCAAAAACCACATCAAATCCTGCCATATCCAAAAAATCATTTGTCCTGTAGATACATCTAAGTAAATACGTGCCATTATAAAAAAAAAACAACTGCTCACACTTTTTCTAATTTACAGGAATTTAGAACAGCATCATTTAGTTCATAGGAGTCTAATGAGTTGTCTATATATAAACAAACATCACCACCTTTTCTTCCGCCTGATCTGTCTTTTCTTTACAGAAGATAACCTTCAATGTTTACAACTGAATCATTTTTAAACCATGTCTCAGTCTCAGAAATTACATTTAGTTTGTATTGTTCAATTACCACTTTGAACTCATTTAATGAAATTTTAAAGATGTTTAAATGAATTTTGTATAACTGATACGGGAATTCCATGTCATGTCTGCACCATTAAATAAATAACATCTTTCAAATTTATATTTTTCAGTGCTGAAACTGTTCCATCTTCTGCATCTAATGCTGCAAGACATCCAAATAGATGTTTGCAGTAGCGTTGTTTTAGTAATTTTATCACATTTTGATCTAGTGGTTGCAATAATGGTGTGTTATTATTATGTGTTATTAGGAGATAAAAACATAACCTTAAAATTTGGGTTATCAGTAAAATTAATCTCAGAATCATGACAAGTTGCACTATCTATTGAGAGAAGGGCTTTTACGAAAAGGTTTCTAATTTCCAAGTGTCGAGTTACTGAAGTTATGAATATATCATTATACAAGTCGTTAAAAAGTGTATAAGTCTGCCAAACATTTTTAGATAATTTGTAATATACTGACAAATTCATACTTTTGGAGCAACAAAGAGATTTTGATTTCCCTCTCATCATCAAATCTAATTTATGTACCTGTAGCGTTTACGCAAGGCATAACATAATTTTTTATAATTTGAGGTTATGTTTTTGTGAACAGCTGATTTTACTTCTGAATTAGCCTAAACTCAAAACTTAACTCAAATATTTAGCTTTAAAAAAATAAGTTGCTGGTACAGAACAGTTGAACTAAAAAAAGTTGCTTGTATAGCTGTTGCTTCTAAAGAATGTTGCTTATAGAGAGGTTGCTTATATAGAATGTTGTTTATAGAGAGGTTGCTTATATAAAATGTGTTCACTGTATTTATACAGCTTATACGAAGCTAAAATAAATAAAGCAGCAAATAAAATATTCAACAGCGAAAATTAACATTACACAATTTTCATTGGAGTGGCTCCCAGTGACAAAATAATATTCACTCAAAAGAATAAACTTTGAGTTGAATGTTCTGATTCTCGTTGTGGTTTTTTGTGTGGATATTTTATTATTTTTAATGTTACTCAAAGTTTTTGTTAATTTTTATTTTAATAAACTTAGTTGTTATTGAATATGCTTTACTTAATAGTTTTGAAAATGTCATGAGATTTGTTAACATTTTTAATTTTTAAATTGCATTCCTAGTCTGTCGTAGATAGAAGCTACTGAAATTTAGCTAAAGAATTGTTTTTGTGGTTTTTACTATTTCAGAAAATTGGTCGAAATTTCAGTTTTTATTTTTACTTCAATTTTTATGAGTTTAATTTTATTGATTATTACTTGATTAGTTAAAGTAATTTTTTCTTATTTCGCATTTATTATTAGAATAAATGCAGCAACTTTCAATCTGTATAAAAAATACTTTTTGTAAACATATGGCCTTTAATTTGCTTTTTCACATAAACTATTTTTTGTGTTACCAAGATAAGTACTGCGAAATATGAGTTTGAACTACCCAATATATTATTCTTAAAGTTGAAACAACTTATACTTTTACTTCCTTCGTTGAGTTACCCTCAAATAGAATAAACACATTGGGCAATATGTTTTATTAGAACTTATAATCTACAAGAACTACCATTAATTATTTTTGCGTTCATTTAGTACTCATCCTGGAGCTTGGATTTTTTTTCACATACATTTAAAAAATAATATTTTTTGCTTCAAAATTCATTTTTCATTTAATGATTGTCAGGGTAATAACAGCACCAAAAATGGCTGCAGTCTAACTATTACATTAAAGCAGAAATAAAGATGACTACGGCGACAGTAGTGAGCAACAAAATTTAATAAAAAATTAAAAAAAAAAAAAATTTAATTCACATAACACAAAGCAATTTTTATCAAATTGTTTTACTTTATATATTTTTTTTATTAAATTTTTTGTAACAAAAGCAAAAGTTTTTCGTAAAAAGTTTTTTAAGCTGGGCAAAAAATTTTTAAATTTATTTATCAAATTAATTTTGGAAGATTTCTTATCTTTTTCATGTCTAATATATTTTCTTTACCAACATGGGATTTCTTGATTTCACGATTAACTGTTTCGTTCGCATCAACTGAAGGTCTAACAATTGGTTTATTTATGAAATCATTTTTTTCTTCATTGAGTTGATATCTTTGGAGATACCTTTTAGAAGCTATACTCATATTGCATGAAAAATTAACACTTGTTGTGTTACTTTCTACAACACCTTCAAAAGTTACTGTTTTGTTGCGTAGTTCAGCACGTAAGTCCGTAACAGGAAGATACTTTGCAGCTATGACATCAATATCATTTTGTGAATACTCGCTTAGTGTTTCGTCTACAGACATCGAATGATAGTTAATTTTAGGGTGATTGTAGATTGCGCCTGTTGATATAGATTGCATCCGAACTTCGAATCTAAACAAGGTATAGCAATAAAATAAATGAAACAATAATTAGCAAACCATTGCAATAATAGACGTTGCAACTTTTAATTAAAATGAATACCAATGACACCAATACAAATGTCACAAAAAATAGACACTAAAAAAAAAAAAAAAAAAAAAAAAAAAAAAATTTAAAAATTAATTGTAGTTACTTAGTTACGATATAAATATAATCTTTAAAATAGTTCTCTGGATATTTGACCATTTATCAAGATACTCTGGACCTATAGACCATTTGTGTTCTACTTAGAACACAAATGGTAATTAAAATAATCTACTCACGGTTGATTAATGATCTTTTGCAATTGAGCTTCTGTAGCTAACTTCACCGTATTATTTGTAGATGTTGCTAAATTAACCGTATCAATACTCGAAGATGTCACTGATTTTACCATGTTAACTTTCGGAGATGTCTTCGATAATAAAACCTTATTCGAATCAGATGCGTCATCTGAATTACTTGATGATACTGAGATATTTTGAGCACAAATCATTTGTTTAACGTGTTCCTAGAAAATGTTTGATTAGTTAAATTTTATATGAAACGAATATAATGTTCTTAAACGCGTAGTGAGCACTTAAGTATACATCGATATAAAGTCTTAGGTAGTCGGGCGCAGATCGTACCCGGAAACATAAACAGAAATAAGCAAAAAACTTTCATGCACATTTAAAGACTAATAAATTTTATTTAAATGTATTTGCTGTAATGTTTAATCGCCCCGAAGAGTTATAGAAAAATTATTTGTTTAGAAAATAAATTTTTTCAAGAAAATAAGTTAGTAGACATTAAGTCTGGCTTCTTGTATATTTTAACAAAAATTAAAGTTGTAGTCAATAAAAAATAAATAAATATTGGAATCAGGCTTGAAAGGTAAGTTTAAATACGCTCTGGGGTCATTGTATGACAAGTGAAGTAATGGTGCCTCATAGAACATCCCAGAATTTGCTGAAACTTTTTGACTTTGTCCATATATATAAGAAAACCGTGTTTTGAAAAGTTGAGATCAATATCATATGCGGTTCTTGGGAAAACGTTAAGCAATGGTCTATTTAGCATAGCAGTTAATTTATATATTTAGCACTTTTACTCTTCAATGAAAAATGGCTTCTTTCATCGTTTTCAACAGCTAATAACGAACAAGTTGGTTTTATACTTCAATTAATTTAATATTATATTAAAAAAAAAATGTTAAAAAAAAATTTAAAATCTGGCATTTTAGCTTTTTCCATAACAGCGGACTAAAATTGATAATTTTTTTTTAGAATATTTTGCGTTTTTAAAGAGTTCAAGCTTAATTTTATAGCTTAAAAATTAATATAAAAAATTAATACAAAATCTCATGTTGATCTACATGTGCTGGATAAACATTTCAAAAAAATTCTGTTGATTAGAGAGCATTCAAATTCTGTTGATTAGAGAGCTGCATTCAAAATTTATAAGTGAGCCAAATCACTACTTCAATAGTTCACTACTTCAATAGCATTTTCTAAAGAACCATATTAGATATTTTTCTGAAATTTAAAAAAAAAAGCTTTTTTCATGTATATGCACAAAATCAGGTAAAGAAATAAGTGCAGCTAAAAATACATCATCTAACTGAAAACAATGTGTTAAGCTAAATAAATAGTGTTTCTTACAATTTTAAATTAATGCAAATTTATTTTGAATTATGTATGAAATGAAATGCATACTATTGTGTCTTAAACATGCAAAAAGGAAAAGTTTGCAAAATTGATGTTACTTTAACAATTGCATATATTGATAAACAAGTATTTTCAGTAACTACACCATTGTAGCTTCAATGTAATACCACTATATGTACTTTTGTAGCACCATTGTACTACCGCCACACTACGGGTCGCGTAGCGGAAATAGGATTTTAGTTACTTTTATGAAAAAAAAAAAAAAAAAAAATCAATTTTAATATTTTAAACACTTTTTAACTGAAACAAGTTAGCATTAGTTTAAAAAAAAATATTTATTTCAAATTTTTTTAAATTTGTCTTATTAAGTGCGGGATTTTTAGGGGTAAAGAAACCCGGGTTTTCACTAAATCATTATATTAGATACGATAACTTCCGAATTTTCTCAATTTTTTTGCAAATTATCAAATAAATGATACATTTTGTTAATTAAAAACCAAGACAAGAAAAAAAAATTGTTCGGATCATTGCTTTTGTGTGTCCTTAAATATTGATTGATTAGACCAAGTTACTACAGAGGTAGTCAGTTTTTTATTTATTGTAAATTTTCTACGATAGACTTTTTAGAAGAGAAATAATATAATGGCTACCTCTGTAGTAATATAGTGTAATATCGATTCATTGTAGTAGGTTTTATTAAAAACCGGTTAGTTAATAACTATAAAAACAACACTAGACGCAGATGCGGTACATTTATACAAGAGCAGTAAGTTATAACTTCTATAATGTTTTAAAATGTTTACTTTTAATCTCAGCAAACTTTCGGTTGATGATTTTCCTCCAAGGTTTTTTAAAATAAAAATTTATTTTTGCAGTTCACATTTTTATCACTTTATGCTGGTTACACAGTGAGTTTTTGAAAGTCTGACTTTTTATTTGATAAAAATTTGTGGAAAAAGAAAAAAGTTGTTTCTAACTTTTGATGTTTTATATTTAGTTAGTAACTAAATATAAAACATCAAAAACCAACAAAGTAAATATCTCTTGTGAGTATACTATACTAAGTTATTATTATTGTTAAAATTTATCAATAATACTAACTTAATATATAAAACATATTATACTCACATAAGATATTAAATTTGTTGGTTTTTGATATTTTAAATTTAGTTACTAACTAAATTGTGTGTGTGTGTGTGTGTGTGTGTGAGGGTGTTCATACCTAATTTACTTATGAACACACAAACATGTATACATACATATATATATATATATATATATATATATATATATATATATATATATATATATATATATATATATATATATATATATATATATATATATATATATATATATATATATATATATATATATATGTATATATATATATATATATATATATATATATATATATATATATATATATATATATATATATATATATATATATATATATATATAACCATAAGTACTTTTAATAATTACATCATGTTAAATAAAGACTACTTACATAACTTTTTTAATTTGTTGAAGTTTCAAATAATTTGTTAAAAAATAGTCAATAAATTTATTCAAATATAATTTTAACTTTTTGCTTTACAAACTTTAGAGAAATCACCCATTAAAAATGTTGCCCTCATTTTAATGGTGCTATCTATTCTGAAGAAAAATGAAACAGATACAGAAAAAGAGCATTTGAAATCAAAACAAAAAAGGTTTAGATCATCTTGTTGTAAATTTTGTTTTTAGGGAAAAACTTTCAACTATAGTCTATAATTAACTTATCATTTACAAATTTAGTGAAATTGGGATTTCCTAAAGACCTGAATGTTATTTGAAGTAAAAATTTAAAATTATGTATTATTAATTTTGTCAATAATGGGAAACATTTCATCAACACTAGGAAATATCTAAGGTAAGACAACTAAAGGATAATTATAATTAATTATTTCCTTTTTTTTAACCCTCGCATAAGCCTACAACTATGAAATACTCAATAAAAAAAGGTTGCCACTTAAGGTTGCTACTTAATTTTAACTTATAACAACAAGCCTTTATAGACAAGGCTGCTAATTCAGCTTTGTTTCTTGCCTTGGTACACAAGGTGCAGGAAACAATTACTTTAATAAACAATAAAATCCATAGCATAAATAGCTATTTCAATAATAATGATAACAAGAAAGGCAAAACTAATAATAACAATAATAATAACACTAACAGCAGTAATAATAATAAACAACATATAATAATAAATAAAAAAATATTATTATTAATAATAATAATAAATAAAAAAAAATTAACAAAATTAACAACAACAATAATAAAGCATACCATCATTTGTGAGTAAAAGTGATTATTATAACTTCCTGTATCATTCTCTATTACACTTTCCGCCTGCTTTTTAACAGCATTTAATTGATTCTGTTGATCTATTAACATACTAGCACTTTCACCTAGTGAAAACAAAATTATTAGAATAATGATAAAAACAAAAAAAAATTTTCAAAATTGCAGAACATAATTTTTTGTGTGTATTTATTAATCAAGATATCACTTTTATTTTCTGAATGAAGAATGATAAAAGAATGATAGCAAAGTAACTTAAAAAAATTATAAACTAATATTTTTTTAGTCAAATTATAAAAATTTATTAAGAAAATTAATAATTAAAAAAATACAATTAAAAAATTCATAGATCCAGGAGGTTATGTGGGAAACCCATCAGTAGAAAGATAAATGATATCAGCCAAAGAAATGTCACAAAAAATTAATGAAAAAAATTCCAGTCAGATGATAGAGTAAGCCTGAAGAAGTATGAAAGTAACTGAACACAAGCTACAGTCAAAGACAAGACACAAATCAAGTAGAGATGCTAAGTGATTAAGGTTGTTAGGAAAAAGAGTCACACAGTTAAGAGATTGAGAAATACAGAAGTTATGAGCTTTAGTTCCAGCAAGGTCATTTGTTAGAGCTAAGCCATTCAGTATGATGAACACTAAAGTCACCAAATTTAAATTCAGTCAGTCAAATTTAAATACAACAAGGAAGTCTGGTAAACTTCATACAAGGTAAGATTCAACTGATAAAAAGTTACAAAGACCACAAATATTTGTAAAAGATGGATTGAAACAGTTAGGTGGTGGTGATGGTTATTTATGTTTAATCTTTTTGAGCTACCAAAATACCACAGAACTTCATACTACTAGCTGTTCTCAGAACCATTACACTAAGTTTTAAAGCTGTTCATTCATTTGGAAATAACAGGAAGAGCTGCATAGCCACTATCAAAGAGGCACAAAAAAAATAGAAGGCCTTCTACAAGACAGTAGCTGGATGCAGTTAACACCTGCCCCAGATGGTTAAATTTATCAAGACACCATTCACAATAACTTATATATAAGCATATAAACTTTATTTACCACAGCAACTATATTAGTAATAATTATTAATAAAAAGAAAACAAAATAAGTCAAACCAAGCATCGGACTTCGATTCCACTCATCACTATTTTGAGAAACACAGCTATCCTGACCATCATCAAATACAGGGAGATCCACTGCCTGCAAGGAGGATGCGAGCGTCACACCAGAAGTGCCTGTATTATTTAAAGCTACTTGTATATCATCTTTTTTAAGATCAGATAAATCAGCTGATAAAAACATTGAATTATTATTCTGTAACGAATTTCTTTTGCCAATTGAGTGTGAATGTCTCAAACTTTTTTTTCTTAATAAAAGAGAAAAATGAATACCACTACCTGCTTAGAATCACTTTCCCAAATCAAATAAGAATAAATAAACATCAAATAAGAATAAATAAATAAACATCAAATAAGAAACTATTATCAGCAAATGAGAAATTATTTTCTAATTAAATTATATGAAAAAAATTAAAACATACCTTGAACAACTGCAGCAGTGTGGACAAATGTTTTTCTTTGTATTATTAGTGGTTGAAGCTTCTTCACACAGTAAACTACTTCCTGTATTTGTTGCAGTTGATATTTTTTCAGGTGACACCATATTGCACTGGACACCGATATTTTCTATAGAACTAGTAGATTTAGATGAAGCTGAATCTAAAAACAGTTGCAGCTAAAAAAAAAAAAAAAAACTATAAAGTTTAAAAATCAATGCATACTTGATTTGGTATCTATGAAAATAAATTTAAAAAATTTGTTTTGGTAATTACCATAAATATATAAAATAATCATACATATTTTTATGTTTGAATTAAATTATTTAAATTTTAAAATAATTATTAAAAGTTATTAAAAGTTAAAACAGTCATACATACTATGTTTGAATTAAAAACTCTTTATTAAACTATTTAATTTTTAAAATAATTATTAAAATTTCAAAACCTTTGATAAAATTTTAAAAATTTTGACAAATAAAAGTTATTTATTTGGTTATGAATGGATATTACGTTATGAATGGATACTAGAAGAAACTTTACTATTAAATGTTGGTATTTTTATAATTTATAAGAATATCAAATACCTTTTTTTGTAAATCGTCCAATTGTTCTTGTTGTTTTATCTGGACAGCTTTAATTGTTTCATCGACACTGTTGTTTTTTTCAGCAACTTTTTGCGATTTTTCATTGTTCAAAAATAAAGTTAGCTAAAATAATTAAAAAAAAATATTTTGTTTGCTTAAAAAATCAATTCCCTAATCCAATGATTGTTTTTAGTAAGAGTATTTTTTACTAAACTTTTATTATATGCTTCATATTTTAGGTGAAACTGGTTGATCTTGCAGTAGTTACCTTCAGAACTTAATAATTTTAATACAAGCTAGAGGGCTCTAATTTTAA
Organism: Hydra vulgaris; assembly: GCF_022113875.1. Taxonomy (NCBI): domain Eukaryota; kingdom Metazoa; phylum Cnidaria; class Hydrozoa; order Anthoathecata; family Hydridae; genus Hydra; species Hydra vulgaris. The sequence continues at coordinate 10,781,261 of NC_061159.1, read as the reverse complement.
AAACACATATGTATTTTTATTTTAGATTAACTTTTTTTGTCCATATAATTTCAAATAAATTTCAAATAAAGTCTTGACTGTTTTTACATACAACCAGAGCTCGAAGTGGAAAAAAAAAAGTAACGAGATGGTATTCAGTAAATAAAAAATACCATCCCATAAACATAACAGATATATTTGAAGATATCTTAATGGAAAAGTTTCTAGATAAAAACTTATAGAACTTTTACAACAATGTGGTTATTTTTTCCTATTAAAGCTATATGATTGCATAAACTAAAAATAACAATTAAAAAATTGTACGCATTTTTGAATCACACAGTGACTTGTCACTAAATTGTAAACTTTTTTAATAAAAGAGTTCTTTAAACTTACATTATAACAGTAATTTCATAATTTCAAAAGTCTAATAAATGGTGGCTAATTATATAGTGGTGGCTATTATAAGAAATAATTTTTGTTGTCAATAATCCCATTCAACTTTCTGAAAACTTATCATATAATATAATAATGCTCATTCAAGCGTGTTTAACACGAGGCAGCCATTGCAATCAAGGGAATAATGAGAAAGAATAGCAGCATTTTTTTATATAATGCCAACAAAAGCGTATGCAACTTCAAATTATGTAATGTTAAAACATACTAAAACATATATTAAGTTTTTTAGTTTTACTTTCACTTAAAAATCGCATTGCGGCAAAATCTGCTTAAGATTTGATCTGTAGCACTTATTTCCGTTTGATAAAGTCTTTAATATGTTATATAGTTTTAAAAATTTAAAACTGTATGAAAGTTAATATAAACTCAGCCTGCGTATCTGAGTGGTTAGCAAGCAATGCTCCTAGGCAGGAAGTCCGGGTGCAATTCCTACCACCAATTTTTTTTTTTCAGATTAAATTTTTTTTAATTTTTCTAAATTACAAAGTAAAACGCTTTTGAAGAAAGAAATTTGTTTTCAAAGAAAGAAAGTTGTTTTGTTTTGCATTTTAAATAACAAAAGTTTAAAAAAAACAACTGATGATTTGAATTTGCCATGCTTTACTTCTTTTAAACAGTAAGGGGGTTGGAAAAATATGTTTTTATTAAGTACATAATTGAAAATTTTAATTTTATATTTAAAATAAACCATTTTATTAAATTTATAATTTTTTAAAATAATAAAAAGCTAAAAATGCATAACATTAAAGTAATAAGAAAATTTATTTGACATAGTTTTACAGCTATTTTAACATGTCCTTGTTAAACATTTTAAACCAAGTGTGCAACAATGACAGAATTTAGATAACCATCAAAATAGTATTATACTTCGTATAATACTATTCTAATACTCCATATTGGAAGAGTCAACTCAGACGCTTTTAACAGATGCACAAGGCATTGTAGATGTGCATGCTGCGAATTTTTTGTAGTTATTTTGTTTTTAAAGTTACTAAAGTTTAATTTTTTCAAGTTTTACTTAACAAATCATGTTCTGTTTTAAAGGTGGTGTATCGAAATTCTTGACAGGCTAGTAATTTTATAGAAGCTAAAGATGACCTTTTTTTTAAATGTAAGTAGGTTATTTTTTTTATTGGTATTGAATAATTTTATGTTAGATATTTAATCACGTTTTATATGAATCTATTTATTTAGTACTGTGCTATTGTCTGGTGGCGATATTCAAGTTAGATTTTTTAAAGTTCAATTTACTTTTAAAGAATCTTTGAAATTTATTTCTTAAAAAAGTTAGATTTGTTTAATTTTTACTTTCTAATTCAACAATTTTTTTGTTCTAAGTGTTTAGAATTAAATAACATTTTGTTTGTTATTTTATTTTTAGCACTACAGTTTATCACATATTGTAGCTTTTAATTTCTCGTTTATTTTCGTCTTTAAAACTGATTAAAAAAAAAATTATATTTTCTTTAATATGATTGTATTATTCTATTTTATGAGATATTTTACTTATAGAATGATTGCTTTAAATTGTTTTTAATTTTCAATTTGATTACCTGTATGTTTTGTTATTTATTATAGCCAATTAAGTTTAAGTAATCCCAGCAACAATAGCTGCTGCAACAGCCTTATTTGTAAGTGGTAAATAAATGATTTGTAGGTTTTATAATTAAGTATGAAACTAAAATATCATCCAGCCATTTCAATTGTTACTTTTGTTATTTTTACGCTTATCTTATGAAGTGTTTGTACACTATTTGAGATAATAATAAGACCCCACATCCTTTAGTGTACTTAGGGTGTGGGCCTAGAGATTACCTTTACCAAAAGTTAAGTGGGAGGAGTTTGTAAAGGAATATAAAAATCAATTTTTCACCAAGTATGTTCTTTATCGATGTATCCGGTTCTGTTCATGAAAATACTAATGTTTTTAATTAAAAGGATTGTTGCTAAAAATAAACATTTTATTATATTCTTTTTTTTTAATTATTTTGTTGTTGTTGTTTGTTTTGATTATTTTATCTTTATTATCTCATGATGGTAGAGTTCATGTTTAATTGAAAATAATATATATTACAAACATTTTAAACTTAGTTATTTTTTTATTTCTTTAGTTCTATTTCGGTGCTCTACCAACTATCATAAGTTTACTTTGCTCACTGTTAAAATATGGTTTTAACTTAGTAAACTTTAATTTAAAATTTACTATGTTAATCATTAGCTAATAGTTTAAAAAGAAATTAGTTTGTTGCAATCAAGGTAATTAATTTTAAATTTTTTTAAGTTTTAAATAATTTTATTTACTGGTCAAATCACAAAACTTGTTTACACCGATAAGTATTATGTTTTTTTTTTTTTTGTGAAACAGCTAATTGTTTTTGCAATAAATTTTTTTCTAACAGATTATGATTTATTTTAAATAAGCTCAAAAAACATCAAGAAAAAACATCAAGAAAAAACATCAAGAAAAAACATCAAGAAAAAACATCAAGAAAAAACATCAAGAAAAAACATCAAGAAAAAACATCAAGAAAAAACATCAAGAAAAAACATCAAGAAAAAACATCAAGAAAAAACATCAAGAAAAAACATCAAGAAAAAACATCAAGAAAAAACATCAAGAAAAAACATCAAGAAAAAACATCAAGAAAAAACATCAAGAAAAAACATCAAGAAAAAACATCAAGAAAAAACATCAAGAAAAAACATCTAGAAAAAACATCAAGAAAAAACATCAACAGGTATATTAGTATGTTTTTACTTCTTTTATTACATATTTTTTTTTTTTCATTTTAGATATAGTAATTGTATATAACAAAATTATTTTTTTTGTTTAATGGTGTTTAGTTTTAAAAAAATATTTTTTTTTATAAATAAAAATTTTTGTATTGTTTTATTGGTATATAAATTTTGTTAATAAGGTATATTTTGTTCCGTTTTCTTAACAACTTATGCTTTTTTAATTGCTAAAAAGTTATTTTGTTTCTTTTTGTAAAAAACAATGTTTTGCTAATTGTAAATAAATTTATAAATTTATTTACTTTAATTTTTAACAATTATTTTGAAGAGTATAAATATAGAAAGGAATGGTATGGAACAGACTTACCAAGACCTGTATTATAACATATTACCAAGACCTGTAACATTCCATAGAAATGCATAAGTGCATTAAGATATTTGTTGATATAATCAAACATCAAAACATTGACACCTACCTGAACATTGACACCTACCTGAACATTGACACCTACCTGAACATTGACACCTACCTGTGACTGCAAATCAGCCAACTGTTTTTGTTGCGATATAACTAACTCTAGTAGTAAATCATTGTCTTGTTTATAACCATTATGATAATTCAAATAATCAGGTATATTTTTATCATCAATCAAAGAGTTATTTTTAGAATTCAAATCTTGAGTAATACTTTGTGTTTTGAACTTATTTTGAGATCTATCATCTGAATTAGAATCTGCAAAATATTTTGGATCTTGGAATCCTTCATTTTGAGAGAAATTTTTATTTATATTTTTTGGCTCTGCAAAACTTTTATTTTTATCATCAAAAATAAAACTTTTATCATCTTCCAAGTTCACATAGTTTTTTGATGTATATTCCACATTTTTGCCTGTGTATGGTGTTGTAGCATATGTTGTTTTATCTAAAGTATTAAGAGAAGATGTATGTGTTGTAGTGTATGGTGTTGTAGTGTATGGTGTTGTAGTGAATGTTGTTTTATCTAGAATGTTAAGAGAAGGTAAACTTGATGAATGTTCAATATTTTTAGTTTTGTGTGACGTGTTATTAAAAAAGTTAGGAGGAAGCTTTACAGAATCGTCATGCTGTAATACTGATGTATCTGCTTCTAAAACTTTGTTTTTTTGAACATGCAAATTTATTGTTTCATTTTTCTTTGGATCTATATTTTTGAACTTAATAGCTAAATTATGCTTTTTATCTGTAGCCATCTTGCTAACAGCTTTAGGATTTTTACTCATGCTAATCCGAGCTAAACTGGCTTTTGTCTGACGAGGAAGCATGTTCAGCCTTTTATCAATAAAACTTTTATCACAGGTGGGTTGAGATTCAAGTGTACTTGGGTTATTTTCTGGAGTTTCATTTTTATGTTCTTCATTTACAGATGAATCACAAAGGGAGAGATCTGGTACTGAAGGTGTAACTGATTGCTTGATCTATAAAAATTATCAATGTAAAAGTAATTAAAACATTTTCAAAGACAAATAACATAAGACTATTAGATATATCATAAAAATAAACATAGATATATTTGAAAAAAATTAAAGGGAATATTAAATCCTAGTTTAAAAATTATGTAGCTATTAAAACAATGCAACTATTTTTACTTTTTAAGGCTATGTGATCATATAAACTAAAAATAATCATTAAGTGTCAAAGATTAGAGATTCAAAATGACTTTTGGTTTCAAGAACATTCAAAAGCGTAAGTTTTCATAACTTTAACTTAAAAAATCTTAGATTTTACACTAAATGTAAAATAACTCTTCAGATTAAACTTCTCGGAGCAAATTCAAATTCTAAAAATAGTTTTCAAACTTTATAAAACTCATTTCCAACCTTTGGAACATTAGTTACTTAGCAATTGATCAGAAATCATTTATATTAGCATGTATGAAATAGGGCGGCTATTAAAATAGTATTTTTGAAAAAGCTCTTAAATGAAGTGAAATTATATAAAAGTTTTAAAAATAATTTTATAAAAAAATTATTATTTTAGATTTTATTCCATAAAAAATGAGAATTTTCAACACGAAATGAAAAAAGAGCATTTTTACAATATTTTTTTGATAATAGATTTTTTTTAAATGTTTTTTTGTATGAAATGATAAATATTTTTGAAATTTTTATAACTTATAAAAAAAAAAAAATTTTTTTAATAATATTAGGGACTTGTTTAATGTTGAAGGGTCTGTAGCAACAACTAAAAATATTTTTTATTCAAAAAATTTTAAATTAAGTGTTACATTACTATATAGAACACAATAAAGGGGTGCCAGCAGACAGTTCTCAAAAATGATTTTTTAAGAACCACCATATTAAGAATGTATACTAAAGTTGTTCAAAAAACTGTTTTTTTGAACAACTTTATGTATTGCTCAGAAACAGGACGAATATAAATTTTTTAGCCTTGTGATGACTAGTGTGAAACTTTATTTTTTTTATCACAACTCTAATTCTCCCCTCCCCACAGCACCTAAAATTTTAGTTTTTTAGTATTTTTTTTTACATATATCTGATTAGATTTACCAAAAAAATTCTTTCATTTAAAAAAAAAAATGTTAATGCAAATATACCATTCAGAAGAACTATAACTAAACATTATCATGTTTAATAATAGTTTTTTTCGATTATTTATTGAAGCAATAATTTTCAAAATCAAAAAGCCTATTCTTCACATTCCAATGAATACATTTTCTTTATCTCCAAATTTTCTGTAAAAATAAAAAAAAATATTTATATAACCCTAGTCTCAATGCAATATTTTTATTCTGAAAAAAATTTTCTGGAGGAAAATAAATAACTTTTGATTAAATACTGATTCTTTACTGGAATCACCACACAAATTTTGCTGCTGTTCTACTTCTCTGCTGTGCCATTTGTGCACAGAAGGTTGATTTTCAGAAAGCAAAAAATGGAGCAAACCCTCTTCTACATGTCTTGATAACCTTATCCCACTTAATTTGCATGCTTTTGTACAATGAAAAATCCGGCAACCAATCTTTTCTAAACAACAACTCACATACCTCTTTGATTACGATGTCATGGAAATGATGCCTGCAAGCAAATTGAGTAATATTCATTAACCTCAATAGTCTCTAAAGTACTTGAAAGTATTATATCCAACACAATATATAAACATATGCCAAATAGTAGTTTATTAAATAAACATCAACATGGATTTGTAAAGGGGAAATCTTGTTTAACAAATCTAATTAATTTTTGAGTAAATCGCTAGCGGAAAACATTGCAGTAGATATTTGTTACCTTGACTTTACTAAAGCATTCAATACGGTACCTCATGAACCATTATTAATCAAATTTAAGTCATATAGAATATCAAATGTCATTTGTAACTGGATTAGCGATTTTTTATCTAATTGACACCAAAGAGTGATACAAGGCAATGAGGCATCAAACTGGGAACTGATAACAAGCAGTGTTCCCCAAGGATCGGTAATTTCTCCAATCTTGTTCATTTTACTTAACAACGATTTACCAGAGATTCTAGACCACCCAAGGTCTTTGCAGATGACACCTAGTTAATTAGGAAAGTAGCTAGCTCTGAGAATTGCCAATTTCTTCAAAATGAAACTAATCAAGCCTGTGAATGGTCAGAGATCTGGCAATCACAATTTAATAGTGAAAAATGTTGTATTATGCACTTTGGAAAAAATAACCTTATATTTTTAAATATATATTTAAACTAGGCGACAAAATATTAGCAGTATCTGATACCGAAAAAGATTTTGCAGTTACAATGTTATCAAATCTCAAATGGTACATAACCAATTGTACATCAAAAGCTTATTCAGCATTTGGAATGTTAAATATTTTTTTATACTATACATAACATTTATAAGACCCCATCTTGAATTTGCGATACAGGCATGGTGCCCATACATTAAAAGTGATATTATTGCACTTGAAAAAGTTCAATGTTAAGCCACTACTTGGATATCCCAGATTCAAAAACAAAATTACAAAACATGAATTTAAATACTTGGCTTAAACACACTGGAAAAAAGACGTAAAAGATGCAATTTAATTCTAATGTACAAACTACTTAAAAAAATAAATATTGTAGAACTAGATTGTAATATTTTTGCCTCATATCAGCCCAACACAAGAGGCCATAACTTCAAAATCAGAAGAGAAATAATTAAAAACTGCAATATTCTTTATCAATTTTTAACTAATAGAGTCTCATCAATGTGGAACAAACTACCAGATTTTATCATCAAAAATGAAAGCTTGAACTTATTTAAAAATTGCATTGATAAATATCTAGAGCTACATGATTTGTAATTTATAATTTAATTTATTTACCTAGAATAACTACACAATGTATATGCTGTCAAAGTTAAATTAATTACTATTAACTTCACTTGTAGTTTTAAAACTACTACAGCTTTCTATTATATTATATTATAATAAGGTAGTTTTAAATTGCTATGACAATTGCAGTGCTTAAAATGTATCTAAAGATAACTGTTGATGTATCATAGCAAGTACCAACTTATTCAACATTCTGTTTTAAAAGATGAATGCTTTTATTTGTTTTCCACTTACATGAACATAATTAAACATTAAACAAAAACAACAAAAATATGATCATAAATTCTTGTCATTAGCAAGGTGTCTTCAAACTGGGTACTAAAATTGTAGTTTTTGAATGGGTCCAGTGTTTTATTGGAACAGAAAGCAAATTTGAAAAAAGAAACAGATTAAATTAATGAATCTTGATTAAGAGAAATAAATTGTTTAAAAATACTTTTATTTGAAGAATTGGTTGACATAAAATATAAACTAAAGCAAATTCTTGTATTTTGTTGATTTTTTTTTAACTTTAACAACTATGGAAGATTCAAAATATGTTTGCTCCATGGATATGATAACTCCATGGATATGATAACTCCATGGATATGATAACTCCATGGATATGATAACTCCATGGATATGATAACTCCATGGATATGATAGCTCCATGGATATGATAACTCCATGGATATGATAACTCCATGGATATGATAACTCCATGGATATGATAACTCCATGGATATGATAACTCCATGGATATGATAACTCCATGGATATGATAACTCCATGGATATGATAACTCCATGGATATGATAACTCCATGGATATGATAACTCCATGGATATGATAACTCCATGGATATGATAACTCCATGGATATGATAACTCCCCTTCAGTTAACTTAAAAACATCATCCTGTATTGAGAGATATCTCTATTGATATTTTTAAGAGATTTTCTTTAATTTTCTTTCTTTGTATTTTAAAACACCCAATACTGGGAATATATTTTTAAGGCATCTTTCTCAATTTTGAAGAAGCAAAACAAGAAGAATAGCTTTGTATTTAACAATTCAATACAATATTTGTATTGGGAGATTTTACAGAAAATTTCTGGTAACTATTGGTTACTGTACTTGTTCTTTGAACAGTCCAAAACAATGCTTTCGTTTCTAACATAAGTTTCTTTTGTTCTTGTTTATACTTGTTCTGTTTTTTAAAAATGTTGTTTTGATTTTTTCTTTCTGAAATATTTCTTTTTTACAATTCAAACATTTTTTGCTTGGTCCACTTCATGACTGAATTGAATTTTTTTATTTCAATTTTTTTAATTTGATGGGCTATATTGTTTATGGCAACAAAATATCCAAAGTTGGCATCCATAGTTAGGAAAATATCATTCCAGGTTTATCACCTCCATCAGAAAGACTCTTCTGCAGCTGCCCAAGTTAACACTTGGACCCAAATCAATCCTAAAAGTAACAATGTAAAAAAGCTTGTCTACATTACTTAGAATAATGCAGAATTATTACAATGAATTATGCAAATTAATTAGAATTAAAAAAGAACTTATTCATAAGCATTATACTATTTTATAAGTTTCAACAGAACTTTATTGTATATAGCTTTTGCCTCAACTGCTAATTGCTAAGCAATAGTTGAGATAAAAATGTTTCTGACTCCAGGAGAAAAATCTTGATTGTAAAACAGTCTTAAAAGGGTAGGATAGAGGAATGTTTCCAGAATACTTTTCAATTGAATGACAAAGAAACCATTTTTCTGTACACTTTCTTTATGTATAAGACTAATATTGTGTTTTTTTTGCTTTACTTGATTTATAAGCAGTAAATTTTTCACCTATTTTGGTCTAAAAGATTTGTAAACTTCACATACTGTTACCTTACATACACCATAGGAACCTTCAAAAACTTTTCAAATTGTGATTCTTCTAGAACCTTTAAAAACATATTTCAGGATTAAAGAGTTTTCAGAATTTTTCCATAATATTTTATTTCTTTCCAATACATTCTAGCATCTTCCATAACATTTCAGAATATTCTTGCCTTTTCAGAACCAAATATTCTGAAAGGTTTCAGAATGTTCTGATAAGTTTTAGAATGCTCGGTAATCTTCCATAATGCTCTTGAACAAGCGTCAATATTTTTGATCTGCCTTAAATAAAGTAGAAACTTTTAAAATCTTATACATTATAATGAAACATTCCAAAGTATTTTGGAAACCTTATTAGAACTTGAAAAATGTTCTGGATCCTTCCTTTCTTTTGAAACCTTTTAAAAATTTTTGTATAATGAAAACATCATTTTTGTTGATTTAAGAGCAAATAATAATATGTGCTATATAAAAAAATTTTGTGCCTCAAGAAAGGAATGGGGGTTGGGCATTAAAATTGTGCTAGAAAAATAAAACTTTACACAAGTCATTGTAGGGGTAAAATCTATAAGAAAAGTTTTGGCTGGGTTCTGATAAATTTTATACTTTGCTATATATTTTTCTTCTTTTTCTGAAGAATTTAAGTGCATATTACAAAAATGAATGCAAAAAGTATATTAAGAAATTGCGGCCTAAGGTATGAACTGTTTATGTTACGTATATGTATATATGTATATTATCTATATTATTATCTAAATAAACATCCATATATAAAATATATATGTATAATATCTTAATATAATTGCTACAGTCAATGTTCAATGTTCAGTGTTGTTTTGGTTTCGTTTTTAAAGCAGTTTTAATTAGTTACTAGGCTTTTCTAAACTTGAAAGAGCACGTTATCAAAAAAGAAAGATCTATCAAGTGAGTTTAAACTTTTTACCTTTGGAATTGAATTATTATTTATTAGTTTAAAAATATTACATAAAGAATCATATTAAGATAAACTCTTTAGGTATGAATTGTTCATGTTATGTATATATATATATATATATATATATATATATATATATATATATATATATATATATATATATATATATGTATATTATCTATATTATTATCTAAATAAACATCCATATATAAAATATATATGAATATTATTTATATTAATACATAAATAAACATCTACTATGTATAACATAATAATACCTGTAAAATATGAGGAACAGGAGATAAAGAAGGTAATGAATCATCCAAAGAACAATTTTGATGCAATTTACCAACCATACTATAAATTTAAGAAATAATTTTTTTTAATTGCCAGTAACAATGATATTAGTTATGTTCATAATAATGACACCAAAATAATTTCAGTATGAAATCATTAAATAATGTTAGCATTGGTGACACTAAGTAATGTCAGTAATGATATTATTAAAGCTTGTTTTTCAATAGTTGTAAAAAAATATTGAACAACAGCTGGTGCATTATTATTGCACAACAATTGTTGCAGAAATTAATTTCTTTCTATTTCCCTAACAACTGTTTTTACATCATAAATTTTGTTGTACAATCGTTGATAATGTGAACAACTTACCCAAATAATGTTTTCAAGATAAATTGCACAACATTTTTACAACTATTGCAAATCAAACTTCACTAACTTTACATACTTCTCTTCTGCATCTTCTGTGACAGCATTAAAGTCTGATAGTGCTTCTGATAAGTTTTCTGCATCCAAACCACTTTTCGATAATTTCAACTCAAAATGATATTCACTCTCTGTTGTGTTTTTATGTAGCTTTAAATGAAAAACATTTGGTTTTACAAATTAAAAACAAAAAAATCAATGAAAAATAAAGAAGTAAAAATTACAACATTTAAAAACTAATAGAAAAAATTTACATATATAGTTAAAATACTACATTTGTTCAGTTAAAATATAATGAAAAGCTTCAGCCATAAATAATTTCTTCATTTTCAATAATAATCTTTTGCATAATATACTTTTACTTACAGTTCTATTCACACTAATGTCTCTAAATGTTTTAATTATAACTTATCTTATATTTATCTCAATTATAACTTAACTTTTATTTAAAACCACTATTATATATTTAATTAAAACTTATTCATTTTATGGTATAATTTGTAATACCATGTATTATGTATACCATATACCATAATTTGTAATTACCATGTACCATGTATACTATATATAATTTGTAATATATATGTATAAATAATTTGTAATATACATGTATAAATAAATTCTAATACCATATACCAAGTAAACCATATATAATTTATAATAAACAGGTAATACCGCCCTTAACTTGTTTATCAGCATAGCGGCCTTGTTAGTCAAGGTTCATGTTTCGAAGTTATAGAGTTGAAAGAGGGTTATAACCACAATTAAGTAGCTTCCTTGTCTGTAGTGGCCTTCACAGCCTTGGAAAGGTGAATTTACATAAAAAAAAAAAAATTATATTCAATTCTAACTTATAAATTGTATGGCATAACTTATCTTATATTCAACTCAATATATATATATATATATATATATATATATATATATATATATATATATATATATATATATATATATATATATATATATATATATATACATATATAAACATATATATCTCATCTCTTGATTCCAATAACAACATCCTATTTGATATGGCCGACAAGCAGGTTGATCCATTTCTTGACATTTGCATAACTCCATCTTCTGTATCTAAAGTGATTTCCTGCTTAGACTCTTCTACAGGTTGTGGTCCAGACAACATATGTGTTGTAGTCTTGCAGAAGTGTTCTCTGGAACTGTCATCTATACTTTCAAAACTATTTATTAAGTGCTTTTCAGAGTCTTGTTTTCCAGTCTGCTGGAAAGCAGCATCTGTTATCCCTATTTTCAAAAATTCTGGAGAGAATCTGACTTTCTAACGATCCTCCCATTAGTCTTCTTCCTATTCTAAGCAAGGATTTTGAGTCTTTAATTAACAAATACTTAATACCTCCAATCTTTCTTGGAAACCATATATCAAATCTGTCGCAAAACTAGCATCTGCTGGTCACATCTCTTTATCATGCTTTTTTATATATACATATATATATATATATATATATATATATATATATATATATATATATATATATATATATATATATATATATATATATATATATATATATATAAATATATATATATATTTAAAAAGTTTAAATGAAAAAAATACAACTTTATTAGGAAACTCTAAGTTTTATGCATTTAGCAATCATCAGCCATGTTTTTAAAAAGATAAAATTAAAACAGTGATATAAAATACAAGTTAAGCATTGCAACGACATCTGATGTTAAATTTACTTGATACAGTATTTGCTAATGGCCAACAAAAGTTCAACAAAATTTTTGTGTTTAGTAGTGATCAGGGATGCCAAAAAAGACTATGCATTTTAAAGTGCACTGGATTTTAAAGTCACAAAAAGATTACTTCTTCCTAGTTTTTGGTATCCAGGAGCTCTAGAAATATAAAAAAATTGTTGGACTACTAATAGGAAAAAAAAAAAATTGGAGGAACAATTATTTTTTTAACCCAAAATCCTTAGGTATAATGGCGACAAGGACTCAAGGACCCCGGGCTTAAAAACAATAAGTTCCAAGTCATTATATCTCATGAATTTTTTTCTTATAATGCAGATCATAAGTCAACAAACATGTTTAGAGCTTCTAGACACTGAAAAAAATGAAGATATAAAGCAGGAGTCCTTTTAGGACTCCGCATCCCTGGTAGTGATCCATGATCAAAAGTCATAATAAAATATTTTTCATAATGACAAATGCTACATTTTTTTTGTGGATGGGTTGTACAATTGGCATCTTTTAATTATGTTTGACTTGAGGCATTGTCAGGTTGTCAAACAACAACTTTATAAAAAAATAAAAAATAAAAAAGGCATTTTGAAGGGGGAAAATGGCAAAGAATGGCAAAGTTTAACAACTATTTAAAAAAATTATATATCAGTCAAATAACATAAAGTCATCAAAAATGTCAAAAATAATATAAAATAAAATTATAGAATTGAGAAAACACCAAACAACTTGCAACACCAAATAAGGTTCAAATTAATTAAAAAAAAGTTAATTAAAAAATACTATTTTGATTTTTTAAAACAATTAAATAAACTATGCATTTCACTTTTTTGTTTAACTAATATTTACTCCTAATATTTATTTTTAACTTTTTTTGTTTATTTTTATGTGCAGTAGCATTTTGCACTGCCTCAACAAAGTTTTTAGAGAGAGAATCAAGCCTGACTATGCTGCATTGCAACTACTTGTGTATTCCTTTGATATTTTTTGATATTGCGGTAGTGGTGTAGTGGTAGAGCCTTCGCTTCATAAACGAGTGGTTCCGAGTTTGATTCCCACCACGCCCCTGGTAGTACTGGGCTCAACTCGTTTCTCCGCGCAGCAGCCTTGTTCGTCAAGGTTCGTGTTTCGGAGTTATAGAGTTGAGAGAGGGTTATAGCCACAAAATAAGTAGCCTCCTCGTCTGTAGTGGCCTTCTCAGCCTTGAGGAGGTGAAAATAAAAAAAAAATTAAAAAAAAAAATTTTTAAGATTATTTTTCACAATGTTTACAAAAAATTTATTTCTATCATGTCTTCTTTATGGATGACACTTTGCATAGACTTGGTCGCTTCATCCAGCATTCTCTGAGTTGAAACTCTAGATTTGCATTTTTCTTCTCATTTTCAAGATATTTTTTCCCTTTAATCTAGATTTTTGTTATTTTTTTGAACTTAGCATATCCTCATGTTATTTTTCTTTGTCAATAAGTTCTTGCTTATGAATATAAATTATATATTTTTTTCTTCTTCCTCAGCTTTTCTTTTTTTATATATTCTGTGAGCATTTTGCACTGCTTGAACAAAGTTTTTAGAGAGAGAATCAACCCTGACTATGCTGCATTGCAACTACTTGTGTATTCCTTTGATATTCTCAGAGCCATTAATGTTTTATAATTTAGGTTTACTTGCTCTAAAGTCAATGTATATTATCTAATAAACTTTCTGCACTAGCATTTCCATTCTGAATAGTTAAACAACCCCAAAAAAATATTACTAAACAGCTCTAAAGAATATTACTAGCTCTATAAGAATATTATATAAACAGCTTAAAGAATATTACTGAGATACAGATACTTAGTTTTTTCATATTCCTTGTCAAGCAAACTTTTGTTTACTTGACAAGAACATTGTCAAATCTTTTAATACCTGCAAATCAAGTGGAAGTTAAACCAAATCTTTCATTATGATGTTCAAGCATTTTTTGACATCTTCTGCTATTGCTCTGCCAAAGAACAGCGATTTTAAAATATTTTGTAACAACTTGGTTCTCTTCTTCTGACCAAAAACGACATAGAAGATCCATTTGTTTTAATGCTGTACTGTAGTTGTTTTATCAAACATTAAAGTAAAAGCACCTTAACTTATTGATTACTAGAACACAGGCATTTTTCTAACAAAGGTCCAAGACCATCTTGAAATATATATAAAGCTTTTTGTCTACTCATACTTAAACCTTGACTTGCTTTACTATCTGAAAACATTCTTTGAAATAACAATGATGTATTATCACAATGTTTTAAAGCAACATCAATTACTTTAAACAGCCATATAGCTTCTGCAGCTGAAAAAAAAAGACCCAGACGAAATTTAAAAAAATGACAACTTGACAGCCTGAATTGTTAAGAAGCGTTACTCAATTTGAATTTCACATATGAAATGGGAATTTCATCTACACAATAAGCCATTTACGCTACACCAAAACATTTTTTCAATTAGATTATTTAAACTGTCTTTCAAAATAGTTTATGCGGAAAACATTAAGCAATAATTAATTGTCATAAAAAAATTTTTTAATTGTAACTGTAAACTAACTTTTTTTTAAATAAAAAAAACAGATAGTTAAGTAAATTTTTTTTTGCTTTCAATTTGTTAAAAATTTTATTTAATTTATTTTATTATATTTTTATTAAATTTATTATAAAATGATAAAAATTTAAAAATATTCTATTCAATCTAAGTTCAATTAAAAAAAAAAAAAAATCAAAATGCCCCATTTTACAATTTTTTTTTACTGGTTTAATTTCCAAATTATGTATAAGAAAAAAAAGATTCTTTTTAATAACTTCAATTCAAGCTACTTTAAAATGTTCATTTTATATTCAACTATTTTGTTTATTTATTTATAGTTTAAAATTAATAAATTTTTTTCAACCCATTAGGAAAGTGCTAATATACAAAAGTGCTTAATGCACTTATAACTGTATTTAAACCATAATCGAGCCTGTAGGAAAAATTGTTTTAAGGAATTTTTTTCAAGTAAACATTATGCAACAAATTTATGAAAATATGATTTTTTTTTAGTTTTGGAATTACTTTGTAACAAAAGTTTCTTTCTTTCTTAATAACTTTGATTGATCATAGAATAAATCTCGATTAAAAATGATTAACTAGATGAGTAGGATGTATATGAGTAGTAGTATGCTAAGATTTTTTGTTTAAGCGGAAATGTTAAAAAAAAAAAAAAATGTTGATTGTTGTTTTTTTGACAGTTGAAGAATTCAACCATAAACAAAAAAACTAAATTGTAAGAAAGCAAACATAAGATGAATGTTTTAAGAAAGCAAACATAAGATCAATGCTTTAAGAAATAAATAGTATAAGTCAAAATAAGTATAAGTTTTTTAAAATGAGAAAATATGTATTTTTTTTAAACATTTAAATTTTATTGATAATTTTTATTGATTTTTATAACAGTTAATTTAATTTAATTGGTTTAATTTATAAAGATAACTTATAAAGATAAAGACTTAAATATTTAATGTGGTTTCAAATTAAATTAAATTTCAATGCAGTACTTTAAAATACGCAACTGATGTAATTCAACTTTCAACCATGTAAATATGTTTATTGAGTAAAGTTACATTTACTTATGTTACGCTTTTCCATTACGCAATAAAATTTCAGCCTGCATTTGATTATAGGCATGTTATCTGCATCTTTATGTTCCAAGATTTCTTTAAAAAATTCTTTATCATTTTTGTGCCTAGTTGCATTAAAGAATTTCAGGTGGTTTGAAAACCTAAGCTTGAATGTGTTCTCACTAATACCAATATAAGATAAGACTGGGATTACCTAATGTTTCAGTGGTTTTACATACAATATTTTATGACAGTTATAAAAGATTATTTATAATAGGTTATTTAATGGACATGTGGTTTTCTTAATGCAATAGCAGTTTGCTATAGTTAAGTTAGTTGCACGAAATTTGTTAGTTGTTTAAATTAATAAAAGATCAAATCTTTGGCATGCAGCTGTAACTTTTATTGTATTTCTGTTAAAAATTTTGTGCAGCTTATGATGTAATGGTAAATGCAAGTCAATTAAATTTAAGAAAAAGTTTTTCGCTTAAAAGAAGATTAAACTATAAAATACTTCCTTTTTGTTTATTAGTATTAGGAATGTTTTAATTTTAGGGTTTAGATTTGAATGATAATGGAGATAAGGGTTTAGATTTGAATGATAATGGAGATTGTTGCAAAATACTTTTCTAATGCATCTTTATGAATAGGAGCAGTCTTTTAAAATAAATTTTGACTTGAAGAATTGGCAGATAATTTGTTTAATTGAGGTTGGTAATTGTTTTAAAATGGTGGATTGTTAGAACTAGCATGATTATAATTTAACTTGCTATGATATGTTTATTATCTAATATTATATGTATCTACAATTATATGGCATGAAACTTAGAGTTCAATAATAAAGTTGTATTTTTTCATCTATATTATTTTTTTTATTTATATTATTACACTCTTAAGCAAACAAGAGTTGTACTTCTAACACAATACTATATATATATATATATATATATATATATATATATATATATATATATATATATATATATATATATATATATATATATATATATATATATATATATATATATAGTCATAACAGTAGTATTGCTGTAAATAAGTTACCTCAATTTTAACATTTTCAAAAAACTCCAACAATTGAAATGTATTTCCAGCATTTACCTAAATACATAAAAAATAACTTTTAATTAAATCATAGCGTTCCTACAATAAACTTTCTTCAATCACATATGCATCTTTTCTTTAATTTTTTCTTGTACATATATATACAAATTTAAAAAAAACTTTGTTAAAATTTGAAATTCATTTTCAAAAAACAAATTTCTTGTACAAGAAAGGGGTTTAAAGATGTTTTCTCATTCAGGAAAGAGGTTTAGAGATGTTTACTCATACAGAAAAGAGGTTTAGAGATGTTTACTCGTTCTCAAGGTTTTGAGATGTTTTCTTGTACTGTAAAGAGATTTAGAAATGTTTTCTTTGTTTTAATTTTTAAAGTATAAATTTTAAAATACAGTTTGTCTAAGTCTTCATTTCTTAAAAATTTGCAGACAATTTTTTTAGTAAAATTAAGTTAGCATCTTTTTTTCATACTTTTTATTTATTTCAGGTTTACAAAATTCTCTAAACCTTGATTAACAATTTGAAAAAATTAATAAAGATAAAAAAAGACACTAAAGTTAAAAAATAATATATATAAAAATAAAATCAATAAAAATTACTTGAAAAAACTCAAAGAATTTTGGTTCAACAGAATGAGCTGGAAACAAAACCAAAAGGTAGGTACATGTAGGAACACTGACTCTAAAAAGAATATAAAAATATGACACAAAGATATTTTAAAATAAACAACATTAAAACTTTTACCAATTAAAAACAATGTAAAAAAATATTAGAACTTTTATTATGATTTAAGTTCATCAAAAAAAAAATAAAACAACAAATCATTATATATCAATAGCATCCATATTCATGAACATTGTGTCTTTTAAGAGTATTCATCCATATTCATGAACAAAGTATTCTTCAAAAGTTATACAAAAACTAATTCAAAATTTTGATTTTTGCAGAATAGTTTATTTTTGATTTTTGCTTTTCGCTTCATCATTAGAACCATATTTTGAAAACACAGACAAGGTTGTAATTTAAAGTTCAATTTAAATTGAAATTTTGTCAATGTGAGGATCAACTTATGACACTGCACATTGTGAAAAAAACACTTTTTTTTCTTCGTTTACTTCTTTAAATGAACCAATAAAATTATATATTTTAATGGTTAAAAAAAAAGATTTATTCAAATTATATCATAATTATTATATCATACCCTATAATTCATTTACTTTTTTAATTGTTTGCAAAAATGTTAGCGCAAATTGTTGTTGTTATGTGTTGTCTGATATTATTCAGTAGTATGTTGGGCTAACTGCCACAAATCATTAAATTAAAATATTTCTTTTATGAACTTTTTTGCAATAATGATTCATTTAGAAGAATTTATCTTGTCTTTTAAATTACTAATAGCACCAATTATATTTATTTTTAAAAAGCTTCTTTCAAACAATACAACTTGTATTCAAGAATGAAGATTTGATTATATTTTTTAATTATCTCTATAGTTTTTTCAATATCCTAAAAGTTTAGCAAAAGCTTTTTGTAAGATAAAACAAAGTAAACATTCTAATCTAAAGCTATCTGCATAGATTTTTAGTATGGTAAAAATGTATAGCATTTTAGTATTTGTAAACTATTTTATTTTTAAATAAACTTATTAAAGCGGGAATCTAAAAATCCCAAAATTTTCAAGCACTCTTTAAGTACAAACCCAAAACTAAATGCAAAGTTTTCTCAACTTAAATTACAGATTTTATCTGAAGTAATAAGCAGAATAATATTTTTTTAAAACAGGTTTTTAAATTTATTTTCAAAAAAAAAAAAAAAAAAAAAAGTATAAACTTGCCTTTCTACAATATGCTTGTTGTAAATAAATCTTAAAATTGAGGCCAATACTAAATGATCTGTAACATCCACACCACTTAGCCAACTAAAAGTTTAAATTTTTTTTTTAAATTTTAACTAATTGTATAATCATTAAATAATTTTATAAAAAAAACAATAAACGAAAAAAATCTGATATAAAGCTAAATAAACTTACACTCCAACTAAAGGCAATAAATAAACTTTAGGATCAGTTTCTACCAAAAGCAAAAGCTTGCGTGTTTGATCCATTGTTATAAAGCTGAATATAATTAAGAACATATGTTACACTTAGTAAAAATTCAACTATTGTAATAGGTTAATTTGGTGACAAATATTTAAGCTTTAATTTAGGCACAAAAAAAAATAATATAGGACTTGAATTAATGTTAAAAAGACTGATTAAAAAATGTTTTACAATTTTAAAACTTATTATTGCCCATAGTAACAGAGGGAGGAGGAGAGGAGGGAGGAGGAGAAGGCAGGAGGAGGAGGGGATGAAATAATTGTTAAAAAGGTAAAATTTCATGTTCTTAATAATGCTTAAACAGTGCTTTTAAATATGTAAAAAAGATATGTATTTTTTTTAAACAATTATTTTAAAACAGCATGCACTTACTGGTATTAACCTGTTTTGCAGAGTAAATTAATTTTATTGTTTTACTAACACTAGGAGGTTGTTATCAAGTTCAAGCAAGCTTCTCTTACCCATATCCACAATTAAACTGTTTTTTTTTAATTAAAGTTCTTTAATATTAGTTAGTTCAATGTCATAACCAGAACATGTTTACAAACAAATATTTTACTTTTTCCAGGTACTCGGAATATATAGATAGACCAGGTACCTTGATTATACCCAAGAAAATTTCTTGAAAACAAGAACAATCCAAGAACCCAGCACATCTCTATAAAGTGCATTTTATAATTTTAATAAAAATAGGCATATAGGATACAAAAAAGTGAAATAACTTTCTTAATTTTGATAATACTTTTTTAAATTCAAATAATTTAAAACTTAAACGTAATTAAAATAAAAAATGAAATCAAAATTTAAAAATTTTAACTTTTAAACAACTTTAAAAGTTTAAAAAAGTAATTAGCAACAAAAAATGTTGAATTACCAACATTTAAACTTTAATTATATATAATGTATACTTTAATTATACATAATGTACTACTTTAATTATATATATGTATACTATATGTAGTAGGTGTTAGGTCAGCTTTTAATAAAATCATACTATGCGATTTTTTTAATAACTAAGAGTTGAGTGAATACTCATTAACTTGGTTTCGTGAAAACTGTCTCAAATATTTGAACAAATTTGATAAAAAAGGTTATTCAGATGTTTGGTTATTCAAGAAAGTTCATTTAAATAAAGTAAATCTTAGAAAGTTAGATCTATTAGCAGCCTTGGCGCAGTAGCGCACTTGCCTCAGATCCGTGGTTCAAACCCCACCTCTGGGCAAGTTTTGCGACATCGGTTGGGAAAGAGGCGTAAACTTCCCATCAAATGCTCTTCTGCAGTGCTCTGTGATAAGACCGTAAGGACTTCTTGGGGCACCTTAATCAACTTAAAAAAAAAAAAAAAAAAAAAAATTAGCTTTTACTCTCAATGAGACATTGCTTTTTCCATATCATTAAGAACATTAAACATATCCACATCAGTGCAATTAGAGTAGATTGTTTTTTTTTTTGACAATTTAACTTAATTGTTTCGACAATTTAACTCAGCTTAACTTGTTTCTTTGCGCAGCGGCCTTGTTCGTCAAGGTTTGTGTTTCGGAGTTAAAGAGTTGAGGGTTATAACCACTATTAAGTACCCTCCTCGTCTGTAGTGGCCTACTCGGCCTTGAGGAGGTGAATACCAAAAAAAAAAAAAAACGGTTCAGATAAATAAGATTTATTATGTAGATAAAGTAACAGAACTTATCTATAAAAAATATTAAATAACACACTTAAAACCAATCAAGTCAATTGAATATTTGATTTTCAAATATAATTCCATAACACTTCTTTATTAAAAAAAAGTCATTTTTTATCAGAACTTAATTTTACAGGTATAACAAATTTGATGATAAAATTCAAAAAATTTATTAAAGGTTTCAAAAAAATACATCAGCATTTTAGAAAGTGGCTGGTGATTTATTCTGCTTTGAGATTTTACTTCAATTCTTATTAAAATAAAATTTTCAAATAGAATTTATATCTATTTAAGTTTGTACATAGTAATAAGTATGTAGTGTTTATAATCTTGTAAGTATTGTTCTGCTTACTAAAGGCCAGGCTGAAACAAAACACACATGTATAATAATGTTCAATTTTATTAGCATAATCTACTTAAGTATAACCTAAATACATTAATGAGTTAATACATTGGTTGATAGATAGAAATAAGCTTAAATGGGCATACATCATCTAAAGAATTAAACATTTAGAAAAGTAAAGTCAAGAATAATAAAAAAAAAAAAAAAAAAAAAAAAAAAAAAAATGGAGAAAAATAAATGAACTAAAATTAATAAATTAACTAAAATTAATAAATTAATTATAAAATGTTTTTTGTTATCATTAAAGTTAAAATGTATTTATAATTTATTACCAAAAAAATATGACATAATTTTACCCTGTTTGCACATGTGTATACTTATCACCCAAAGTTCCACATAAGTTACGAGCCAAAGCGGTTTGTATAACTGGTATTGAACTTATACTTTGAACAGAAAAAGTGTCTGCACTGGTTATGCAACCACCTAAATATAAATTAATTTAAAAACATAAAAAATATTTGAGATAGCATCATAATAAAGCTTTTTGTAAACAAAAATTTTACTAGTCGACTTTTATATTGCAGTAGACTAGTGGTAGAAGTTGCTTGCAATTAAGATGTAAAACTTTACAAAAATATGTAGTTCTTTTTTTTTTTTACATTTTTTTGGTTGCCCATACAGGTCTAATACAGGTTTAATACAGGTGTAACAGTAACAAGGGTAAAGGTGTTAGCAGCAACATGAATTATACAAATTTCATTACTTACATGAAATTAAAACTTGAACCTCGTTCTCTTCAGAAAAGAATAAACATTTCATTTTCATTGAAACTAGGTTGGAAGCATTGAGTTTCTCTTTACGAGAAAGCCAACTTTTGATAGACTAAATTAAAAAAAATATATATCAATAGATGTAAAAAGTAAAAAGTATTCTAAAAATAAAAATAAAAAATAAAAAAAAATATTAAAAATATAACGAGTCATTATTTTTATTTTTGGACTTTAAAAATGTTGTTTCTTTGTAAACAAATAAAGAAAACTTTTGAAATATATTTTATAAAAAAAATTGTTTACTCTTATTGAGGATTATTCAAGCAGTTGATAGTACATTTTAGACATTAAATCTCTATTTAGACATTATCTTTGTAAGCATAATTTCCACTTAGAAAGGACTAATTAGCTAATTAGGTTAGATCAAATCTAGAAGCTATGATCAAAAAAATGAATTTAATCAAAAGCTTTAAAATGAAAGCAGCTTTTTAAAAATATATCTGAGGTTTTTAGTTCATAAATTTTATATATATATATATATATATATATATATTATCTGCATTATAAAATAATGTGGCGTGAGATCACAGAAACTATGACCTCAGATAGCTATAAACAATGGTTAAAACTTATTTTGTTATGTAGCATCAGTTATCATGCAAAGATATCACATCTAAATTTGATAGCAGAATTAATAAAAATAGATTTGATAGCAGAATTAATAAAAATTATGACATTGCCTTAGAATGCTTGTGTAATTTTGTTATTTTCATTTTTTTCATTTTTTTTTTGGCAAAATAATTGCATTTGCCTAGGTTGCTAGTTAGCCCAATAGAAAGGTTTTAACAACTAAAGGTTTCAAATTATTGTTGAACATTTTACATAAATAAAAAACTATTAAATAATGAGTAATATGAAAAAGAAACTTAAAAAAGTTAAGGGAAATAATTTTTTTTTTTTTTTTGATTTTCAAGAACTGCTTTTAAAGAAAAAAATTTTAAAATATATAAAAATTTATTAATCTTACTAATATTGATGCTTTAAAATCTTTAAAAGAATGTAATTGTGTGGATTCACAATTGTTATATGACTTGTGACAAAGCTAAAGTAAAAAATAAACAAAGTATTAGTATATATTTATGCGGTAAAAAAATGTTGATTTTACTGCCTCCACAAAAAAAAAAAAAAATTTTATTGGAAATTAAATTGTTAAATGGTATTGAAGATTAAATTATGAAAACGATCAAAAAAATTATCTATATGCGTTGATTTAGAGGAAGCCAATGTGGCTTTCAAAGTTAATAAACTGAAATCCAAAACTTTGTCAAAAAGAAAATACAACAGCATTTTTTACAATAAGCTATTTAAAATAATTTTTGAGTAAAATGACTAATTCAACAAATTTTGTAGCATGATATTATTGGTCATCAGTGATCTTAAATTTCACATGATGACAACATCATTGTTTTTTAACACATGTCTTCTAGTTGACTGTAGCAACAGCAAAAATAAGTAACAATGTTGCTGACCAATCAAATATGAATTGGTGAACCTCATGATTTAAAAGTTCTGGCTCAATAAAGCTTTTGTTATAAACTAATATAAATATATTTTTATTTTGTAAAAAAATATATTTCATGGTCTACACAAGTTGAATTACAGTATTAGTACCATTTTCACAAGTTGAATTTCAGTATTAGCAAATGATTAACCTGGGTTTCTATGGCTAATCTATCTGGCAGCGAACCATTATTGAAGACAACTGATATTTTTGGATAAGAATTGTTGCAACTTTTTATTTCAATGCAATTCTGCAGACATTGGGTTTAAATTAGGCTTTTCAATGGTTATAAAACAAAATGATTTAACTCAATGAGTAGACATCAGAAGCAACAAACTTAGTTTTTTTTTAAAAGGCTGCAAGCAATATCAAGTTGGAATATACTAGAAAAAAAAAAGAATAGAGTTTAGAGCATGGAAATGGTTGGTGAAAGACTTGAAAAGTTTGTAGGTTGTATTGATCAGGAAAACATGAAGATGGTAGAGAGCTGAATTTTGTTGGAATTAAAATTCACAAGCCACTGCAAGCCCCAATCTGTTATAGAAGTGAGATCAGATTGGTTGCCTATTCTAAGCAATCAAAAAAAGGAAGACTTTTTGTCAAGACAGAAGTATAAAGTTGAGTCATCAGCAAAAAGAGCTACTTTAGATGTAAAGTTGTCAGGAAGTTCATTAATTTAGATAAGAAATAAAACAGGACCAATGATAGAACCTTGAGGTACCTCTGAAGTTACTGGGAATGTAGAAGAGTTTTAGTCTTCGAGGATAAATAAAGCATTTAGAAAGAAATGATATAATAATCTCAAAAACTTTCCCAGATACACCATATAAAGCAAGCTTATGGAGAAGATCAGCATGATAAACTTTGTTGAAAGCTTTAGATATGCCAAGAGCTATAGCCGTAGCCTCTCTGCCTCCATCTAATGCACTGCAAAATCTTTCAGTCACAAAGCAAGAGGATCGAAAACTGTATTGATTGTCTAATAGTAAATTATTTGACTCAAGTTGGAAGGTGAGAAACTTGTTTATCAAAGACTTTGCTAATAACAGAAAGAAAACTGATTAGACAATAATTGAAGGGGTGTGAATGTTCTCCAAAGTTTTTGAAAATTGAAACAACAGATACCATTTTGATGAACATTCTAGAATTATCAGTTAGCTATGCATTGAAATTTTTTCAACAACGGAATCAATTATCATTGAAGTCAGGAAGGCTGAAATGAACAACTCCTCACCAAGATAATGTTGAAGTGAGATTGTCAAAAAGAAATCAGTACATGAGTGCCAAGAAAATTCATAAAGAATTAACACATTCACTGCTACAGAAAGAGCAACCTTTAGGTTGTGTTCCTGTTAATAAATTTGCTGAAGAACAGATTTCCTCAAGAATATTTCACAGTAGATCACCAAAATGATGTTAAGTACCAAGTAAAACTTACTCTTTTTTAAAACATAATAGGTACAATCAAGAAATAACTAAGGACACAATGTTTTTACTTTGAAGTGTATTGTTTATACATAGCTGTCAAAGAATTGGATGTTGTAGCATGCGTTATGCCCTGTATTTAATACAGTTGGAGCTCATGGGTCACATCTAATTGAACTCAAATTAAACAACATTTGTGTATGTTTCCATAATTTAACTATAGGAAATTTTTTGAGGTTAAGACTTATCTAAAATTTTTTTTTGGGATACCCTAATGAAAATATTTTGAAAAAAACTCTTACATTAACAGGAATGCATATGTTTCCAGGTAATGTTGATGTTGGCACTCGAACATTTTTAAAAACACCTTCTAAAATTTATTTATGTGTTTTATTAATTGAAAAATAAACAAATGAAAGGTATGTTAAAAAAAGGTATGTATTATTTTAAATTCTATATGATTTTAATATATTACAAAATAAAAGTACAAATGCAATAAACACAAACATAAGAAAAACAAAATTACATTAAAAATAAAAACTTACAACAATATATTTAAACCAATTGTTATATCATACCAATTGTTACTTGTCCATCTCTTCCAGGATCAAATCGATCAACATGAACTAAAAGAGGATCTAAAAAAATAACAAGACTTTTTGGAATTGAGTTGTTCTAATCATAAGTGCAGTAAGTCTATAAACTGAATTAACTTATAAATAAAGCAATTTAAACAGGTTTTTGCAACAGGTGATTTAAACAGGTGATTGCAACCAAAAGTATTAGAACATAACACTAGCAACTAATTGCAACCCTAGCCAAAGTATTAGAATTATTGAAAATCATAAAACATGATAAAACAACAATTAGGCTTGTTATTTTTATTAATTATATATATATATATATTTTTAGTAATTTCTCATCTTTTTTAAAAGCGGTCTTTTTTATATTCTTTTATCATGGTGTTTTTAATAAGCAACAGCATTACAGTGTCGTTAACAAAGACAAGTTTTACATTTCATATACATTAGTCTAAACTAATTAACTCCCAAGTCTAAAGCAAAGCAAACAACTTTTCTTTTAACTCATTTTTTTAAAACTACATTCTTCCTGAAAAAAAGGTTAACTAATTGTTTGACATCCAAATCACTCTTGCTTCCATAGCTAAATTTACTATCTTATTTAAACACTTGTACAACTTCTAGTCCAGACTCTGCTAACTATTTAACAAATGCATATTTTTAAAACTGAACTTTGTTTTTATAATAGCTAGAAAATGGCTTCTGTTGATTATGTCGTAGATGTTGTTGACAATGAAGAAAATGATATCTGTCATTTTTATAAATGATCTCACTGGTAAATACTATACATCATATTATAAAATTTTTTACTGATGATAAAAACATATATCCCAGTTTTTGTTACAAAAAAAGCATCACTTTTTAATTGTTTAAAAGCTCAATAATAAATTCTTACCATTACTTTGAGACACAATATCACCAATAAAAAATCCTGAAAAATTGTTTCCATGTATTTGCAGCTGTTTGTAAGCAATATTTAGAGTTCTATAGTCAATGATGAAGTTCCATTTTCTAAATGAAAATTTTCATTCACTAATATTTTTTTAAATTTTCTAAAAAATTTAACTTTTTGTATATTTGAAATTAAAAAAAAAGAAGTGATTAACAAAGAAAGCAATGAACAGCGTACTTAAATGGTTCAGTGAAATTTATTGACAATGGATCGCATAAAGGTGTACGATTCCTGTAAAGAGAATATTTACCAAAGATAAGAGTTGTGTATAAGTCATATATATATACATATGTAACTGTTACCTGCAGTACCAAATAATACAATCATGGCCAAAAAAGTAGAGACGCTCAAAAATTTTATTAAAAATAGACATACAGCACTAATAAAAACATTGATGGACAAAAAACAAACAATTTAATATTTTGTGGCAGCACCCTTATGTTTAAGCATCAGTTTTAATCTCTTTGACATAAAGTATTTTTTTACACAATTCAACAGTTATTGCACCAAACTCGTTTCAGCCAATACATGGGATCCTGCATATTTGATAGAGCATGGATTGCCACTTTTCTCTTCATGATACACCAAAGATTCTCAATTGGATTTAGGTCAGGAGAGCTTTCAGGGTAATCTAGAAGCTTTATTTTGTTTTTCTTAAGCCAGGTGGCTATGACTTTGGCAGTATGACATGGAGCCAAGTCCTGCTGGAATGTATTACACTCCTGTATGGCTCTTATATTAGACCTGCTTTATCTGCCAAGCTATAAGCTTGACAGATAAAGCTATAAGCTTGGCAGATAAAGCAGGCCTAATTACATTTGCAATATGCTTTGTCTGAGAGTAAAAAAGTTACTATTCATCGATATAAGAATGCCAACTTTATTGCCATATTTTGTCTAATAAAAATTGTGAATTCAAAGTCCAGAATTAAAATCTACTCTAATCTTTAGGCGATTGCAATAGAGAGATTAGATTAGAAAAATCGGCTGCTTGTTCTAAGCAAATAAAAATGAAGATTAATATTGTAGATAAGAAACAATACAGGAGCAAAGATAGCAGCTTGTGGTACCCATAAAGTTACTTAAAATAAAGAGTGTAGGCCTTCAAGAATAACTTTATACTGCAGTTAGAAAGAAAGAAATTAATCTCAAAAACTTTATATAAAAAAACTAACAACAGAAACTATTCGTAGTATAACTGGAGAGGTCAAAGTGTTTTCTAGAATTTTGAAAAATCGAAACCACTTATTTAGCATTTTTTAAAAATTTAGCAAAAATTGAAAAGAGTTCTGGAGAACACTTTTTTGAGACTATGATCGAAATCTTGTCTGGAGCACAAACTGTAGAAGTTTTTAATTAAGAATTAACTTTAGCATTGGAAGCCAGAGTGATTTCGATGTTTAACAATGGGTTAATCTGTTTAACTGGTAGTAAGAGTATGGCCATTATATTCAAGTCAAATTAGAGTAAGATTTCTTTGCAAATAACTCTGGTTTATTCTGGGGAGAAGTAAAAAGATCAGGCCCATGAATTAGAGATTAAATGATTGACTTACTTTAGTTAATGACACTGATAAAGACTAATCAAAAGTCCCTAGAACCTAACATCTGAGATAAGATACAAGATTCATTAAACTGAGAATAACAGAGCTTAACACCAAATAGGATCTTTTAACATTGGCTTCTTGAAATAATAAAAAGATATTTGTTCTAAAGAGAGATACTCTTGTAAAAAAGGTGTGACAAATGATTAAAGTTTAATAAAGCAAATGGTCAAGATGCTGAAAAATGTTAAGTAGAATGAGGCTTGACTTGAAATTGAAGAGAAGGAATAGAAGCTTTTAAACATTTATTCCAGAAGGAATAAAAGCTTCTGAGATGCGCTTTATGCATACATATTATGAATATAAACATATGATGATTATGATGATCATAATGATGATGGTAATGATGATTATGATGATCGTGTTGGTCATAATGATGTTTATATATGCATATATATAAAAAATATAACATGAATTTTGAATGAAAAATTTTTTTTTTAAGATGTATAAATGTTTGTGCAGACCCGGTCTTAATCCCAGGCCCGGTCACAATCCCAGATGCTTTTCTTGGAGTAATGTCTTTTGTTTTGCCCATTTAAATATTCTAGTCAGTATTGCAGTCGCACTATTTTTCTAACTTAATAGTTGTATTTTGAACCACATGAATGGGCAGTTTAATCATTAATAACACTGAATCTCTTGTTTTTATTAGTAAAATAAACTTTTATTTTAACTTTGTCAAACAAAATTAACAAAAAAATTAAGATGCACATGAAAAATCATTATCAGAACGCAATTAATGATGCCCATGGAAATTCTTTTTTTCTAAAAAAAAAAGTCTTAATATAATGATAAATGTTTAAAACATTAAAAATTATGTTTTAAAGACTCAACTAAATTAAATTCGATTGAAGATTGATAGAGAATAATAGAATATTTTTCTATATATAAAACTTCTTTGCAAATTTTGGCTTTCATTTTTTTTGCTTCATGTAAAGAAATCTTTGTTAAGATTGACAAAAAGAAACGAAACGATACATTTTTATTCTTGTTAAGCTGAAGTATTACTCCAAAAACGCTGAGTAAAAGCAATTGCTTTTATTTATTCACCCGGCCTATTGACTATGACAAAAATGACAACACATCTTTAATTAATTTAATAAATAAATTAATTCACTTTTAAATAAACCGTTTCTTATTAGACATATTTTAGTAGTCAGACATTAAATTTTTTTTTCATGAGTATTTTCTCCCGAGGAATATACAAAAATAAAACTTTTATACTCAAATATGAAATAAAAACTGTTTTAGGATAAAAAACGGAGGGTACACCACTGATTGTTTATTGTTTTTTTGTTAATAATATAAAATAGTTTAATTATTAAGAAGGACAGTAAAATTTAGACTTGTTTAAAAACTTTTAAAATGTATATATTTTTATTATTATTCTTATTATAAATTTGTTATTATTTATTATGTTATCATATTATACATTAATACAAAAACATTTTAAATACAAAGTTAAAACTTAATTAGCATCAAAATTATTTTGAAATGAATTATATTTTAAATAAAATAATGTAGGTAAAAACGGCAAAACAAACAACTTATTTAAATTCTGAATAAAATAATTTTAAAAAAAACAGCAAAGTTTTATTATAATTCTTAAACGGCAAAACAATCCATTTGTTTATTTTTTCTATAATAAAATAAAATAAAAAAGACACATCGAAAATTAATTTATATTTTAAATAAAATAATTAGGATAAAAACGGAAAAACAAACATCTTTATATTCTAAATAAAAAATATATATAAAAAAAAAACGGCAAAGTTTTATTTTGATTGAAAATAAAATAATTAAAATTAAAACAGAGAAACAAACGATTTATTTTAATTCTAAATAAAATAACTGAAATAAAAACATCAAAAGATTGTTTTTTTTTAATTCTAAATAAAATTTTTACGAACATTTGCTTAAATTCTGAATAAAATAACTAACATAAATATGGCAAAACTAATGTTAACTTAAATTCCAAAAAAAATAAATAAAATAAATACGGTAATGTATTATTTATACTCAAATTGAAACAATAAAAAAGAAATACGGCAAAACAGGCGAACTCTAAATAAAATAATTAAAATAAAAACAGCAATGTTTCATATATATTCAAAATAATACAAAAAGAAAAATGGCAAAACCAACGGTATACTTAAATTCTAAATAAAATTATTAAATTCAAAACGGCAAAACGAACGATTTACTTAAATTCTAAAGAGAATAATTAAAATTATAATTAATTAAAAAGTATAAAATGATATCGGCAAAACAAAAATCATGTGAGGTAGGATCAAAAAAGACATTGTAAATTTTAATAAAATTTAATAAAAAATTGATCGTCTAAAAAATTATTTGATCGTCTGGTTTTTAATTTTCTTTATTTCAGTCGATCAATGTTGATCGGCAACCTTTGAATAATTATTTCAAGCGCTGATATATATATATATATATATATATATATACATATATATATATATATATATATATATATATATATATATATATATATATATATATATATATATATATATATATATATATATATATATATATATATATATATATATATATATGTATATATATACATATGCATATATATATATATATATATATATGTATATATATATATATATATATATATGCATATATATATATATATATATATATATATATATATATATATATATATATATATATATGTATATATATAATATAATAACATAATAAATAATAAAAAAGTGAAGGTATTATAACTGTTCTAGATCTAATTATGTCTGAATCATCAGTTAGAGTTTTCTATATCAATTACAATGAGCCATGTTTTCTATATCAATTACAGCCCAAAAAATTAAAATCATTTAGTTTTAATGTAGAGCTTTTATTTAAATCATAAAAATCAATCAAATTTAACAAATGTTTTTTTGAATTATAAACAAGGTAATTATAAATAAATTAGCAAATATTTTTCACAAATTGAATGGAAAAAAGTTTTCAATGAGCATGATATTGAAATATCTTATAAAAAATTTTTGTTATACATCTGTATGTAATAAGTATATACCAGCCATTAGCACAAGTCTATATAAACAAAATTTAAAATGGCTTTCTAATAAGGTCAAATCAAATTAGTAAAAATATGTTATGGAAGCTTAATTGAAATTCTGGTTGGAAATTTGAACCACAAATGCAACAGTATAAGTTATTTGAAAAAGAAGCTGAAAAACAAATAAAGTTATCAAAGAGGAAATATGAAATACAATTAATAAAAAACTTCAGGTATATGCCAAAACAATTCTACTCATATGTTAACATCAGGAATCAGTTTATGGTTATATTAGGAGAATAAATAATCAAGATGGTGAGTTATTAACTAACAGGTTTGATATTGTCAATCAATTAAGTAATCAATTTAAATCAATATTTTTACAACATGAAAACAATGAAATACCAAATTTTCCTATTCAAACAGATAAAGATTGCCCAATACCAACTTTTACTGCATCAAACATATACCAACAATAATTAAAACTAAATTCCTACAAGAGTATTGGTGTAGATAATGAAATAAATCACAATCAACATGGTTTTTTGAAGCATAAATCATGTGTCACCAATTTAGTAGGATCTATGGACTTGATTACATACTATTTATCCCAAAATTTGTCAAAATTACAGTATAAATAAAGTAGATAGCACACAACTAGTCTTAGAATTGTCGAATGAAGAAAGAGATTAAGGAATCACAATAAGATCAGATTTGAAATGGAAAATGCAAGTGTTACATGCATGTAATAAAGCAAATGCCATAATTGGTCTGATAAAAAGAACATTTAGCATAATAAACATACAAATTATAGAAACTTTGTATAAATCATATATACAGCCACATTTAGAATATGCAAGTGTAATATGGTGTCCCTATCTGACAGTAGATTTGGAAAGGCTGGAAAGAATTCAATGCAAAGTAACAAAAATCCCATCAAAATTAAAAGATTTATTGTACAAAGAATGTCTTAAGTATTTGATTTGAACCAGTTTGGATTTAAGATGACAGTGTGGAGATTTAATCTAAATGTATAAAATTGTTTATGGGTATAAGAAAATTGAATGGTCAAATTTTACGTTTCCAGTTATTGATAAACCTGGGATTCATACACGTAGGCAAGGGCATAAATTGAATAATAAACTATTAAAAATTGTCCAGCAAGATTTAATTTTTTTTACAAACAGAGCTGCAAAATTGTAGAAGATCTTAAAAACCGGAGATTCTAATGCATCATTTAAGGCTATTTTATCATCCAGATATGATTATTAACGTTTACATTCACAATGGTGTTGTAGCCAGCAACATTAACAATTAAATACTTTTTTAATGTTTTTTGGTTGTTCTACTCAAGAAACAGCTTTGTATGTTCATGCTTATAGTAACAGCTGCAATAACCTGTGATAAGTTCTGCAGGGATACATTATCTTTGTTTCAGCATTGATACATTATATATATATATATATATATATATATATATATATATATATATATATATATATATATATATATATATATATATATATATATATATATATATATATATATATATATACAATTATACTCTATAACTTTTTTAATGAGGGTGAAAGCATACCTCTATATGTATACATATACTCATATAGATAAAAATACATGCATACATACAATTATACAATATTTATTTATATAATAACAGGCTTAACAAATTTAAAACATTTCAATAGAGTTTGCTATAAGGTATTTTAATAGTTACTATAAAGTATTTAAATATGTGACTTGAATGATTTATTAGAGCTTAGAGATAAAACTAACAATTGCTAGTGGGTAGTTAAACTTGTAGTCATTTTTGTAACATTTTAATTAAAATATATTTTTGTGATAGCACTTCAATATAATTTAAGTTCATTTATCTAATAACTTTTTGTGTAGATTATATAGCAGACCATTTAAAAGGTTTCATTAAACTAGTTATTCAATTCTCAAAATCTCATATAGGGTGACTATCAAAATATTTTCAAATTTCAAATCTCATATAAAGTGGTTTGTATTTGACATAATTTAATAACGATTTATGTTACATATTGTTTTCTATGTGCCCCAAAATAATTTTTATTGACAGATTCTAAGCAAAAACCATACATTTTTAATGCTTGTGGAATTATATTTTTCATCCATGGAGCACTCTGTTTTTTTTTTTTTTTTTAATTATCTTCGCTTCCAACAAGGTTGCAAGCAACCACTAATTAGTGTTGGAAGTTACTGGAAGAGAAAAGATAAAGATTATAGAGCAAGAAAACGATTGACAGACGACTTAAAATATTGCAAATTATATGAATCAGGAAAGCAAGATGAA
Organism: Hydra vulgaris; assembly: GCF_022113875.1. NCBI lineage: Eukaryota > Metazoa > Cnidaria > Hydrozoa > Anthoathecata > Hydridae > Hydra > Hydra vulgaris. The sequence continues at coordinate 10,747,398 of NC_061159.1, read as the reverse complement.
GGAAGCAAATTCCAAATAACTGATGTTCGAGGAAAAAAACTAGACAAATAAGAGTTTTTGGAGCACTTAGGAATAGTAACAGAAAAAGGATGAGACTTAATTGAATGACGAGTAACACGAGGATGAATTTTAGTAGATGGCACAAGAGACGCTAGCTCTTTAGAGCAGTGCCCATTATAGTATTTGCAGAAAAGAGAAAGAGAAGCAACATTACGACGATGTGACAGAGGCTGAAGGTTGGCTGCAAGAGCAGGTCCAACTATGTTTACAATGCGTTTTTGCACCTTGTCTAAAAGAGAAAGGGCATCATTAGAAGATCCGCCGCAGATATGGCAACAGTATTCCATACAAGGCCGGATTTGAGATTTATAGAGATAGAGAATAGAATCCAGAGTAAGAAAGTGATGAGCTCGATAAAAAGAAGCAACTTTAGCAGATGCTAATTTTGCAACGGATTTGATATAAGGTTTCCAAGAAAGATCAGAAGTAAGAGTTAATCCTAGAAGATGAAGGGTAGGAAACTCATCGAGTACATTACCGTTCATAAATATAGGAAGGTCTAAATTATTGCGATAACGATTGGCGGAAAAAAATTGAGTTTTATCTGAATTAAAGTTCACCAGCCACTGCGAGCCCCATGCTGTAGCAGAAGTGAGATCCTTTTCAAGCTCAGATGCCCCCTGCAAGCAATCAGAGGGAGTTGGCTTCTTATCGTGACAAGAATAAATGGTAGTATCATCAGCGAACAATGTCACCTTAGATGTGAGAATATCTGGAAGATCGTTAATGTAAATTAAAAAGAGTATAGGGCCAAGGATTGAACCTTGGGGAACCCCTGAGGTTACAGAATAAGAAGAAGAGTGCTGTCCATCAAGGACAACTTTTATACTACGATTGGAAAAGAAGGATTCAATAATCTTAAAGATGTTTCCAGATACACCATAAGAAGAAAGCTTATGGAGGAGTCCAGCATGCCAAACTTTATCAAACGCTTTAGAAATGTCAAGAGCAATGGCCTTAACCTCTCCACCTTTATCTAATGCGCGATAAAACCTATCGGTTATTACTGATAGCAAATCAGACGTAGAACGAGAAGATCGAAATCCATACTGATGATCAAAAAGTAGGTTATGAGATTCGAGATGAGAGATAAGTGTTTGTAAACTAAAGATTCAAAAACCTTGCTTATGATAGGAAGAAGACTAATGGGACGGTAGTTAGATGAGTCAGATCACTCTCCAGAATTTTTAAAAATAGGTATAACAGATGCTGCTTTTCAGCAGGCTGGAAAACAAGACTCTGATAAGCACTTGTTAAATAGTTTTGAAAGAGTAGACGACATCTCCAGAGAACACTTCTGCAAGACTATAACATGTATGTTGTCCGGGCCGCAAGCTGTAGAAGAGTCTAAGCGGGAAATCACTTTAGATACAGAAGCTGGAGTGATACGAATGTCGAGCAATGGATCAACCTGTTTGACGGGTATATCAGGTAGAACGCAACTAGTGGCATCAAGAGATGATATTGATGAAAAGTTCTTGGCAAACAATTCAGCTTTGTCTTTAGGTGAGGTGACAAAGTCTGAACCGTACAAAAGAGGTGGAATTACAGACTTGCCCTTATTATTGATACTATTAAAGATTCTCTAGAAGTCACGAGAGCCTAATTTTTGTGATGAAATACGAGATTTCATGATCTGAGAATAGCGGGCTTTGGCGTTAGACAAAACCTTTTTACAATGGTTCCTAGCAGTAATAAACAGACGTCTGTTTTCTGGAGAATTGTTTTGCTGATAGATATGGAAATAATGGTTTCGATTGGCAATTGCAGCAGCACAATGTGAGGAAAACCACGGAGAAGAGTGAGGCTTGACCTGGAATTGTCGAGAGGGAATAAAGGATGGGGATAAATGCTTTTTCTACCCAGGGGCCATCACGAAGAAAGTCACGAAAAGAGTCCCAGTCAGCTTTAAGGTAGTTGTAAGATGTACGATGATAGGGGGATTCTAATGGTAAAGAAGAATGTGATAATAATTTTAGAGAGACCAAACCATGATCAGACGCACCTAAGGGTGAGTGTGAAGAAACTGAACACTGACTAGGATCAGAAACAAGACATAAGTCGAGTAGAGAAGGTAAATGATTCGAGTTGTCTGGAAAGCGAGTTGGAAAGTTGACTATTTGAGTTAGGGATTGAGAAAGACAAAAGTTATGGGCCTTAATGCCTGCAGAGTCACTGACATTAGAGCCAAGCCATTCAGTGTGATGAACATTAAAGTCACCGACAACAACAACATTGGCTGATGGATAAAGAATGAGGGCTTGGTCAATATAATCAGAAATAACATCAAGAAGAGTGCAGTCTTAAGATGAGGGAGAGCGATATAGAAAAAAGAGAAAAGTGATAGAGTGAAGTGGTGCTAAACGAAAGCACATAAAAGAGTAGTCTGTGGATTCAAACCTAGTTTCCCGACAAATGGGTGAATTCTTACGAATGTAAATGCACAGGCCAAGCATGTGACTATTGGAGTCTTTACGAATTAAAGGAAGATAACTATCAACACTAAGATCACAAGATGAGACAGCTGAACTCAAATTAGTCTCACAAAGAGCAAGCAGGTCTGGTGAACTTTGCAAGAGATAAGACTCAACAGAAGAAAAGTTACTTTGAAGACCACGAATATTGGTGAATGATAGGTTTAGCGAACTTGGTGATGACTGTGGTTTTTTGTGTTTTATAGTTTTTGTTACTTTATTCATTTTTAAATTTGTTAAAGAACTTGACTCGAAACATAGATAGTACTCAGTACACTGTTCTATAGCTCAAGCAATTGCCTCATTTCCACTAATAAACCCTAAGCCGTAACAAAGGGCTCCAATGTGGCCTTGGCAATGCACACCAAAAGTACAAACAGGGACACCATCCATGCGCAACATGGCACTGTTAGTACTCTGATATTTTTCAGCTGTTGATGGAATCAGCCTCTCTGAGAGCTACCACAGAGTTCGGGAAACCTGACTACCAGCCGGCCTCAGAACCATAAAACTGAGTTTTAGAGCTGTACCCTCATTTGGAGATAATAGAATGAGTTGCCTAGTCATAAAAACAGAGACACAAGCAAAACCCATGAATCGAGTCAAGAAGATCCAGTGTTCAACATCCTAAACTGGAAACAATGAATTAAAAATACATCTGCGCCAGCCTAATAGATGACAAAGGGGTGCGAGGCTGGTCAAGAGATAGAATCTGTTTACCCCTTAAGTCTTTGCCTAGGAGGCCTTCTACAAGACAGCAGCTGGATGCATGTAACATCTGCCCTAGATGAGTATTTTTATTGAGACATTATCTCTAGCCTTTACTCAACCAAGAGCCCCAAGGCAGGGGGTGTTTTATGTCGGAGTTTGCATCTCCTAGCCTTTGCCTAAAAAGGCATATCCTACAAGGCAGCAGGACATGAAGCAGATTGTACTGGGTTCCATTACAAACCTTTTTATATTGTTAAAACTAGCCTTATTATTTATGAATAACAACAAACATAGTGTCATTGCTACAAAAATGGTTTTTTTTAAAGCATTAGATTTTAGATGATTATTTTTGATTTTCAAAAAAAAGCATTTTTTTGTTGCAGTATAGAAACACTTGCAATTTGCTGAATGACATAAAAAACAAAAAAAGATTGAACTATGAAAAAAAAAAAATAATAATAATAAATACCATAATACTTCTCTGACCAAAGGAAACATAACTTTTGATGAGCTAAATATAATAAATAAATAAATTAATACATGGGTTTAACCACAGCTACTGTGTTTTGCCCAAATAAAGGGTAAGCTGGCAAAACACTTGCTCAGCTGTGCAATAAATTATTATAGTACTTTATAATTTTTAATATTCTAGAGTTTTCTGGTGGAATAGTTCGCTATTCACCATTAAATATGATTTTAGTTTTTTCTTATAAATAGATGTGTTTTGTTTATCTTGAATGATACTTGGAAGAATATTCTAAAGTCTAGGACCATAGTGGGATACTACCCGATCACCAAAACGAATGCTGGATTTTGTTTCTTTTAATTTTAGAGTTCTCTCTGATGTTGAAAAGTGAATCAAATTACACAATGATGCTGGCGCTTCCTGGATAATAGACTTGTGCATTATTAATAAAACCTTGAAATAAATTCTTTCTCTAATTTAAGCTAATGCAAATTGATAAATACCTGGTCATTTATTTATTTTCTATTCTGGTTTTAAATACTAGTCTTGCTGCACAATTTTGAACAGACTGCAGTTTTTTTAATAGTGACCTTTCAATTCCAAAGGGAATTGCAATAATCTAGCTGTGAAAAAATTAATGAACATACTATGGTGCAATAATCTTTATGCGATAAGAATTGTTTTATTTTGGATATTTTGCTGATTATATTATAACAACTTTTCACAATCTTATTTATCTGTGTTTTCAAAGACAGTTTATTGTCAAGTATCACACCCAAATTTTTTGTGGAGTCAAAAAATCTAATGCATTCCTTGTTAACAAAAGTACCTTTAATAATAATATCTTTTTGAATGTTAGGTGGTGCCATAATTAGTATTTTTGTTTTCGATTGGTTAATGCATAAGAATGATTCGCTCATCCATTTAGATATGTGTCCAAGACATTCTGGTATATCCAGAACTAATGCATTATATTGCAAAGAAGGAAGGAATGCTTTGAGAGTTTGATGATCATCTGAGTATCCAAAAGTTTTAACATTGATTATGTTCAGATGTTTGTACAGTGGTCTCATATAGATATTAAATAGTTTTAAACCCAGTACTGTACCTTGCGGTGCTCCATATTTGACATTTTGGTTTGTAGAGTATGAGTTACCAATTTTAACATTTTGGGTACGATTAACTAAAAATGATTCAAACCACTTGTGAGCAGAGTCCATTATGCCTATTTCACTAGTTAATCGCCCAAGTAGTTTTTGTTGATCAATAGTGTCAAAAGCAGCACTTAGATCAAGTAACATAAGTACTGAAGGTGTATTCTTATCAAAGAGTTCAATTATATCATTGGTAAGCTTCAGCAAAAGTGTTTCAGTAGAATGATGTTTTTTGTATCCATATTGATATTCTATATAAAGATTGTTTGTTGTCATGTGGGAATTTAGACGATTGGAAACTACTCTTTCTATTAGCTTGCTAATAGAAAGATTAATGTTATGAATATAATGCTAATGAATACTATGAGTATTGTTATGAATAATGCTAATGAATACTAAATTGGAAACTAAATTGGTCTATAATTTTTGAAGTTTTCTGTATCTGTGGTGGCAGAGTCTAACTTCTTTATTATTGGAAGTAATGTAGCACTTTTTAGACAATCCATGCTGCTTGATTCTAGCGATAGGTTTACTATTTCCACCCTTATATGTATAAATGTTTGTAAATTATTCTTTAGTAGATATGCTGGAATGGGATCATCTGGAGAACATTTTATTCCAAATGACATGGCTATATCGTAAATTTCTTCGTAAGTTGTTGGATCAAAATTTTTTAAAAACTGACCATTATAATCTGATGCGCTTTTCTTTGTTTGGGGTGTTAGAAGATTTGATCTGAGTTTTCTGATTTTTTCAGTAAAATAACTGTTGAAGTTGTAAGCCAGTTCTTCGTCTGAATTCACTGATGGTAGTGCATGTTCCTGAGTTTTATCTAGTAGCTTGTTTACCATTGAGAATAGATTTTTACTTGAGATGTTTTTATGTAATAGGTTAGAGAAATACGTTCTTTTTTTTATATAAGCAGTAATTGTTGTTTTTTTTCTGAGGCGTATATATATTTTTTTGTCACTTTTAATTTTGGTTCTCTTAAATAATTTTTCTGCTTTTCTTCGTTTTTGCCTTAGTTGCATATATTACCCATCAAACCATAACCAAGGAGCTGTATTCACTATTTTTACTATTTTAGTTTTCAAAGGAGCATGTTTCTGTACAATTTCTTTCATTACTTGATTATATATTGTTATTTTCTCTTTCATGTTTTCAGTGGATGAGATTTTCCATTTATTTCTTAATATTTTATTGTTGAAAGACTTCATGTCTACTGTTTTTAAACTCCTGTATATGATAGTGTGGTATGTGTTTTTTCCTATTTTTTGTTCTAATTTAAAATCAATGAGAAAATGGTCACTCAAATCTAAGTCTGTCACAGCAAGCATATCAACTGATATTTCATCCCTTTTTTTTTTTTTAATTCACATCCTCAAGGCCGAGAAAGCCACTACAGACGAGGAGGCTACTTATTTGTGGCTATAACCCTCTCTCAACTCTATAACTCCGAAACACGAACCTTGATGAACAAGGCCGCTGCGCGGAGAAACGAGTTGAGCGCTGTACTACCAGGGACGTAACGAGGATCGAACTCCGAACCACTCGTTTATGAAGCGAGCGCTCTACCACTACACCACTACCGCTCTACCACACCACATACCTCATCTGGTTTATTAATTACTACATCTAATATGTGTCCCATTTTATGAGTTGGTTCTTTGACATTTTGTATAAGATTAAGTGCATCTAGTAATTTCTTAAAACTTTTGCTATGTAGTCCTTTGGTATCTAAGTGTATATTTACATCACCAGCTATAATGTATGTGCAACCTATTGATACTATTATTTCAAGTAAAACCATGAATTCGTCCAGGAATGTTGTGTGAGAAACAAATATTAGTCTATATATGCAAATTAGAATTAGTGATCGTTTCGCTACCATAATTTAAACACATACATGTTCAAAGGAGTGAAACTGTTTATTCGGTAGTTGTTTGTGCATAATTGATTGTTTTAGCATAATTCCTACACCGCCACCTTTTACTTTATCTCTTTCTTTTCTTATTTTATGACGCAAAACATATCCATAACTTTTTATCATTGCTGTTGTATTATTGTTTGGATTATATGTCTGGATTCCTATCAAGTATATGCTCCATTACATCTGGAAGTTTATTAATAAGAGCAGGCCTTGTGATGAATAAAAACTGCGCAATGCATAATCACGAAGTGATTTTTGATGCCATTAAATTCTTTTTATTTGCTTTTTATATTTATGGACATTAACTGGACCATTTTACTTAATTACCGCAAAACTACTTTAAATCATTAATGTAGAAATGTTATTACTTTAAAATGTTTTGGAACGTTTCGTATTTTAAAATGTAAAAACATTTGTTTATTTTCTCGACGTTAAACACGTTTTGTATATACTAAACGAATAAAAAACATAACTAAACATTTAAAAAAGATTATAAAATATGCTAATATTTGATTTTTTTTTTTCTCAAATATCTAATTTAAAGTTTTTCAAATAATTATTTTTTCTTTTTAAAGTCAGGGAGAAATAAACTGGAAATTTTAATATTGTTCGATTAAAAACTGTGCAATAGCTAATATTTTTACCAGCGATTTTATATAACATTTTTTTATTTATTTATTTTTATTTATTTTTATAAAGCGGTTGATAAGCACAATCACTCGTATTACTAAAAAACGTTAACGAATGTTTTGAATAGATTTTTAATGTTTACAACTTTTGTAAACATTAAAACAAAAAAGCGATTGTTATTATTTAAGTAATTTTTTTTTTGAGTTTCTTTTTACAAAAATTTAAATAACTGTACTTTTTTATTGAATCAAGTAGAATACATTTTAATATTATTCCTTTTATTTTATTTTTTATTTGCGCTTACCAATTTTTAAAATGTTTCCTCGAAATTACTCTTAAATACTTTAAATACGTCTAACAGTTAATAAATATTTTTAAATCTATGGTATAATTTTAAAACCTAACAAACCCCCGTAAAATAATTATTTAAGTTAAAAATCTAAAACTAAAAGCAAGTATTTTTGTTCAATTTTATCAACAACTTTGCTATTGCTGAATAATTTTATTAAAATGTTAGCTTAAAAAGATTTAAACTTTTTTTTTAATCTGAATTTTTTCTACTTGTAAATAAAGAGCATAAATAATTTTTTTGTAATTCAAACTTTTATATCAACTGCGTGCGGTTTTTAAAATACGTTAGAAAAAATGTTAGATCATTTTTCTTGCAATTATTCGCATAATGTCCAAAGCTTTGACAGTTAAAATAACGCATTACATTGAGTTTGTCATATATCCTGCAGGATGTTAATTCAAGTGTGACTTTCCCAAAGACTTTAAACATTGTTGGTTTGTTTTTTATCGGTTTGATAGCTTCTATTTTAAAATGATCTTTGATGTTGTCACTTTGCTAAATTCTTGGATAAAACTGTTCTGTGAGTATAGCATATTAACAACTTATACTCTCTAGGTAAACCACTGATGATAATTTCTTGCATGTTCAATTGACATGATTTTATTTTTATTTATTTGTTCGTGTCTTTGAGAGAATTCATCAATTGGTCTTTAGATTCTTCTGAGTTACATACTAGGACAAGATCCCCTGATTTATTATGATACAAATTTTTCAATTGAATATTATTATTCATAACTATGTTTTCAATTATATCCATGTTATTTTTGTTAGTTTTTTCATCAGATATTTTTCAGATAACTAAAAGAGAGTCTGGCGTTGGAGTTTTTACTGTATTTAATCTTTCCTTGTTAAACCATAAATTATCTTTTTCCTATTTGGTGTCACTTGAGTTTTTGTTTAACAGTTGTTTTATTTCATTGAGCTGAGTTTTGATATCAGTAACATTACATTCTAGAGTGTTCAGCCTCAATATTTCAGATTTAGATAAATTTATTTCTAGGTTGGTTAGACATACATCACAAAAGAACAGAAAATTTTTCTTAGTTAAAGGGAGAAGGAAATTTGAAACTGTGGTTTTGCTGGCTGCTTTATCTTCTTTTGGAATAGATGGGAAAACAATGTGAAACTTGGATTTGCATACAAAACATTGAACATTTTCTGTTACTGATGATGTATTTTCACAGGCAGGACACAAACCATTGTTATCTAATTTATTGGTAATTGACATTCTTTGGCTTTCTTAATTGATGTATTTTTTATAGGAAAGAACCACTTCTTGTAGGGAGAGCTACCACCTTTTTTGCAGTGGATTATCTCCCAGTCGTGATCTATTATATACTATTAATACCTAAAACTTAATACGCAGGGACTAAAAAGTTTCAGTATGTGTTTTTTCCCGTGAATTTTATTTAAATATCAAATAAATAAAATAATAATAATAATTAACGCTATCAAAATTTCATATTGATAGCGTTAATTAGCTTTCATTAGGCAATCATTATCATTTATATTATGTAACTAAATAATGGGAAATAGTCATTTTTAAATATTTATGGCTACTTTATATATATGAATCAATGAAAACTGATACTATTTATTTGTACATTATTATTACTATTTATTTACTATTATTTATTTACTTTTTATTTACTATTTTTATTTATTATTTATTATTTTTATTTATTATTTACTATTTTTATTTATTATTTATTATTTATTTACTATTTATTATTTACTATTTATTTACTTATTATTACTATTTATTGTACATTATTATTACTATTTATTTACTTACTGAAACAACTTTTTTTTTTAAGATAAGCAATACTTTGATTATAATGATCAAATATGATATAACATTTTTAAAAAATATCCAGAATATCTCCAAATATAAATATCATAGCCATGCATAGCTCACATTTATGCTATCCCATAAATTGAATGTGGCTATCATTTAATGACATAAAAATCAAATATTTGAGCAATTTAAAAGCTTCATGTCATGTACCTAACTATAAAGGTATATTATTGTGCACCAATGTTTTTTATTTGTTACTTTAAATAAAAATACCAATTTTAATAATATATTATAATGTTAGCAAAGTACAAAAAAAAAATTAAAAAAATTAGTAACTCACCATTGATTATTTTCAAATACTTGATACTTAACATGAGTTTGTTGCATTTCTGTATTAAATTGCCAGTTGTAACATAGTGATAATAAATATATAAAATCTTAAAACAAATATTTTTTTTTATTAACTAAAGAAAAAAAAATCATTAAGAAAACAAAAGGTATATGCAAAATATTGTACATTTTCAGATCTGAATAAATTAAAATAATTATTTTATAATTTAAAAAAAATTTATACAACTATATTTAAATTATATTAAATTTTTTAATAAGTGTTTTAACATCAATTAGATTCCAAATATCGACAAAAATATTATTATCATAGAAATATAATAGCACAATCATGATGATAGCAATATCATACTGTAACCATGATTTCATTTGAATAACTAAATTTGCTAAAAATACAATATTATTTTAAAACTACAAAATTAGGTAAATAAAAATTATTTAAACTTTTATATAAATAATACTTGTTGTTTTAAGTATACTTTTAGTGAGGGCATTGCTAAAAATAAAAAAAAATAAACATATGATAACATATATAATACAAAACTATACATAAAATGATACATTATATCATGCATATATAATAATATTATAAATACTTTTTGAAACCAATATTTATATCATAAAATTAATATGATATAAACATTGGTTTTATTAAATTAATTTATTTTAAAATTTATTAAAACTTTTAATCGACTTAAATTCTAAACTTGAAATAAATAAGACCTTTATATATTAAACAGGTTTCATAAATGTTACTAAATTTATTTTGTTTAGCTTTTTAAAATTGAAGTCCAAATTTATACTTGATTTAAATTTAAATTTTTAAATTTTTTTTAAGATAAGTAAACAATAAGATCAAACTTTTCGCGGCTTTTTTTGTTTTGTTTTTAACGATTTGCAGATTTTTTAATTTTAAGCAAGGCGTACTTAAATAACAGGCCTTCTCATCGCGCAACGGCTTAAAAAATGTGGAGGCTGATTTAGTTAGCGGCAAAAGTTACTACGAATAACTTGTATCCCTACCAGTAGACTTAAAAATGCCCAGAAAATGTTGTGTTACTGGTTGTAACTCTAACTATGACTCAGTAAAAGATAAGACCACTACTTTCAAATTACCGAGAGATCCAGTAGAGCGTCTAAGATGGATTAAAGCAATCCCAAGAGAAAATATACCAGACAAACATGACACTGTAGTTTGTGCAAAACATTTTCCACCAAACTTCCAAGTTATTAAAGTAAAAGGAAGAGAAAGACCTCGAGATCCACCTAGTGTATTCGAACAAATACCCAAGAGTTTAGTGCCAACTCCTCCACCAGAAAAAAGAACAACAACAAAATCCAAAAGCTCTGTAAGATCAATAAAAGAAGATGAACTTTCAAAATTCGAAGAGCTTTACAAAATTGATTCATTCGAAAATTTTTGTAATTCGTTATCTCTAGAAAAACTTAATGATTCAGTTGTTTATTATAATTGTTTAAATAGCTGTTGTATTCAATCAAAAGAGCATGAAAACAATACTGGTATTAATAAATTTTGTTTAATAGTATTTAATGACTTATCATATGAAGCCTATCATGCTGGAGTAAGATGCACTATTGCTTCCTTAGTTAAAAATGGTATTCATAAGTTCAAATGTTGGTCGCAAGTTCATGAGGCATTACGATATTTGATTTCCTTTGAAAAGTCAGAAAAGAAAACAGTTTTAATTCAGCAATTTGAATGCATGAGTAACATGAACTCAAGTAATATTCTTAAGCAAAAATATTCGCCTGAAGTAATTGTTCAAGCTTTTGAGTATTTTGCACAGTCACGTAGTTTATACAATCAATTAAGAAATGATTTTCAACTTCCTAGTATTGCTACCCTTACACGTTTAACTTCAAAAGTTTCACACTTTGATGATAATACTTTTATTTGTAGTGTTTTTTCAAAACTCAACAATGGTCAAAAACAATGTATACTGTTATTAGATGAAGTTTATGTTAAACCTATGCTAACTTATCATGGAGGACAGTTGTTTGGTAAAGCAGTAAATGATGAATCAAATCTTGCAAAAACTGTATTGGCTTTCATGGTTGTATGTTTTTATGGAGGACCAAAATTTTTAGTTAAAATGTTACCAGTAAATAATTTAGATGCAGATTTTTTATATGATCAAACTATTATCTTAATCAACCAAATTACGAAGACAAATGGAAAAGTTATTGCTTTAATTAATGATAATAATAGAGTAAATCAAGCATTTTTCAAACGATTTGATTGCATATTTCCATGGTTAACAACTAATGGCAATTTTTTACTCTTTGATTTTGTGCATTTAATAAAGTGTATACGAAACAATTGGATAACTGAAAAGTCTGCTGAAATTGAGTTTAGTTATAGAGGAAAAAAATATAATGCTAAATGGGATCACATCAAAAAGCTTCAAAAGTTAGAAGAAGGTGAATTGGTTAAAATGTCTAAGTTGACTTATGTTGCTGTTAACCCAAGGCCAATTGAGAGACAAAAAGTTGATACATGTTTAAAAGTTTTTTGTGAAGAGACTATAAATGCATTAAAGTGTCATCAAGGTATGAAAGATGATGATATTGATGGAACTATTATTTTTTTAACTAAGGTGGTTCAATTTTGGAAAATAGTCAACGTTAAAAGTCCATCTGAAGAAATCCATTTGAAAGACAACTTACGAGCTCCCATATCATATGTTGATGATTTACGATTAAATGATTTAATTGAGTTTTCTGAAATGTTAAAGCCAACATTGATTCAAGGAAAAAGAATTAGAAGTATAACCATGGATACAAGCAATGCATTATATCAAACTTGTAATGGTTTAGTTGAACTAAGTAAGCATTTGTTAGACAATTCTCAAATGTATGTACTGCTTGGGAATTTTACAACAGACCCCATAGAAAGAGCATTTGGAAAACTCAGACAAGGTAGTGGGGGAACTTATTTTATAAATACTCAACAAGTAATTGAAAAGTGGAATATCAACAAAACCAAACTATTTCTTCAGAAAACTATCAACATTTCAAGTGCTGAGTTTACATCTGGTCATATTTGTGATAATTGTTTTTATAAACTTTCAGAAGATGAGTGTGAGATGCTTAATCATTTACATGAACTTTTAGACCAACTTTCATCGAATATTAAGTCATCTTTAGTTTACATTGCAGGTTATATTTCTAGAAAAGACAATGAAGATGATAACGATGACACTTATCTGTGTTATAGTAATTATGGAAATTTTACATCTGCCTTAGATCGTGGTGGTCTGAAAATACCCAGTGATACATTTTGTGAATGGGTATTCTTAAGTTACAATTTGTTTAATTTTGTTGGCACATCAAACTTTTGTAGATATTCTATGTCCTGCTTATTCATGGATATTGCATGTATTTATGGTTTCACCATAATTACAAGAAACCATTGTTATATTCTTACAAATATATTATTTAACAATTTTTGCTATATGCATTCACCTGCATCAGACAAGGAAACCAAAGTTAAAGCTTTAAAACTGTTTTGTTAGCTTTTGTGAATAAATATACCATAAAAAGTTTCCAATTTAACTTTAGATGATATTTCGTTTAAAAATTGTTAATTTATATTTTTACTTTTTAATTCTTTCTGTTGATGTTTCATTGTATGCAAATACATAGAAGTAGCTTGGTTATCTTTTGTTATTGTTATTTTTGAACTTACAAGGTGTTTTTTTTTTTTTTTACTTTCTTGACAAAATAACAATTATTTTTGTTTTATAAACGTTTTTGTAATAAAAATATCAACTTCTTTATAAAATGATAAAATATTATTTAGTAAAAAATGGCATGGTTTAAGCCTTACATTCTTCTTATCCTTAGTTTTTTATTTAATCAGGTTGCATTTAGATAAATGCATTTAGAGAAATAGACTAAAATAATCAAATCACAAGCTCCTACTATATTGTTAAAAGAATTTTTAAATATTTAAAACTTAAAAAAAAAATTGTTTAATAGTTGAGAGCATCAAAACCAAATCAGCCTTCACATTTTTCAAGCCGTTGCGCGATGAGAAGGCCTGTTGTTTAAGTACGCCTTGATTTTAAGCGATCTTAATTAATGGTGGGATAATCGCAATGCAAATATCGCAAAAAGGCGAGATGATTACAAAAACAAAACTAATCGATAAAATATACTTCTGCATACGTTAGGGCAATCTTTTCATTATACTATGATAGTAGTGCTACTATCTTATACCAAGGTTGAAAATCAAACGAATTTTTTGAAAAAAAAAACAACCAAACTTTGAAGAAGACAAGGTCATGCGTTGATAGAATTGATATTCCATCTATAATATCTATAATCTATCTATCTATATATCAGTGGCGGATTGAGGTTTAGTGTCGCAGTGGGGCTAATTTAATGAATAAGGGGTGACCGGGGTTGGGTCTGGTATTTTAAACCCCAGAAATTATTTTTATGACTAAAACACTTTATAAATGTTTTTATGTGACTTTTGTTATACATATTACATACATATAAGACATTAATTTTTTTTGAGTTGCCTTTGTTTATTTTAGTTAACAATTATCTTTTATAAAATAAGAAATATTTAATATTATTGAAATAGTTCGGTCATTTAAAAATGTACTTAACTAGACATATTACATAAGTTGGCATTTAGGAAAATATTCACTTTTCAGGTACTTTATTAAAGCAAAACGATTTATCAACAAGTCAAAGTCAATGGTCAATGTTTTTAGCAAGCTAAAAAGAAACAGAAATTAATGCTCATCCAGAAAGACATTCGTTTGTCATTGTTGATCTAAAATAATTTTTTGTAATCTTTAGTTTACTGAAACTTCTTTCAGCATTAGCAGATGAAACGGAAGAGTCAAGTAGATTTTGTAAAGTATAGACAAGTTAAGGAGACCGGGTGCCATCTGTTTCTCAATCAAAAACTGAAGTACATCTTTCAATTGTATGTCAGTTGTCAGTGATGGGAATATCGATGCCTACGCTTAATTGAAAGTCTCATACTCTACGACTACTTCTTCAGTATTTACGTCGTTTCAATAAATTTGACAAGAAAATATAAATGAATTTATATATTCTTCAGATAATTTTGACGGAACAAGGCAATCAAAATTTGTAACTGTGTTACTAAAGTTGTGAAATCGTTTATTTATTTGGGTTATAATTGCATCCAAAACATTGAAATAGATTTCACATTTTAGGCGCGTAGTTGGATCATCAACTCTTTCATCTCTCCACAGCTCTCCTGTCATGCGTTTCTTTTTGGCTGGATGTTAGGCTAACTGAATTTAAAGAAAGACGAGTTTTCTTTAAGTTCAGTTTTTTCATCTAGTTAGGCACATTTTTCACTAATAAATGATTTGACTTTGATAGCTTCTTTTTTTCTTAGATGTATAAACTTTTTTTTTGTATCATCAATCAACAATTGCTTACTGCAAACAACTACCGTAGTATGGTCAACATTTTTTTTTGTATCATCAATCAACAATTGCTTACTGCAAACAACTACCGTAGTATGGTCAACATTCCTATATTAATGAATGGCAATCCTCTTACTGAGTCGTCCTCTTTACGTCTTCTTGGATTATCGCTTACTACTGACCTTTCATGGAAACCATATATACAATCGATTGCTAAATTAGCTTCTGCTAAGGTTGCTTCTCTTTATCGTGCTCGCCATTTCCTTACTTCTGATTCCATTCTCTACCTCTACAAATCTCTTATTCGTCCCTGTATGGAATACTGTTGTCATATTTGGGCTGGTTCTTCTAACGATTCACTTTCTCTTCTTGACAAGGTCCAAAAACGCATTGTAAATGTTGTTGGACCTGGACTATCTGCTAAGCTTGAACCTCTTTCCCATCGTCGTAAAGTTGCATCTCTTTCTCTTTTCTACAGATACTATCATGGTCACTGCTCAAAGGAGTTATCATCTCTAGTTCCATCAACTAAAATTCATTCTCGTTTTACTCGTCATTCAGCTAAGTCTCATTCGTTTACTGTATCTGTCCCAGCATGCTCTAAAAACTTTTATTCATCTAGTTTTTTTCCCCGCACTTCAATCCTTTGGAACTCTCTCCCATCTTCATGTTTTCCTGACTCCTACAACCTTCAACTTTTCAAGTCTTCTGTCAACCGTTTCCTTGCTCTATAACTCTGTTCTTTTTTTTCCTAGTAACTCCCAACTTAATAGTGGTTGCTTGCAGCCTTGTTGGGAGTGAATGCAAATAAAAAAAAAAAAACAAAAAAAAAAAACTATTTTACAAATAAAACATCCATATTTTCTCGTTGCAAATAGTTAGATAACACAAAAAGATTAATTAACAATTTTGACAAAAATAACATTAGAAAAACAAATGAATGTTTTTTTTTTATTAAAACTGATAGTCCAATAGCTTCTGCTCTACCATTTCCTGAATGTTCTTTTGATTCTCCTAGATCTATATCTTCTAGAGTGGCTAGAGTAGTTGAAAAAGATTCAACATCAGCATCAACTGCATGCTTCGTACTTGCTCATCTTGTATCAGAAAGTTGTTTCAGAGTGTCTACTTTTGATTCATATAGACGTTTCTGATTCTCTTGGAGAATATGAAGTCGTGGTAAACTAGATTCAAGATACTTGTACAGTTTTTCAGCTGTGCCTAAAAATAGCTGGGCATTTCTGTTTACAGACATTGGTTCGATGATCATCAAATTTAAAACATGAGCAGAAAAATGAACATAGATGGTATTTGGTGAAAGCGCTTTTATTCAAGTCTGAAGACCACTTTTAATTCCAAACATTACATAAGCACCATCATATGCTTATCCTCTGCAGAGTTTAATATCAATGTTTCTCATTTCAGAGTTTAATATCAATGTTTCGAAAGGAAATATTTTAAAACCTCTGTTTTGAAATAATTCCTCTCTCTCTCTCTCTCTCTCTCTCTCTCTCTCTCTCTCTCTTTCCATTTGTACTTATTTTTATTCTTTTCATTTTGTTACTTTTGTTTTGACGTTACAATTTTTTTTTTTAATGTTTTTAGGGACGCTGTTTGATCGTTCTAAGGAGGGTGGGGGAGGGGGTCAGCTCGCCCCTCTACGACCCCTATACTAAATCCGCCATATATATATATATATATATATATATATATATATATATATATATATATATATATATATATATATATATATATATACATATAGCTGAATAAACATTTGGCAATTGTTAAATTTCTAATGTAAATCTAAAATATCAACAACTTTTCCTTCAGTCTAACAACATATCTCCTGGAATGATTTAGCAGCTAGTACTTGCGATCGGAAAACAACTCCTACCCTAAACTTCAGGGTAATGAGTTGAATTATTTTTTTATAAATATAAACTAGTTATGCATTCATCAACAAATTTCAAATATCATTTTTAAATTTTTCAGTTTTTATGATCATATAAAGTTAATTGGCCCCTCAAATTTAGGGGGGGGGGGGTATTCTTTACATGTTATAGAATCTTTTCGTCATATATATGAACGTAAAAGAATTTAGAATATTTTTTTTTTGTTTAAAAGTTGGTTATTTCAAAGATTTCAAAACCTTCCTACGCCACTATATATATATATATATATATAATATATATATATATATATATATATATATATATATATATATATATATATATATATATATATATATATATATATATATATATATATATATATATATATATATATATATATATATATATATATATATATATATATATATATATATATATAGTGGCTGCTATATATATATATATATATATATATATATATATATATATATATATATATATATATATATATATATATATATATATATATAGTGGCTGCTATATATATATGTATATATATATATATATATATATATATATATATATATATATATATATATATATATATATATATATATATATATATATATATATATAGTGGCTGCTATATATATATATATATATATATATATATATATATATATATATATATATATATATATATATATATATATTTATATTAGGGTGGCTCTTAAAACAACGTTTTTGAGAACAACCTGCTCTGACCCCAATAATTTGTTCTATATAATACTGAAACACTCGGTTTAAAATTTTTTTAAACAAAAAATATTTTTAGGGGTAGCTCACGACCCTTAGAAATTTGACGGGTCCCTAATATATTAAAAAAAAAAGTTTTTCTAAAGTATGTTAACCTAGTTATCAAAGTAAGCAAAATTATATAAAAACTTTTCAGATTTAAATGCATAAAAACTATTGCTAAAAATAAAAAAAGTCAATATTTTTAAGTTTTTTGATAATATTTTTTTTAGACATGTTTTTTACTTAAATTAATTATTATTTTTGAAGTTTTTATATAATTTTGCTTCTTTTGAATACCAGATTGATATACTTTAGAAGAACCTTTTTTTCAAAATAATAGGGACCCGTCAAATTTTAAAGGGTCTTGAACTACTTATAAAAATATTTTTTGTTCAAAAAATTTTAAATCTAGTGTTTTATTATTATATAAAACAAATTAAAGGGGTCAGAGCCACCCTAATATATAAATATATAAATATATATATATATATATATATATATATATATATATATATATATATATATATATATATATATATATATATATATATATATTCATATAATCAAAATATCAAGGCATATCAAAATGTATACACCAAAGTACATTAATTTTATTTATTAGTCTTTAAAACAAAAACTTTTTTGTTTTGTTTTGTTTTGTTTTTGTTTGTTTATTTTGCTGTTTAATAACTTTTACAATTTAAAAGTATATAAATAAAAACACTGGCGTGACAAGTAGAAGATATTATTTTGTCTTATCACCGAACCCCAATCGTAGGTATTTACAATAACGTATAATATATTTATACTTTACAAATTATTTATTGAACACTATAAATATAAAATAAATAACAATTAGTTTAAGAAACACTTCACAATATTTATGTTAAGAGTAATAATCAAGTAAACAATCAAAAGAAACGAAAAAAAGAAAAAGAAAAGATTAATTAATTATTTAAGTACGTATTTCCAAGAGCCGTACAAGTATATATACGAGTTTTTAACAAATAATTAAATATTTGACCTTTGATTTATAATATAAGGGGTCCACAAATTACCTCACGCAATTTTAGACCGTTTTTGACTCCTTCCCCCTTCCTTCTCCTTCTCGTTACACCTTTTACTTTTAAAGTAACAAGTTCAGTATGAGTCGCTAATTATCTTCGACATTTCCCTTCGACATTTCCCTTCGACACCAGAGCGTGACGTAATTTATGGTCAACCCCTAATTTTACTTTACATTTAATTTTACACTATCTTGTAAAACTTTTTAAAATTAATTCATATGCTTTAAATTTTACGACATCCAAATGTCGTTGGATTTCTTCATTAGATAAAAACATTAAAACGTAAGCCTCTCAATCATATATGGTAATATATGAAACCAACAGGAACTATTTCCGGTGTGATAGTAAAAGATAACAAATTTATTAATAAAATCCTACCTATCTTGCTTTTAAATTTCAAAGAAATCGTCAACCTTTTAATCTTGCAAAAGTTTTGAAATTGATCGCAATGATTTTAACAGTTAATGCGAGATAACACTTTCATTTTGTCGACATTGTAAAACAAGTGCGATATGATTTTTCGATATTACACAAGTTAAGGGTTTTTTTTGTTCCCAGGTTTCAATCATCGCAATTTTTTGCAAAAGCATCTTTACTTGACATAAGTATAAACATATAAATGTTTGGAGTTTGCACAATGTCTGGAAGTTAAGTATTTCTAACGCCAAAAACGGCACCGTCGACTCTGACTCGAACGTATAATGTTTAATAGACTAAACAGCTACTTAACAGTAAATAACATGTTGTACAACAGTTTAGCTTTAAAAAAAGTCATTTAACTGATCACGCTTTGACCGAGTTAGTAACTCATGTAACCAATGCCTTTAATGATGACCGTTTTAAATTAGGAGTATTTATTGATCTGTCTAAAGCCTTTGACGCAGTCAATCATATCATTCTTTTAAAAATACTTTAACATTATGGAATAAAAAACAATAATTTACTATGAAACAGACAGTAATACATTCAATATGGATGTGTTGTAATGACAAAAAGTATAATAAAATGTAAAGTTCCTTAAGGCTCAATCTTAGGACCGCTACTGTTTTCTCTTTATATAAATGATCTATCTCTTCCTTGAACCTATTAAATTTTATTTTGTTTTGCGGATGACTCTAATCAGTGTTATTCTCATAGGAATATCAAAACCCTCTTTAAAGTAGTTAATGAAGAAGTAAACAAAGCAAACGAATGGTTTATTTGTAATAAACTTTCACTTAACGTTAACAAAACTAAGTTTATTTCACAAACCAACCAAAACAGAAAACCTTTTTTTAAAATTACTAAATCTTAAAATTAATAATATAAATATTACTAGACAAACTACTGTAAACTTCTTAGATGTTATTTTAGATGAAAATTTATGATGGAGGAAACATATAAGCACTCTTAAAAGAAAAATTTTAGTAAACATTGCAATGATATTTAAAGCAAAACCATTTTTGTATATAAGATCTTTAAAAAGTTTATATTTTTCTTTTATACATAGCTATTTAACTTATGGCAATATCGTATGGGCATAAAATAAAATTTACACTAAACAAAAACATACATGTAGAATTGTATTTGGAGCAAAAAGAACTATGTCTTGTGAGCCACTTCTACGTAAACTCAATGCATTAAATGTGTTTAAAATCAACATTTCCTCGTCTTACAGATAACGTATCAAATAAAGCATGGACTGTCTCCAACGATATTCTATCCTTATTTTAGAGAAGTAAGTCATAAATACCCCACCAAGTTGTCAGAAAATAACTTTGTAACTCAAAATTATCTAAAGTTATGTTCTTACTCTATTCTGAACCGGGAACCAATTTTGTGGAAAAACTTTCAGTATATTATTAATATTAAAGAAAAAACATTTCTGCAATTCAAATCTAAATTTAGACGTTATTTAGTACTTACGGATTTTAATATAGCAGATTTTCTCAATCACTTTTAAAAGTTATTAAATTAAATTAGCACCATAAATTTTAAAAATCTAGACTATTTAACAAAAGAGCAAAGTAAATATTAAGGATTTCAATGTCTTTATCATACTTTCATTGAAAATATTTAGTCTTGAAGTTACCTTCAATTTTCTTTGATATATTATATGATATTGGAACAGAAATTTTATCACTTTAATTTCGAACTATTTTGAAAAAAAAATATATATGCAATATATATATCGAAATACGTTCAGTTTATAACCAAAAACAGAAAATATTTGTCATTTTTATTACTATATTTTATTCATTTTTTTATCCATTTTTATTACTATATTTTATTCATTTTTTTATCCATTTTTATTACTATATTTTATTCATTTTTTTATCCATTTTTATTACTATATTTTATTAATTTTTTTTATACTTTTTTTTTTTTTTTAATTATTATTTTTAATTTTTTATTTCTTAACATCTTAAAATTTTCTTTTTTTAAATGCTGTTGCTTATATATTAAGGATTATTATATATTAATGGTGCGCCACGGTGGTTAGAACACTTGCTTTATAAGCAAGAGATCCAGGTTCGAAACGAATTCTGGATATATTTTCGCGTCACGTTAAGGAAGGAGGCATGAACTTTCTGGTTAAATGCTCTTCCGCGGTGCTCTGTGATAAGACCGTTAGGTCTTCTTGGGGCACTTAAACAGCAAAAAAAAAAAATTTAAAAAAATAAAAATAAAAAAATTACGGATATTTATTTGCGTTACTATCGGGGCTCGGTGGTAAGGCTAATTTATGCCTTAATCTTGCTCCAGCCAATAGTAGTTTTTATGTTGTTGTACATTGTAAATATTTTTCACAATGTACAACAATATAAAAACGGTGAAATAAACTAATAAAACTAATAATTAGCTTGTGCTCAATCGGCAAAATAGCCCAAAAAAATGCCCCAAATTGTTTCTAAACTATTTGGCTTTGAGCACAAGGTAAATCTCAATATTTTGTAAAAAAGTTTTTTCTAATGTGATCATAATGGTCTTAAGTTTTTTTTTAGATTGTTGTGTATCCTAGTTTTTTCATAATTGTTTATATTAAAAAGAGATTTCACAAAAAAATAATTTTGCGAATACGCAAAAAAAAAAAGAATATTTTTTTTCTGCGAAATCTTTTTTTATTTTAAACAACAATTATGAAAAAACCAGGATACAAAATAATCTGAATAAAAAATCTGGACCATTATGATCACATTAGAAAAAAAAGTTGTACAAAATATTGAGATTTACCTTGCCTTTAAAGCCAAATAATTTAGGAACAGTTTGGGCATTTTTCGGGGTATTTTGCCTCTTGAGTACAAGATAAACGTCAATATTTTTGGAATTTTTTTTGTAATCGTATTTTTTTATATTTGCCCCAAATTTGGCTTTTTATATGTTTGCGTTTTGAAAATTTCATTTTTTCGAACACCCCTAGTATATATCGGTATTGCTGTTGTGTTTATCCCAACTTTAAAGTTCATATTTAATATTAATATTCTAATACATGGTGACAAATAAAGTCTTAGAGAGCGACCCTCTCTTTTTTTCCTTTACAAATAATATGAATTTTTATTATTTTTTTTAAATTAACTTGTATTTATGCTACATGTTTCTTTGTTTTGCAAATTATTTTATTTATTCATTTATATTTTTCCATCAGGTTAAACAACAAACGCAACTAACGTGAAGGAGTTTAGTAACTTCCAACAAACCAAAACTTAGTTAAGAAGAAAAGGGCCAGGATTATCCCGGTTTGCGCATCTGTGACATAAGAATGTGAAAAATATTTTGAAATTCAATATTGCTGTACGTAAGTTTAAGCGCCATTTTGGTAAAAGTGGTTTATTGAAAAAGAAAGTGAGGAAAGCTTACAGCTACCTAGACTCTCTAGAGGGGTGGTTTAAATAATTTTTACTGATTTATAACAGATTGCAACTTCACTTTTTGTTTTTAACACTTTACAAATTTGAAAATTATCAATGATCGTGAGATCAATATTGAATTTCAAAATATTTTTCACATTCTTATGTCACAGATGCGCAAACCGGGATAATCCTGGCCCTTTTCTTCTCAACTATGTTTTGGTTTGTATGCATTTAAAAATGTTCCATGTTTAAAGGAAAATTTTTCTTCAAATCATAAAATTTTTTTTTTTAATAAATTAATTTTTTTCAATAATATCAGAATTTTCAATAGTTAGTCAAAATTAATTTTTTTAATAATAAATTATTATTTATTGAAATAATAAAAAAGTGAATGACATAGCTGCAAAGGCGGCCCTTTGCATAGGCGAGATAGGCTTCCGTCTAGAGCCCCGCGGACCAGGCAGCCCTACGGGGCCCCGCACCTATACCACCTCTGGCCGCACATACTAACTAGCAAATGTGAAGTTAGAGCCCCGTGTGGGGCCGCGGCAGCCAGGAAGAACACTGTCCTGGCTGCCAGGACCAGTGGCGGATTAAGACTTTTTGGGGCCCGGGGCTATTTTTGTTTTCGGAGGCCTTTTTATGGGCCAGAGCCTAAAAATGATTAAAAAAAAAAAAAAGTCCTTTAAAATTTTTGGGGGCTTCTAAATTGCGGTGTCCGGGGCTAAACCCCCTCGATCCGACATTGCCTAGGGTCCCACAAATTTCGCCTAGGGCCATCCCTGCATAGCTGTTACCAATCAAATAAGTTTAAGTAACTTAACTTGTTATTACTTATTTTATTATTTTATTTAACTATATTTTCAAGTACTATTTGAATTATAGAATCGTATAAAAAAAATTGAAATACATGGCTCAATTGCAAATTGGTTTCTCATTATACTCCAATACTGTATCTAAAGTTTATTGAAATTTTCATCTAAAAAGAGTTGAAAGTTTTAAAATTCTTATGCCCCTCCTTAAAATAGACATCCCTCCTTGTTTTAAAATGTTGTCTACGTCAATGTATTAAGATGTAAGATATGTGAAATGTATCAGATTTGTACAAAAGATTGCCTTTTTAATTATAAATTTAGTAAAAATAAAATTCAAAAGAATTATGTATGCATAATTACAAAAGTAATAATTTACTAAATTACGCTGCAAATTATTATGGTGCGTTGCCAGTACAGATTATCAAAGCTGGTTCAGTAAAAACATTGCGTATATATTGAAGCAGCCGTGGCGAGGTAGTTAGTGGTTCAGAGATTCGAAAGTTGATGCTGGCTCCTGCCAAACAAGCGTAATTGGTAAGTAAGGAGACGTAAACTTCCTGTTTTGTAGATCTTAAATGCTCTTCCGCGTTAGATGCTTTGTGATAAAATCGTTAAATTTTACTAACGCAACTTAATAACTGAATATATGTGTGTGTGTGTGTGTGTGTGTGTGTGTGTGTGTGTATATATATATATACATATATATATATATATATATATATATATATATATATATATATATGTATATATGTGTATATATAGGTACTTTTATCTATCTATCTATCTATCTATCTATCTATCTATCTATCTATCTATCTATATATATATATATATATATATATATGTATATGTATATAATTATGTTGATAGTAATAATAAAATATTAGTAATAACAATAATGATAATAGTAATAATAATAACAATAATAATAATATAATTAAACTTAACGGTTATGCTCTAGATTTCTAAATATACTCCTCGTTATTATAGACTCCAAGATGATGTCGCAACCCATATATATTAAAAAGTTACAATCAGATGCTTAGTAGCTAAAAATTACGTATTATATAATAGCTTCTTTCCCGCCATATCCTGTTTATAATAGTTATTACAAAATTTTTTTTTTCTTATTTAAATAATAACCAATATTTTTAATAATGATTTTAACACAGCATCATTTTGATAAAATTATGATTACGAAATGCTTTATTAAACTATATGACATTTATCATAGCAACCATTTTTATTTGTGTATTCAAAGTAAACATAAAGAAGTTTATATATTTTTATATTTATATATTCATTTAATTTATTATGAGGTTAAAAGTATTTCTTAAAATTAAAAGTATATATATATATATATATATATATATATATATATATATATATATATATATATATATATATATATATATATATATATATATATATATATATATATATATATATATATATATATATATATATACATACATATATATATATATATATATATATATATATATATATATATATATATATATATATATATATATAAACGTATTTAATGTTGCTGATTTTTAGTTTATTTTTTAAAAGATCTGCTGTTTTTACTTACACATATTTCGCTTTTTAACTGAATTTTTAAAATACTTTCTTTATATTAGCAAAACACTATTGCAATTATTAGTTTATTGATAAAAAAAAATTATTCAATTTTGATTTCATTCGTTTAGATAAAATAATTGATCAAGTACTCATAACCTATAAAAAGATTGAACCAAATACAAACAAATATCAAACGTGTATCGAGTTTTTAAAAAAATGAATGCTCGTAGAGTTGTTCTTATTTTGCTTTTTGGGTTCTTGTTTTTGAATATCGCTTTTTTGACTGCTGCAATGTTAGGAGATAACTGGTGGTCAACTACATTAACAGAGAGAAACGATCGTTTTGGTTTATTAAGACAATGTATGACTCTTCCTCTACAAAGTTCTCCCGAGCTTTTTTGCTCGTTTCGTGAAAATGCACTGAAATTCAATAAAAACAGCGTGTATGAAAAAGGTTGTTGTTGTTTTTGTGTTAACATTAAAAAAATAAAAAAAATTTATTAGTACTAAAAAACAAAAACAAAAAAAAACGACATGTTATTAAACCCTTTAACTATCAATTTTTAAGTTTGGGCGCTCATGTTTTTCATTTATTTTATTATTTTTTATATATTATTTATATAAAAAGTTCTTTTTCTCTATGTTAAAATTTTTTCATTGAACAAAACTTAAGTTTATTTAAAGTTATTTTATCAAATTTAATTCTATTATTTTTGATTTAGAAAATTTACCTTTATTAATAGTTTAACCTTTCGCAAATATATGTAAAATTAAAAATACGTTAACGTATATTAAATAAAAATAAAAAAATTTAATTTTAATGTTTTAAGCTAAGTTTAAAGTTTTTAACTCCGTGATTAACTATTAAGCTATTAGAGTAAACTGAGTTTATATACATGTCATATTTATCTATTATTTATATATACTTCCTTGGTAAATATATATATATATATATATATATATATATATATATATATATATATATATATATATATATATATATATATATATATATATATATATATATATATATATATATATATATATATATATATATATATATATATATATATATATATATATATATATATATATATATATATATGTATATATATATATATATATATTATCATGAAAAATAAAAATTTTGAAAATTATTTTTTTTCAGATTTGGATGTGGCAGCCGTCCTTAACATTGTGTCTCTCGGTTTCTGTCTAATTGCAATCATTGTTTTGATACTGACACTGCAGTACCCATTTATTGTGTGGATTCCTGTTCTTGTTTTTATATTTTTGACTGTCTCTGGTAAGTTTTATATCTTAAAAAAATTGTTGTTATTATTATTATTATGAACAGTGAATCGTAGATAGAGATTTTTGCGAAATACAAAATTACTCAACTCAGTATATTATAATACAATTATTTAATTTATTATAAATTACACTCATAAATGTAAGCATCATTTACTATTCCTTTGGTGGATCAATAAATACTTGTTGCTTGTCAAACCGCAAATAAAAAGTACGTACCTAACAAACTTTTTCTAGAACTTTTAATCCCGAGATTTGGGAACAAAAAAATAAATCCCGTTAAATCCCGCATTATTTGGTTTTTAAAAATTAAAAAAAAATTTACAACTTAATAAAAGTAGATTATAACATATACCCTATGCGCGCACTACTTTCGGTTTAGTACTGATTCAATACTTTTATTTTGGTTTAGTACTGATTCAGTACAATTATTTTAAGCAATGATTAAGAACTCCGATTGTGTGTTCGTAAACTTGTGAATACTAGTTGAGTAAGTAGTGATAATCACGGTTGATTTAACATCAATCAACCAGTGATTTAGATACTTATTGTAAGTAGTGATACAGTTCTTATTATATAATATAATTTTGCTATTAAATATTAGCTTATTATAATCACAAACAAAGAAATATTGTAATATTTTACAAGTTAGGTTTATTGATAAATAGCTACTTGAACGCCAAAATTTAGAGGTCGCAGAGATAACAGTAATAAAAATAATAATTTACAATCATTAATTTATTTTTCAGAATTTAGTTTAAGTTATATTTCTGAAAAGTTTTTTCTGACATTTTACAAAATAATTTCTAAATAAAAAACAAATATATTTACAAAAAAATAAATCTTTCGTCTTCCTGCTGACAAACGTCATATGTAATTTCTTGGATTTATACTGGCATGGAATCCGTTACTTTTTGTTATTTAATTGTTTTGTTGATAGATATGAATCTATCAGCAGAACAATTCTTCATAAAATAGACGTCTGTTCTTTATTGCTAGAAACCAATCTCAAAAATTTGGCTCTCGTAACTTCTTGAGAATCTTTAACAATATCTATAATAAGTGAAAATCTGTTATTCCACCTCTCTTTTATGGTTCAGATTTTATCACCTCACCTAAAGACAAAGCTGAATTGTTTGCAAAGAACTTTTCATCAATATCATCTCTTGATTTCAATAGTTGCGTTCTACCTGATACAGCCGAGAAACAGGTTAATCTATTGCTTGACATTCATATCACTCAAGCTTCTTTATTTAAAGAAATTTCCTGCTTAGACCATTCTACAGCTTGTGGTTCAGACAACATACCTGTTATAGTCTTGGAGAAGTGTTCTCCAGAGCTGCCTTCTAAACTTTCAAAACTATATAACAAGTGCCTATTAGAGTCTTTTTTTTTCAGACTGCTGGGAAGCGGCATCTGCTATTCTTACTTTCAAAAACTCCTATCACAAGCAAGGTTTTTGAGTCTTTAGTTAACAAAAACTTAACCTCTCATCTTGAATCAAATAACTTACTTTCTGAATATGGATTTTGATATTCTTGTTCTACAGCTGATTGCCAACAATAATGACCTATAGATTTTATCGTGCATCAAATAGATATGTATAGGATAAGGCTATCGCTCTTGACATTTCTTAAGCTTTTGATAAAGTTTGACATGCTGGTCATCTCCATAAGCTCTCTTCTTACGGAGTATTAGGTAACATTGTTAAGATTATTGAGTCCTTTCTTTCTAATCGTATTAAAAAAGTTGTCCTTGATGGATAGCACTTTTCTTCATATCCAGTCACTTCAGGGGTTTGTCAAGGTTCTATTTTTGGCCTTAAACTCTATTTAATTTACATTAATAATCTTCCAGATACTCTTACATCTAAGGTGACTTTGTTTGCTGATAATACTGCCATTTATTCCTGCCTTGATAAGAAACCGACACTATCTGATTGCATGGAGGGGGTATTTGAGCTTGAAAAGGACCTCACTTCTGCTACAGCATGGGGCTTTCAGTGGCTGGTAAATTTTAAGTCAAATAAAACTCAGTTTTTTTTAGCTAATTGTTTACGCACTAATTTAGATCTTCCTATATTTATGAACGGTAATGCACTCAATTCATCTTCCAAAAAAGATTGGAAGTAACTTCCTTCATCTTCCAAAAAAGATTGGAAGTAAGAATCTCTTTTTGTCAAGGTGAAAAAACGCATTGTAAATATAGTTGAACCTTCTCTTGCAGCCAAACTTCAACGATTATCACATAGTCGTAATGTTGCTTCTCTTTCTATTTTCTACAAATACTATTATGGGTACTGCTCTAAAGAGCTAGCGTCTCTTGTGCCATCGACTAAAATTCAATATCGTGTTACTCGCCATTCAATTAAGTCTCATCATTTTACTGTGACTGTTCTTAAGTGTTCCAAAAATTCTTATTTACATAGTTTTTTTCTCGAACATCAGTTCTTTGGAATTCGCTTCCTTCATCTTGTTTTTCTGTTTCATATAATTTGCAATCTTTTAAGTCGTTTCTTAATCGTTATCTTGCTCAACAAACTTTATCTATTCTCTTCCAATAACTTCCATTTCTAATATTGGTTGCTTGTAGCCTTGTTGGAAGTGAAGGTGTTGAAAAAAAAAAAAAAAATCGAGGCCAATCTAACAAAATAAAAAAGCAGAAAAAAGAAAAAGTTAAGTAATGCTGTACGGTTTTGCCAGCTTCAAATATGTGTCATGCTTTCTGATAAAGATTCCAATTCGCTCAAATCAATTTTATCAATTGTATCTAGAGCAAACGTATTTCAAATATCTGACACTGTATACAGTAATTCTGAAAATTTATTCATAAGACCTTTTTGATTTCAGTTTAACTTTCTTAACTCTATATTTATTTATATATTTATATAAATATATATATATATCTATATTTTCTTAAAACTTATATTGCGTTTTTCTAGATAACTGTAAAATATTTACGGTCGCACAACTTATTTTATTTTAATTTATCACATATATATATTTTTGTAAAAAACTAATGGTTCCAAAAAAAAAAAAGGATCTAAAAAAAAGATTTTCAAGTTAGAACTAGTTAAGTATAGGAGCTTAAGCAAAAGATTTAACTCATGGACCCCAACGTGCGAAAGATTTGACTCTATAAACCCCAACGCTATTAAAACTCTCCTGTAATATCAATTTTTGTGGTAATAAATTAAAAAATTATTCCAAGATAATCACTGCAAAAAAACAGTTGTATCTTTTTCTAAACGAATATCTCAATACAACTTATAATTAAATTTTTTTATTGTTTTGTAAGAAAGAACTTTAACTATATAATTTAATGCAATTATGATACTCAATGACATCTTCAACAACTACCTACCTAACCAACTACTCCACTAAGACCTTTTACGCATTTTAAAAACACTCTGGATGGTGCATCAAAAACAAATACTTTAATCACAACCTTCAAGTCTTCTTTCTCATTCATTTTTTTCTTTGAATACAATAACAAATTTATCAATGTATTTTGTAAAAACTGAAAGCTTTCTTTCACCATACCATAAAGAAAATTGTACTTTACTGGTTTAAAGTAAATAATATATAGTGCATTAAATTTTTTTGACAATTGTGCAAGTGCCATTATACCTTATATTTGTATTTTGCATTTATTTGCACTTTAATCATATTAAAAAATTTAATGAGGAAGTTGATGAATTTTAATGAAAATGCAGATAAAGAAGTGGGAAGTGTTACTAACACTTAGTCTAAGTAGATATTATTGTAATATAAGGTAGATAGATATTAAGTAGATATTATTGTAATATAAGGTAGATAGATATTAAGTAGATATTATTGTAATATAAGGAAGCTCTGGCTTTTCCAAAGCCAGAGCTTCCTTATATTACAATAATATCTACTTAATATCTATCTACCTTATATTACAATAATATCTACTTAGACTAAGTGTTAGTAACACTTCCCACTTCTTTATCTGCATTTTCATTAAAATTCATCAACTTCCTCATTAAATTTTTATATTGCTACGTAATAATAAAATTAAATGTTTGCAGTAATTGAGTGATGATTGTGTGGTTATCACTAGTAATCAATCACTACTAACTCAACACTACTAAGCTGTATTAAAGCACAAACGATGCTCAAAGGGTAATAAGGTACAGCATTATACCAAAAGGTATAGATAATTAATTGTCTAAAATTAGATTGGTAAAAATGGAGATGTAACTTTTCTTTTAAATGCTCTTCCACAATGCTCTGTTATAAGTTTTTCTGGGTCTTCTTGAAGCAATTTTTAGTCTCAATGACTAAAAAAAAATTTAACAGTTACTCAAAAGTTATAAACTTTTTTAAGATTATCAATTTTATTCCATCACTTTAAATTTAATTTTATTCCATCTTTTCAAAATTTATTCCATTTAAATATTACCTGTTCTCAAACAAAAAAGTACACAGGTGCTCAATCTTGATTAAAAGTTTCAGGTTTTTGTTAGAATTCTATTTAATCTTGATGGAAAGTTTCTTGCTGTTGGTAAAATTCTATTTAATCTTAATGGAAAGTTTCTTGCTGTTGGTAGAAATCTATTTAATCTTAATGGAAAGTTTCTTGCTGTTGGTAGAAATCTATTTAAAAAACCTTATTAAATAGCTAGAGCGATTTAAAAAAATTTTAAAATTAGTTTGTCTGAGTTATGAATTGGTGTCAGTTAATTAAAAACCTAACATTTGCTTTTAATTTTACATGAGATTTCTTTGTATCCCTAATGATACTTTTGCCTAAAATAGTCTAAAACTTTATCAACTGTCCACAAATTTAATATGATTAAAGTGCAAATAAATGCAAAATTTTGCATTTAGTTTAAATCTGCGTTTTAATTTATTTTTTATTGCCGTTAATTTAACTTATCAGATTTAGAAACAATAACAAATAGAAATGCCAAAATCTCGTTAAAATTGAATTGTATAGTGTTTAGCTTAGCCAAGGAATTCAAAAAATTTCTTATTTTTACAAAAGCAGACCTTATGAGACATTGTCTATTGTGTCGGTTGTTGATAAAGGAGAATACTAATAGAAAAGATCTCTGAGTGTTATATCAAATGTTGTACTGCGAGATTTCGAGGTTTTACGGCAAAAAGCATCTGTTTGAAAAGGCTCGGATCATTAAATATTAGGTTGATAGTAAACATAACCGAGAAGTATAAATTTATTCAAAAGAATCTTCTTCAGTTACAACACAAAGTGCCGGTGTTTACATAAAGTTGCAAAATATATTTGTTATCTATTGACATTCAAGTTGTTTTACAATTACTCGTACAAATATACAGTAGCAGTAGCAATTTAGCTGAAATATCCTAAGATTGTTTTGAGAAAAATGTTCACGTTAAAATACGCAACATTTTTCTCAACGCAATCTTTATTTACTTTTCTTGATAATTTTTATTCAGTTGTGCTAAATGCAATTGGTACATCATAAAAACAGAATTAGGGTTTTTTATATATATTTTCTTGCTGTTGGGTGAAACTCGATAATCTTCAAAGTGTGAAAGCATTTCACTTTTTTCCCAGCTGTTTTTTATGCTCTACTTTTTGCACTAAATCTACTGGTAACAACATGCAGAGTCAAGCTTTTTTTTAGCACTTTGTAACGCCAAAAACATGACTTCGCTCAGTCTAGGCTAACGAATGTCTTTTGATAATGTGTTTCTTGAGTTTTTATCAATTTAGTATAAAACGACAATACTGAACTCATGCAGAAATTTATCGACACCTTTTAAAGGAATTGTCGCTAACTTTTACTTCTTTTTATCGATTGATATTGAAAAACATTTACACTAGCTTTGAAACCATCTGTTAGTCTGTTAATAGTAACTTGTTAAAGGACTTTTTAAGCTACGTTTTAATTGAACATTTATAAAATAGTTTAACTAATAACGTAAACACTTTAATCTCAATCTTTTTTTTCTGGTTATTGATGAGTTGGACGTTTTATTAAAAGGTACCTAAAAATTTGAGCAATGAAAAATTGTAATTATTTTAAAACAGTACAAATGTACAGTTTCAATAATTGAAACTATAGTATATTTGTTTTCAATTATTGAAACTGTATATTTGTACTGTTTTAAAATAATTGCAATTTTTCATTGCTCAAATAATAACCCTAACCCTAACCTTAACCCTAACCCTAACCCTGATGATATACCAATCTACGTGATACATGATATCTTCCATCACATAGTCTTTAATTTTATTAAAGATTTTATGGTTAATTAAGGTCATTATTACAGAGATATTTAATAAAGATTTTTTATATGCTGTATATTTAATTTCTGAGACACCCATGCTGGGGAAATTTACAAGAAAATCAAACAGAAAAGAATATACAGTGGTCGGCCATCACATTAGGACCAGCTGTAATTTTTTGTAAATATCGTGTAAAAATAAATTTTTAGGCAAAAAGAAAAATAATGGTGCAGTTTAAAGCTTGTTCTTTTATCTATAAGGTTATAATTGATAGAAAATATACAAATAAAACTAAACATTTTGAATATTTATTGGTTAATACGATAATTTATATAAAATATATATAAAATATTAACATTTTGTAAAACCACCTTTATTTGCAATAACTGCTTTGATGCATTGTGGCATGATTGTAATTAATTTTTTATATTTTATGTCAACTCTGGTTTATTGTGCCAGATCCTAATAATCTCTTCCATTAGATCTTTCTTGTTAGTAAGAATTTTTTTTCCAATCTCTCGCTTTATTATTTCCCAAATGTTTTCTATGGGGTTAAGATCAGGTGAGTTACCTGGCCATGGCAATACATCAGCTTTTCTCTGTTTTAAATAAGCCATAACACTTTTTGCTGTAATTATACCATCTTGCATTAATGTAAGATTTTTGACATTTTTTTACATTTTTAGACCTTTTGGGGAAGCAACTAATTCTTTATAAGTTCTTTATACTGGTCCTGCCTCATTGGTCAGTGGTCCTAACCACTTTGCAGAAACGCCCTGCTCTTTGCCCATAAATGACAAAACACATCATTACTGAAGCTAGATGCTTGAATGTTTCCAAAATGCAGTTAGGATTAAACCTTTTGTTTGTTCTGCGACAAACAAAAGGTTGACTCATCTGAGTAGCAAATCTAAAATAATGCTTATTTTAAGTTATAATAATTATAAATTATTTTTAAAAAATTTATGAATATGAATGCGGATAAAATTGCTTTTTCCCAATCCTCAACAGATCAGTGACAATAGTTTCGAGCCCACTCCAGTTTTTTTTCATGAGTGAAGTTAGTTTTGGTTTCTTGACAAGGCATCAACGCCTCTTATTTCAGCCTTCTGCGAATTGTCCGGTCTGACACAACAATACCAGCTTCATGGATAAGCTTAGTTAATGCGTTTTGTGGCTTTTTTCTGTTTTCCAGGCAGATATTTTAGATTATACAGTCTGCTCTTGGTGTTGTTTTGCATTTAGAAGGTGGTTTTCTTGGACCAAACTCTTCCCCTGTATCAATTTTTTTCTCTCGAAAAAAATCAAACCTTGCATAAGGGTTTGATCGGAAACCTTTACAATTTGTGCAATTTTTCACTAAGAATATTTTGTATTTTGTAAAAGACATCTGATTTGACTAATTTATGTTGGTTTTGTTTCACATTGTTTTACCATAGCTGAAAATCTATATAAAGAACTTGAAAAAAATGACTAAACTATGGTGTTTTTACATTAACAGGAAAAAAAAATAAAACAAACTTTTATTTATGGATAATGACTTAATGACTATTATTGAGTTAAAAATAAAAATTAATTAAATAAAGCACAGATATCTTAAATTAAAATAAATTACATTAAAACTTCAATCAAACTAACAACAAAAAAAAACCTTAACTTGTCCAATATGCACCTATTTGATTATGACAGGTGATTCCTAACAGCCAGAATTGCCAATTGATAAAATTTTTATTAAATATTATTAAGAGTAGAAATATCTTGGCATGTAACAAAAAATAGTTTCATTGTTATTTTATCAAATGTGGGTTTAAGCCGTCTATTTGTAATAAATTATGAAAAAAACGATGATGGCCTAATGTGATGGCCGACCACTGTAATAAATGAATGAAATTTTCTGAAAATTTGACCAGACGCTTAGGCCACCTGAACTCTGTGGCCTTCTAACACGTGACCAATGAAAGAGTAGATAAAACTGGCCCCAGTTTTGTCTGTTCATTATTTTATTTTACGCAATTCACAGCGATTTTTTGTATAATAAATTTTCCTAACATCCCGTGAACTATTGTTTAAGAGTTTTTTATATTCTTTTTAATAAATAGTTTTTTATATTCTATCAAGTATGTTGAAGTATGTAATGTTAAGTATGTTGAAGATGTAATCTCTAAGACATCTATACTGTGGAGATTTTATCTAATGTAACCTATTTAAAATATTATATAAAATGCGAAATTTAATTTTTTAAAATTTGTCGTTGTTTTTTTGTTTTCCAAATAAAAATTGAAGTTTTGGCAGAACCCTAAATATAAGTTATCTTTTAAGATTATCGATGTCCGGATCCATTCCAAAAAACTATACACAATACATACAGGTTGATATACTTTTGAAGAAATAAATTTTACTGATATATGGGAGCCAGTGTGTAATCAAAGGCCTATGGCGGGTGACCTTTTTAAAAATCAAACAAAACCAATGACTTTTTACTTATTTTCAAACCAAAGTTCATCTGTTTTTTATATTGGAAACTGGAGATACCAAATATTCAACAACCTAATGCAGTAGGTAATGATGCCTAATTATGAAGTAAGTATACTAAGGAATTCAATATGGTCACTTATTTTAATTAGGGAGAATAAATTGTAACAGTTATGAATCTATTTGAATTTCTGTTTCTGTGATGCATTGGAAATGTGCATCATACATAATAACATGTATATAACCCTAAAAGGAACTTTTATAAATCTAATTATAAAATAAAAATTTGGGCAAATAAAAAACACCTATTGGTGTTCGAAATTATTTTGCTAACACACCCAGGGGTAATTACAAACACTATTGTGTATTAACGAATAAAATGCTAGTTGTAATAATTAAGTGCAAAAGTTATACTATGCAACAACAACAACAAAGGAGTGATTTTTGTAGTTTTTTCTCAGAATTATTACATTTTCATTACAAATTTTATTGTCCAATACCTTCGTCAAACTGACAGCTCTTCGTTTCAACAGGCTACAAACAACTCCTAACCAACCACACATAAATAAATGACTACTATTCTGTTTAACTTTTTCGAAATTTCTTTAACTCGATTCCCTCTTGACCACGTGATTTTGTTACCAGCTTTGCGTACACATAATCCCAACACACGAACCCCATTATTTTCAAAATGTCACTTGACACAATCGAGGATCACCACGTTTTCACTGATAAATATGTCATCCACGTAAGCGAACGTTCCTTTTTTAACCAACTTGTCTTGATTAATGAGGGCGTTCACAACGGATTTCATGATCATTGGAGCAACTTTCACATATTGAATAATTTCATACTTTCCTGGTTAGCTTGTAGTTTTCTCTCAGAAACATAACATTGAGTAAAGAAAACATCTTGACTTAATGTTTTATTTCTGAGAGAAAACTATAAACTAACCGGGCAAGTATGCGCATAGTAGCTAGAACAGGTATGTTATTCAAAAAAAAAGTTGAATAAAATTATCAGAAAAAATTAGAATCAAATTTCCGTGAACAACAAACCCAGCTTCATTACACTATTGCACGTCTTAAGCTGAACATGGGATTTTCTTTCAGCAGGTAAAAAGAATTGACAATCTATCTATCTATATATATCTATATATATCTATATCTATATATATCTATCTCTCTCTCTCTCTCTCTCTCTCTCTCTCTCTATATATATATATATATATATATATATATATATATATATATATATATATATATATATATATATATATATATATATATATATATATATATATATATATATATATATATATATATATATAGGGGAAAGCGGGGCAACATGGCGAATGTTTTGAAAGGACTGAGTTATTGCAAAACTATCAGTCGTGAAGCAATAATACTTCCTCAGTATGTTTATGTTATTAGAATGATTCATTGCCTGCATGAATTTTCACTTTGCAAATCTAACAATTTGAAATAAATATTAAAATAAAAAGTTCATAAATTTGCCATCTCGTCACGTGACCAGGGGCAAGATGACTTATTATGCAATTTTTACCTCCAATTTTATAAAATTTAAAAACTACCAATAAATTTAACTAAAGTAACAAAAAATATATACAAATTGCAAAAAACTACTTCTAAAGAAATTAAACTTGAAGGACACCATCCATTATGAGAAATCGAAAGTGAGGAATTTTTTTTTAAGCGCTAAAAGTAAACTTATGCGTATAAAATTGCGTTAATAATATTTCAAAAAACCAATTGGTGTTTTAAAATATAAGACGCAAATACAGTTTTGTTTTCACCAAATTTTAAGATTTTTTGTTGAGTTGTTTTACGAAAACCCATCTTGCCCCATTCGCCATGTTGCCCCGCTTTCCCCAATATATATATATATATATATATATATATATATATATATATATATATATATATATATATATATATATATATATATATATATATATATATATATGATATTATTCATCAGTGAAATTAAAACACAATTGATTTTAATTAAAAAAACAAAAACATGTCCCCTCCGCCCCCCACTCCTCATATATACACATATGTATATATATATATATATATATATATATATATATATATATATATATATATATATATATATATATATATATATATATATATATATATATATATATATATATATATATATATATATATATATATATATATATATATATATATATATATATATATATATATATATATATATATATATATATATATATATATATATATATATATATTGAATTTGAGCGGCTAAAATGGAAATTAAGGGCGGCTAAAACTGCCAGATTTTAATTAAAAAAACAAAAACATATCCCCTCCGCCCCCCACTCCTCATATATACACATATGTATATATATATATATATATATATATATATATATATATAATATATATATATATATATATATATATATATATATATATATATATATATATATATATATATATATTTATATATATATATATATATATATATATATATATATATATATATATATATATATATATATATATATATATATATATATATACATATATATATATACATATATATATACATATATATATATGGGGGGAGGGGGATTGTAAACATATGTTCTATTATTAAATTTTGTTTTTGCTTGTGAATTAAATATTTAGTTTTATGTTGTTTTGTTATTAAAATAAAAATTAAAAACTTATATGTAAATCATAAAAATTTATTGTTTAATAACAATAGTAATAAGAGTAATAACAATAATAATAAAATAATAATATAAAACAAAATATTGATTTATATATAGAAGAAGTTGGATATATAAATGATGATGCAATACCACCTCAACCTTTTCATAGAGCGCCTTAAAAAAATAAATATCATCAAAAAGTTATAATAAACTTCAGATATTATTAGATGTAAAATTTCCAATTTAAATACTTAAAGATTTGCAATATATAAACAAATACATAAATAACTAAAAGAATAAGTGTAAAATTACTTCCTTCAAAGAATAAAAAGTAAAACTATTTAGAAAAAATCTATCGTAGTTGATAAAATGTAAAAACGTTTTTTGCTTGAAACTTAAGAGTTTAATGATTTTAAATTTATTGCATTTGTTTTTTGAAAATAACTCCATATCTTAGGTCCAATTTAAAGAAGTTTGATTAATTTTTTCTTTGGATTTATCTATCATTTATATATTATAAATTGGATTTATATATTTTTCCAAACTTACAAATAAAAGTAGCTGTTAGCATACATAACCCAAATAGGTTAATAAATTCATGGTTTTAGTAACACAGATAAATTTATTACATATATACAAAATATTTCACATTTTAGTTACCTTAATTCGTTAAAATTGAATGAGCAAAACACCCCGACGGGCATTTGGCTTTAAAAGTTACGTTCTAAATGTATTTTAAATGTCTTTTAAACGTCTTCTAAACATTCTTACGCAAAAAACGTTTAAAAGACATTTAAAATACATTTAGAACGTAACTTTTAAAAACAAATGCCCGTCGGGACAGATTAATTTAGAAGTTTATATGATATTTACAGTAACGACGCAATTATTTAAAAAGCAGTCCTAGAGTTTGAAAATTTGAAACTCTACGACATGTTTATGCATCAATATCACCAGTACTGTCAAGTAAAATGCAAATAAAAGACACAATTCTTAATTGAGAAACAGATGATATCATGTCTTCCTAACTTGTCTAAACTCTACAAAATCTACATGTCTATTCCTGTAACAGCTGCTAATGATGAGAGAGGTTTCAGACTAGAGACTATTAAAAATTTTCTCCGATCAACAATTACAAACGAATGTCTTTATAGATTGCTATTTATTTCAATTGAACGAGAAATTAATGAGAAAACTGACTTGTCAATAAATCGTTATAATTCAACACAGAGGGCATACACCTCCGTAAGACATCTATACAGCGTTTTATAAACAAAAAGTCATATCCCTATATAGTCGCGGTACTTTTAATACCGACAATTTCAAGAAATGGTGGGAAGTCTCGCAAATGCTTTACTTATTTATTTCCTGCCTCAGTAAAATGGTTTCCAGAAACCCCAGCAACGAGTTTTCGGAACACAAGTAATAAGTGACTATATGAATATTCACAAAACTGAATTACAAGATGGAATTTTGAATTGAAACTGAATTACAAGATGGAATATAAGATTTTCTCTCTCTCTCTCTCTCTCTCTCTCTCTCTCTATATATATATATATATATATATATATATATATATATATATATATATATATATATATATATATATATATATATATATATATATATATATATATATATATATATATATATATATATATATATATAAATATATATATATATATATATATATATATGTATATATATATATATACATATACATATATATGTATATATATATATATATATATACACATATATATATATATATATATATATATATATATATATATATATATATACATATATATATATATATATATATACATATATATATATATATATATATATATATATATATATATATATATATATATATATATATATATATATATATATAAATATATATATATATATATATATATATATATATATATATATATATATGTATATATATATATATACATATACATATATATGTATATATATATATATATATATATACATATATATATATATATATATATATATATATATATATATATATATATATATATATACATATATATATATATATATACATATATATATATATATATATATATATATATATATATATATATATATATATATATATATATATATATATATATATATATATATATATATATATATATATATATTTATATATATATATATATATATTGGAACTACAAATTAAACTTAACGTTGCGTAATTTATGGACGATCCCTAAAGCTCTAATAAATATATATCTATATTATTAGGATTAAAATAATCTTAGCATTATGTAAATTTGTGGATTTTGTGATATGTTTCAATAAGTATTAATTTATCGAGCTGTTTCAAATATTATATTTTTTTAAAAGAGAAAAATAAAACTTAGAATGGAATTATGAAAAATATAAACTTAGAATGGAATGGAAAAAAACTGAGCAGCCGTGGCGCAGTGGTTAGAGTTCTGGCTCAGAACCCAGAGGTCCGAGGTTCGACGACAGCTCTAGCCCAACAAGTGACATTGGTACGGAAGGAGGCGTGAACTTCCTGTTAAATGCTCTCCCGCGGTGCTCTATGATAAGACCGCAAGGACTTCTGGGAGCACCTAAATAAGTACAAAAAAAAAAAAAAAAAAAATTACGTATACGTAGTTATGGAGAGCTCACAGATGACTGGAAATCAGTATTGCCATCGAGTACCTTTATACTAGACGTGTGGTACACACACACAAATTATGGATCAATTTTAGTTTTTAAACTTCTCAGTCGAATTTTATACAAATAAAGCTATTAATTTATTTGCAAATATTTTTAAGTTTTCTTATTATCGGTGAAGTTTTCATAAATATTTCGTTAATCAAAACTGGAAAAACTGCTACGAAATAAAAAATAAATTCAAAAATTAACAAAAAAATTTCAAAATAATGTTTTTACTTTTTTTTAATCATATAGATGCTTCATAAAGTATTTATTGTTCTAAAGTAACCCATAACCATGATCAGATATTTAGTTTCGGGTTTTCGTCAATCTCAAGGTCATTATTACCTTGTTTACGAGGAATGCTCAGCATGCATAATTCTTTCACAGGGAAAATATTTATATAGCGAATCTCTATACTGTTTTTTTTTGATACTCAATTTTTAGAAAAATGTAGTTATTCTTAAACCTAAATAATTAAACAAAAATTTTTTATTTGATATATTGGTATCAAAAAAAAAAAAAAAAAGAATAAAAAGAAAAACGCTTAATTATATTTTATTATAACATTAGGTATGCTTACATTAGATATGCTTACATTAGATATGCTTACATTAGGTATGCTTACGCTTGCTTTGGTAGTTTTTGTGCAGATCAAAATCCACAAGAACATTGCAACTCTTGTAGGGCCGAATTTTAGCAGTAAAGGTTGGTCATTCTATATATCATACTGCGCTTTAATTGCTGGACTTGTATCGTTAATATTAGGGCTCATTTTTATGGT
Organism: Hydra vulgaris; assembly: GCF_022113875.1. NCBI lineage: Eukaryota > Metazoa > Cnidaria > Hydrozoa > Anthoathecata > Hydridae > Hydra > Hydra vulgaris. The sequence goes on along the minus strand of NC_061159.1, from coordinate 10,705,813 downwards.
TATCAGTTTAATTCAACACTCAAAAAAAGGAAAACGTCTAAACGATCATTCCAGATCAGTAATTCCAAACGCTCCAGATTTTCCAGAGATCGCCATTGACATGAGTCGAGAAAACAAAAGTTACACATTTGACGATTTGCCTGTTTATTCAGAACTTGACAACGTCGATTCGTTTAAATACACTCCAGACACAGAACCTCATGTAAAAATGAGAGCATTTTACTCAGGTACGTATGACCAAACTGACACGGAGTATAATTTTAGTTAATCAAAAAACAATGATTATTTACTATTTATAATTGATTCTTGATAAAAAAACTATACAAATCTAGTATTCTAGTCTCCATTAATTTTTCACTGTTATGTAGATAACATTTTATGTTTTTTTTTTTAATAAATATTATTTGTATTATTACTATTTTATTTCTATTTTAATATTGTCATTAATAGTTTGGTTGTAATGTGTTAAAGAAAACCATATATAATTTTATAATATATTTTGTTACCGTATTTTATCAAATCTTTTTGACATTAATAGTTTGTTTATAATATGTAAAAGAAAATCATATATATTTTTATAATATATTTTGTTACCATATTTTATTGAAATCTTTTTATCATTTTACTTTATTTTGAAAAAAAAAAAAAATAAAGCTGTGTATATTCGATAAAAAAAAAATGCACTGTGTCATGAATCGACTCACTAGTTGTATTTCATCCAACAAAAAAACACCATCATTTAAAATATTTATTTAAAAATTAGAAATTAAAAATTTTTAAAATACTGGGGTACATTTTTAAATAAGGAGGGAGGGGGAATGGGTTAAAACATACGAAATTTTAAAATAGCCTTGCTACTAGAAATATGTACTTTATTATCTGCAAAAAATATTAACTTAAGTAAATCTTGTTCCTACCGGCTAGCTTCATATGGAACGTTGTTGGAATCTTTCTAATATCAATAAATGACTTAAGACCTTTAAGCCATAAGGGATCGTCCATAAAGCACGTATGCTCAGAAGGTAAGAGGTCTGCAAATGGCGTATTTGAGATGGGGGACAGTGGGTCAATTATTAAAAGTAGTATACTCTATATTAAAAATAATGTATCATAAAATGTTGTTTAGGTAGGTTGTGTAAGCGTAGTGACGTTGAGGGAGGTGGAGGGTACTCAAAAAAACGTATAGCAAAATGCGGGGAGGGGAGGGGGAGATCGAAATAAAAGCGTTCGTACTTTATAAACAACCCTTAATGTATAACAAAACAAAGGGGTTTTATTAAAAACTTTTTCATCAAAAGGCAGTTTAAAATTAAACTAAGTAATCTTCCACAAAGTATATACCCAGCAATGAGTACATACGAAGAGGGGGTGTAGTAGGGAGAGGGGTGGAGGGTTTGGGGATTTAGTAATAAACAGTGCGTACTCAAAGGAAGAAGGGTTGTTGAAAGCATAATGGTGCGTACAAGGCAAAGAAGGGGACGAGGAAGTAGGTTTATTGTGTAAGTACTTTATGGATGCCCAGTATAGGTTGCTCAGATACTAAGTATAGGTTTTATTACAATTTACATTTAGTTTGTTTTAAATAGGTTATTTTTAAAACAGATTAAATAAATTATTTTTAAAACAGTTTTTGGCATTTAATACTTTAAAGTTTAAATATCTTTCAACTTAATAATGAATTAAAGCACTCGGCATTGGGTAGACAAAAGAAATTGCAACTTATCCTTTTTTTTAATGTGGAATTTGCAAAAATTATTTGTTTATGTTTACAAAAACAAAAAGTCCCCCGACCAGTTGAACACTTTTCAGATAGAAAAGATTAGTTAAAAGTTAAATTAGGGCTGAAGACGCCGGATTGTCGGCCATGTAAATACATCCGTTAAAATATAAAATTAATCTGCTAAAGTATAAAGCTGTATATCAAATGTCAATTCTGAATAAATAATGTTTAGATTGGTTTGAGTTCTAAGAAGTCTGATACTGTTGCAATTAGTATCATTTAATCAATCAAAGCATTTTTATCTTTTTAGAAAACGCACTAAAAATCAGCACTAAATGTCTGTCAATAATAGTATTATAAAAAGATGTTTTTAAAAAATAACATGATATTGATACATTCAAATTATAATGAACAAAATGTTAACCACAAAATGCTGTAAATCAACTGCTGTAAAAATCCTTAAATTATTGGTATTGGAAAAGGATCTGCGCAGAGAAGAACATTTTTATAGAATCAAGGAAAAAATGATTACAGAACTACTAAAATCAGGCAAATAATTTAATTTAAAACAAAAAAAGCAGAGAACCCAGCAAATCTTTGAAAACATTCAAGCAACTTTGAAAAAGTATTAATCCTTCAAACAGAGGATCTAAAAAACTGATTTCTACTCTTAACAGGGCTACTGGAAAGAGAGTTGTACAGTCAGGTGCTACGAAGTTACAGTCAAATCTTTACTGTAATCAAAATAAGAGTTAAAAGTTGTTTCAATCTTTAGTCAATGAAATTTAAAGTGATAAAACGGGTTAATAGAAAAGGTTCTTTTTGATTTTATTATGAACATTATAAGTGAGAGAGCATTGAAAAATTATACTTCTATAGTACGAGTATTAATTGATGGAGGAGGCGGTTTGTTAAAAATATGATACAAGTTTTAGATATTCTCCAGATAGGTTTTCATAATGCGTATGATATTAAGTTGGATAACATGATTATGGGCTTATCTAGTCATGGTGGAACTCATGAATGCTTTTTTTGTGGAAGTAAAAAGGCTGTAAATAAAGGAAATTTAAAAACGTTTAAAAGCCTTAATCTTTCTGAGTTTCAAGCAGGAAGAGAAAAAAATAACAACAACCCAGCTAGATACAACTTTTATTTGAAAAAGGTTAATAAAAAAAATTCCTATACCATCATTATATATATTTACAACTTTTATTAACATCCTCAGCGACCTAGCCAAACTTTATTCAGTGTCAGCCTGGAAAATACATTTTTAAATATAGTTATCACGGAGGAAGGTTTAATGGGGAAAACTGTAACAAGATACTGTCTAATTTTAGAAAGTGGACATTTTTCATAGTTGGATACAGTACAACTTGTAGGTCAATTCATGTCACAATGCATACAGTGGCAACAAAATCATGGCAATCTTTGGTTGGAATTAATACTCAAAATTTTAAATTTATTTCCAAATTATTTCACAATTCACTGACACTTTTAAACAAAGTTTTTCTATTCATATTCATTTCATATTTAAATAGTGAAATGAGTTTAAATTTAAGAGTTCAAATGACGAAAACGTTAGCAAACTTTTTTTTTTGCAGAAATAATTTTAATACTGTAGTTAACATTTTTCTCGCCTACACTGAAATTTAAAACAGAACAGTCATAAAATAAAAAAAATTATTAAAAAAAAAATTTAAATAAATATTTTTTTGATAAAATACATAAATAAATACTTAGAAATATAATCATAACAAAGATTTCGATTTTATCTAAAGTCAAAGAGTTAAATTATATAATTTAAGAAAAAATAAAATATATGTTCTGAGGTAGCATCAAACGTAAAGTATAAAAATAAAATATGGAATACAAGAATATCCGATGGAATACAAGAATATCCGGGCGGAATACACAAATTGATGCTCTATAACTTGAAGCCAAAATATGATATTGAGATTTTTATTTCAGCTACGTACACTAATAGCTCAAAAATATAAAACATAAAACATTAAAAAATATTTATAAAGTGCTATTTATTTTTTAGTAAGCAGAACAAAATAAAATCGGAAAAAAGTCAGAAATCCACTTTCACAAACTAAATATCAGAAATAATGTTAAATATCAGAAAACAGATCGTAAATAGCACAGATTACATGATCAATATGTAGGGTAACATGGGGTAAAGCGAGACACTTTCAGGGAGAATGTTCATAACTTGAGAAGTATCACGTTTTACAACAAGAAATTTTGCAGGCCATCAGCACATTATGTGTTTAACGACCTCTTAAAATGTTTGTATTGATAGGTTGTTACATTGGTACGTAATTAAACTCAAAATAACAACAACTACCCTGTCTCACTATCCCCAAAACCTGGGGCAAAGTGAGACAGATTTTATTTGAAGAAAAAACTAAGTAAAAATATAATTTTCAATAAAAATTAAAGCAGACTTTAATAAATTCGATCTGATTGAATATAAGAACGCAAATAAAAACACAAAGATATCATTTTATAATGTAATTTTTCCTTTTAAATCATAAAATATGATAGGAAAAAGTATCAATCAAAAAAATAAAATAACAAAAAATAAAAATCAAAAATAATATCAATAAAAAAAAAAATGCATATGCAAAGTTTCATGTTAGTCAACAAATTTGAATAAAATCTTCACACTTAAAAAGCAAACATCATTTAATGTTTTTTTTTTAAAGTTGACTGGATAACTAACAAGTTATCCAGTCAACTTGGGTATTATTGCACCATTTCCCTTGACAAACTGGACAAAACCATTTCTCTTCATTGTTTACATCGTTTTCAATCAAGAATTTCGTTAGTATTCTTTTCTTTTTGTTCATTTTTATATTTCTCTAATTTAATTTATTGTCATTGTTCTTTTCCAGTAATTTTTTTTTCTTAACGTTCTTTTTTTTTTCCTATTGTTTTTTTTGATTGTTCTTTTCATAAAATGATGAAAGCAAGTTAAATTGCAATTAGTGAATCCAAATCCGGATTTCGGAATTTCGGATTTCCGAAATTCCGTCATATTTTGAATTTTTGAAAATCCGGAATTCAAAAACGTAAATTCCGGATTTTTCGAATTTAGAATTTTGATTATTTAATTCTTATTTTATTTTTGAAGTTATTTAGAACTGCTTTTATAAAAATTGCAAAAAAAACTTTTGTTTTGTTTTTATATTGTGTATTTCTTCCATTCTAAAAATTTTAATTTTTATTACTAAAAACGTTTTTCATCAACAAAGTTGTCATCCTCAGTAGTATAATACAACAGTTTTTAGTAATAAAAATTAAAATTTTTAAAACGGAATAAATACATAATATAAAAATAAAACAAAAGTTTTTTTTTGAAATTTTTAGAATTTCGAATTTAGAAGAACTTTTACTATAGATGGCAGCATTGTGTACTTTCATTGTTATCAATTCAAAAAATTTAAATTTTAGTAGGCTTATGTTAATGCAAATGCATTAAAATTTTTTTTTTAAATGAAATATTAACATTAAGAAATTAAATTGTATGCAGAGCAGACAAAGTAAGTCATTATATTAGTTTTATGTTTTAAAAATTTTGTAGACTTACATTGTTATTGTTTTAAATCCCAACCCAAGTATGGTAGATAAATCTGAAGAAACTTTTATGGACATTTCAAAAGAAAGCTCATCAAATTCAGTGTGGAAATATTTTCTACGAGGGAAAACAAATCAGGTGGCGAAATGCATGCAATGCAAGCAAGTTTTAAAGATATTGGGTACAACTCCCATGCACACACATCTTCGTTCTAAACACAACACAGTTTTGAACAAGCGAAAGTTTGATGAAAATACAACAGCTTCTACATCTGACAGTAACGATAGTGTTGTGAGCACAACCAGAAAAACGAACACGATCATTGATTTTTTCAAGTCATAAAAAGATGAAACTTTTCCTGCCGTAGTAGCTAGAATGATTGCTTCTGATGGTTTACCGTTTCGTGTTTTTTGTACGTCAAACGATTTAAGAAAATGTTTAACAATGCGTGGATTCGGTGATATTCCAAAATCACCCACCAGCATACAGAAAGTTGTGATGGATTATATTAAAAAAATTAAACAATTGCAAATTGCTGAAATTAATCAATTAAAAAAGAATTTATGCTTTAGTCTAACATTGGACGAGTGGACGTCCTCTCGAAATAGACGTTATATGAATGTTAACGTTCATGGGTCGAAAAATATCTGGAATTTGAGTCTTTCTCGAATTAATGGTCGATTTGCGTCTGAAAATTGTGTAAAATTGTTAGAGGATAAGTTAGAATCATTTCAGTTAAATATAAGGAACGATATTTCGTGTATTGTAACTGATGGTGCTTCTATGATGCAAAAGGTAGGTAGATCATTACCATGAGCAAAACACAAATTTTGTGTTTTGCTCATGCAATTCAGATTGCAATTGTAAATGTGATCTACAAACAAACAGAGAAAGAGGTAGATGAAGATGATTATGAGAGTGTCCTAGATCTGGACTCTGATGAAGAAGATTTAAGTGACGATGAAGGAATGCAAGTGGGGACAAGAAATGAATGTGATGTAGAAATTACTAAAAAGTTTACATTGCGAAATGTAATCATGAAAGTTCGGGTAATTGTTCGAGTGTTTCGACGTTCCCCTTTAAAAAATAAAGTGTTGCAAAAACATGTGAAGGAAGATCATGAAAAGGAATTGCAGCTATTGCTTGATTCGAAGACTAGATGGAGTAACCCGATGTCCATGTTAGAACGTTTTAATCTTTTGAAAAGTTCAATAAAAAAGGCAATAATTGATATCAAAGCGGATACATTTTTGAATGATTCAGAATGGAATATAATATCTACAGTTTCTAAAAATTTGAAGCCTATAAAATTAGCCGTAGACGCGTTATGCCGTGCTGATGTAAATTTACTTTCTGCGGATGCAACATTTACGCTTGTGTTTGAAAATTTTGACGAGAATGAAGAAATTAGCCGTGAAATGAAAAAAGAGTTTGAAGTTCAAATTAATAGAAGAAGAACTGTGGTATCTGATGTTCTTCAATATTTGCATAATGGGGGTAAAACCAAAATTCGCAAGAACATTTTGCGTTGCTCGAAAACTGAAATTAACAAAATTATCATATCCCTAATCCAAGGACTTAATGGTGAAGTAGCATTAAAAATAGACCCGACAGTATCTGAGTCTACTGAAATGGATGACGATAAACCTATCGAATCATTGGAAACTCAGTTATCCTTGCAGGAAATTCTTCAACAAAAGATAAAGGAATCACTCTCGGAATCACGGTCAAAAGTTCTACAAAAATCATCGATTCATTCCGAAATTCGCAGTGAAATGAAATTTGGGATAAAGGGGGATACCGCGGACCGCTTTTGGAAGATCTTTAGAAAAGTTTATTAACAATTCCACCAACTAGTGTGGAGTCAGAGCGCGCTTTTTCCGCTGCAGGAGCATTTTCAACAAAAATTCGATCAAGGCTCAACGACAAAACATTAGATACTTTGTGCTTTTTAAGAAGCTTTTTCAAAAATCAAAATGAAAATTGAACTTTCATTTTTGCAATTTTATTTATGTAGTTCAAAAATATTTTAATATGAAATATTTCCTTATTTTGTAATTTGTTTTAATTTTATTGTTTTGAACTAAATACATTTATGTTAAAAAATAATGTACTTTCTTTTCTTTATTTTTTTTAAATTCTTCTATAATAATTCCGGAATTAAACCGGAATTCCGGATTTCATCTCCTGTAATTCCGAAAATCCGGAATTCAGTTTTTTACAAAAAAATGGATTCACTAATTGCAATCGTAAACATTTACTTTGACGATTTATTAAGTTTATAAACTTGCTTTCCTTAACATTTACTTTGACGATCTTTTTCAGTAACTAGCCTTGTCCCACTTTCCCTGTAAATATGAAGTTATATATTTCTTAAATATCTTTGAAACAAAATAATCTGACATAAAAAGAAGACTGGGAGCTGAAAGATAACAAATAAATGATTACAAACTTAATAATATGTTTGTTCTGTGGTAAAAAATGGCAACGTACGGGGATTTATTTCACACACAAAAAAATTAATTGCGTTAATTTTGATTTTTTAATCAAATTGACGCAGCTGGAAAGTTTTAAACCCCCTTTTCTATGTCATATTATAAGAAAAAACTGATGGAAACTACTTTAAAACATTAAAAAATATATAAAACTTTTAATATAATAAACCAAAATTATTGTAGCATTTCAAAAAAAATCTGTGCAATGCTAGAAAGCATAAATGTCTCACAATGCCCCGTGTTTCGCTTTGCCCCAGGTTACCCTAATAATTTAGTGAAATCTGAGTTTTTAAGATCATAAATTTTTTAGCATAACAAAATATTAGTTTTAGAAAGTAACATTACTGAGTAAGAAAAAATGTGCGACCATTTAAATGACTTAGATGTACAGAATAAGGGGGAAAATTAAAAAGCACACCCTGTATAAAGTTATTATTTTGTCCATTTGCTACAAAAATTATTGAAGTTCTTGTATTTTATAATTTTTTTTATTTTAGTTCTTATATAAATAGTTAAGTAACTTTAAACTAATATTTAGTGGAGTATCCTATTTATGAGTCAATTTTTGGTTGACAACGACGGCACATTGACGAGATTAGATTTTGGCGTCGTTAAGGTGTAATGGCATCCCAAACAGCCATTATTTTGATCTAAATTTGGTCTAAATTTGTTGTTGTTGACTAATTAGTTAGAGGAAGGTGATGTTTCTTTTCTCTTACAAATTGTTTTTCGGATTTAGGTCTGATGATTGTGCAGGCTATTCATAAACATCAACCTTAAACCATATTTTTACACTTTTAGCGGTGCGCTCTGGTTTGTTTTCTATTTGGAATTTTCAAACCAAAAAGAGGTTTACCTTGGTATATTTTTTTTTTTTTTTTTTTTTTTTATAATTTAGCCGTACAAATATTTACAAGTTCCGTAATTTAAAATACTTAAAAATGGCAAGGACGAGAAGAAGACGGGGTTGTCTTATCACCAAGTCCCTTGTTTGTCTAGACATTTATATAAATACATGGTAACTAAAATGAAAATTAAAAAATTAAGAAAAAAGCAAAATATTACAAAGAAGTTTATATAAAATGCCAAATAGTTTAATAGTTCAAAGTTTTGAAAGATATTTTTTCGATTTTATTTTTTGAAAGAAAAAGTTAAAAGTTCATTCAGAAAAACAAAAATATCAAAAAACTAAAAAACATGAAAAAAGTAAACGTAAAATTTAATTTACAATCTGTTCTTATAAAGTGTAATATATTAATTCCTCAAAAACAAATTACAAAATATTAATATAAAAAATTAAAACTCAAAAAAGATTACTTTTTTTATTTTTCCTCCCTCTCTCTTATTTAAGAAAACTAATAAATTTATTTAAACTAATGAAATCTAAAAAATCTAAAAATCTTTATAAGTACTTTTTTTATAATATAACAGACTGTAATACCTATATAAAATTAAAGAATTTAGACCTTCCAGACAAATAAAGTATGCATTAGTAGATAGTTTTAAAATATAATATTTTTATAGATAGATTTAAAAATAATTATCTGTTTGTTCATTATTTAAAAGTAATAGTTTTAGTTTTTGTTTAAACTGATCAAGAGTTTTAAGTGTTTTAATATCATTACTGATTATCTTATTCCATGCATTAGGTCCTCTAACAGTTATTGAAAACTTGGTGGAGTCGTATATAGTTTTGGGTTGAACAAAGTTGTTGTTAGAATATTTAGTTACGTATTTGTGTTGAATTTTATTAAATAATGGTTTGAAGATATTTGGTATTGAATTGTTATTAATTTTATACATAAAAATCAGAAGATGATATATATTTATTTGGTACACATTTAGTATTTTTAGATTGTTAAACAATGGTCTTGAATGTGAGAGGCGGTGTGCATTTGATAATAATCTAATTGCATGTTTTTGTTTGCTAAATAGCTTTTTTATCTTTGTTTTATTGGTGCTACACCAAGCAATGTTTGCATAATTAAGATAAGAATGTATAAATGAGTAATATATGTATTTCAAGCAGGATTGATCTAAGAATGGTTTTGCTTTATAGAGTAATCCAATATTTTTAGAAATTTTATTTTCAATCATGTTTATGTGGTCTTTCCAATTTATGTTTTCATCTAGAATTACACCTAAAAATTTCATCGAACATTCTCTTTTTACGATGTAATCTCCAATAATAAGTTTTGGAAGTTCAAGAGGAATTTTTTCTTTTTTATGGAGGCGATGAAAAATAGTATATTTAGTTTTAGTTAAATTAATTGAAAGTTTGTTCATATTTAACCATTCGGTTAGTTTTAGGAGTTATATATAGTATCATGGCGTTTTCTAGTATTTCTTTCTAAATGCGTTGATAAATTCTTTTTTGAATTCCTACGCATCACCATTTCAAACTCACCATCTTCAAACGACTGACGAAATTTTTGAAATTTTTGACTGACGAAAGTTTTGAAACCAATGGTTTTTCTCTTCAAAATATTTTTGCGTAAGCAAGATTTGACAGTGCTGACAGATAGATCGAGTTTTAAATTTTGATTAATTTGTTCATAAATGTTTACTAAAAAAAGAATTCAGCTAATCAATAATACATGGCAATATTTTTTCTGGAAATTGTCTGTCGTTCTCAAGACTTGCATATTTTGTTGAATGAAACAGTTTTACTGGTAATTTTATTGCATTGATGAGTTTCTCACGAGGACAACCAAACTTTCGAGTAATTTCTGAGTTGTTTAATTCTTGTTATCGAAATGTCTGTATTTGTCCTCTAAAGACCTTTGTTCCATGTTTACCATGTCCTATAATTGATAGATGATGATTTTCGCTCAATTAATTTACAATAATATGCTGAAAATACTTAACAAAACTATTTTCTTTTGATATGATCATAGTTACAAGAAATAGAATTTCTTGTGACTATGATATAATAGAAGAATTCGATAAAAAAAAATTGATTTGTGCTATTTGTAATATCCATCTATATATATATAAAATACATCTAACTATTTTCAAAATTATTAAATCTGAGTTCAAATCTACCATAGGTTAAGTCAGATGCGGAAATTTTAATACACGTTAATAAAATGAGAATTCAGACTTTATTTTCGACGTACATTTCATACAAATGAAGCAACTTTATTTCTTTAATAGATTTTTTAACTTCAGAAATGTTCAGAAAGAAAAAAAGTAAAAAAAAAAAAAAATCGTTGTATAAAAAAAGATTAAAAAATGTGCTTCAATTCTTCCTTATAAAATTGCGTTAAAAATATTCAAAAACCTATTGGTATTTTAAAATACTTAATATAAACGGTTTCTCTTCTACACATTTTTTAATTTTTTTGTTAAGTTCTTATATAAAAACTACCTTGCACCACTTATATACCACCTTGCATCATTTGCTATCTTGCTCTAATTTAACACTTGCTTTCTTGCTCTAGTTTTTTTAAAGCGAAAGTTATTGCAATAATTGCATTTAATGTCTGAGCAATTTAATGTGTGACAAAACTGTGATTACTATTTCTACGTATTATACGGTCTGTTTCATCGAATTGTGAGCACAAACTCTCTAAAAATTTGAGGCAATTTTTATCAACGTTTCAGGTTTTTTCTTCTTTAAATCTCGCTAATAATAGGGCAAAATCTTGTTGATCCTTTTTTTTAAGAGATAAAAAAACAATCCAAATCACCCGTTTTTTATCTAGGAATTCCTCATTCACGAACAATATTTGCAAAGATCGTCTTCGAAATTTCACAAGACTTATAAAGTGAGTTTCACCATGTTAACATGACTTAATTAAGTCAAGTTAAGCCTCATGCTCCTTTTGGTGTCTTTCTGTTAAATTTTATTTAACCATTACCAACCAGCGTTTATATTTTTAATATAGAATTCGTTTTATAATGAATGTGAAATCAGCATTAAATTTAAATGTGAATAGAAAAAATTTATTTTGAAAAAATGTAATGTTTTATGGTAAATCTACAATGTTCCGTATACGGAACATCTGGTTATTCCATGCTCAAAAAGGGTATTTGAATTTGTTCCGTAAATGAAACTTCTGGCATTAAATATATTATTTTATTTTATTTTACAATATTATTTTTTCTTCATTATTTATCAATGTTTTTGAAATAATTAAGTATCATTATTGTAAAATAAAGTAACTTTAAAGTTATAAAATATCAAAATAATCCGAAATTTTTAAATTTTATTCATCGTGATGGTATCATAAATAATTTACTAAATAAATTAAATATAATTTAAAATTGAATTTAATATTAGGGTGAAGGTTGCTCATGAGTGTCTTAACCAGTAGAAGTTCTTCTCTCGATCCTCTGAAAATAAAAAAAATTCATCAAAAAACCGTTTGCAAAATAATTAATACAAAAATGTGAGTGTATCGACAATTTTTTTTCATCACCTTAATTATGATATATATATATTTTTTTAATTTATTTTTTTTTCTTCTCAAGGTATACCATATAAAATATACATTTATTATCGTGATAAAAAGAAAAAAAAAAAATAAAATTATTACGTATCAGATTGATAAAAATACATTAATATAACTATGATGCATTACATTACTATATTAATTACATTAATATAGTAATGATGCAAACTTAATATAAATTCTGGTATTATAACTATTATATATCTGTTTATCTTTTTCTGAACTTTAATACCTAAGAAAAGGAAATCAAAGAAGATTCAGCATTTTTGAGTATAAAACTCAAAAAAATTATTACCTCAATGGCGTTTGCTAATTTATTTACGTTATTTCTATAAAGTATACTAATTTATTTACGTTATTTCTATGGTGTATTTTAATTTATTTACTTTTTATTTTTAAATCTTAGTTTAAATTTTTAAGTTTTAAGCAAATGATAATATCTTATTTTTTCTTTTTCACTTGGTTTTTTCACTTATTTATTCTTTTTCACTTGGTCATACTCTTTCTTAAATTTTGATCCTTACAATTTTTCTTTAAACGACAACGAATTATTATCTATTTTACTTTTATATATTTTTTTGATGAACAGTTTGTTAACTACAGATATTTAAATATTACGGTTTTAGTAAATGCGTGAGAATGGGACTCGGTGATAAAGCTAAATAAGTCCCCACCAAAATTTATTTTTATTTATATGCTTCGAAACTGTTTATAAATTATAAGTGCTTCTACTTTAAAGCAAAGTGTTAAACATTTTTTAGTTTTTGAGTTATTGATTTTACATTTTTAGTTATACGGCGAGGATCTAAAAGTAAAAAACGAATTCACATTTATTCAAATCACAAAATCTTTATATACCTATTTCTTTGATACTTTTTAAAAATAGTTACCAAGAACAACTTTGGTAAGTTTAAATTCAACATTTTAAATTTAACATTAATGTTAAAATTAACATTTTCAAGTTTAAATTTAAATATTTAAATTCATTTTATTTCATGTTTATATTAGTCACATTATGTGACTGATATAAACATTATGAGGATAAAATATGTAACACATATTTACAAATTGAGATTATATTCTAATTTAGCCGATGGAGAGTGAAATTAAAAAGTTTATTGAGCATTCAAAAGGCGGAGATAAATATTCTGTTTGGTTTTTTTTTCTCAAAGTTGAAAAAGGGCATAGTAAGAAGTGCACAAAAACTATAAAAACAGCAGGTGGCTCAACAAGTGGCCTTCATACACATTTAAAAACAAAGCATGATGTAATATTACGAAAACAATATGCTATTGAACCTCTTGGTGAATCTAGTTCAATATCTGAATTGCCTCCAAAAAGTACTAAATATTAAAAAAAAACTACGGAAGACTCGCTATCAGCAATCTTATCAAGAATGATAGCACTTGATGGGCTTCCATTCAGAATTTTCATAACATCCGATGATCTTCGAAAATCATTAAAAGCATTAAATTTAAGTGATGAACTTACAAAATCCGCCACGACTATACAAAAAATTGTCACTAGTTATAGCGAAACCATTCGGCAGTTAGTAATTAAAGAAATATCACAATATAAATTAAATGGAAAAGGTTTTAGTATTACTTTTGATGAGTGGACTTCCTTAAGGAACCGGCGGTGCATAAACGTGAATCTTCACTCGGAGTCAAAGTTTGGAGTTTAGGACTTCTCCGAATCAATGGAGGTTTACCTGCAGAAAAATGTGTCTTACTTTTAAGTGAAAAGTTGAATCAGTATGGTTTGTCATTAAAAAAGAATATCGTTTGTTTAAAAAAAGATGGTGCAGCAGTTATGCAAAAAGTAGACAAATTAATGCCGGCTGCTCAGCAGTTACATTTGGCCCATGCAATTCAACTTGCAGTTGTAGATGTTTTATATAAAAAAAAAAAGAAGAACCGAAGAAAGAACCATTTTCTCGAATGAATCAATAGACTTTGACTCATATTCAGATGCCGAAGAGTAGGGGAGAGCGGGGTTGGTTGTCACACTTTTTACATTTTAGACTGCTCAGCTCTTTTTTTTCATCAAATTAATATCAAACTTTGCGCGAAAGTATTTTAACTATTTCCGGTAAATATTACAATATTTTTATAACATTGAGTAAAATATTTTTTGCTGCAAAATTATTTATCAAAGACCTCTTCCGTGTGACAAACAACCCTACCCACTGGGTAATACAATGGGGCTGGTTGTCACATTTCTTGGTACGTTTTTATTAAACTTAAAACTAGTACCAATAAATTTTGCTTATATAATACAAAGAATAAATCTAAATAATCTGAAAAAAAAAAATCTAATTAAAAAAAAAATACTATATGCCGAAAAATGTTTTTTTTTTTAGTATAACACTATAAACACATTTAGTTTAGGACTATTTAAGTGTTTTTAAAAATGATGTTTTTATTTTAAATATGTTGAATGAAGAACACAATTGACATATAAATTGGTGTAAGTCTGGTGTGCATTCATCATGATCCCAATTTTTGGCAAGTCCGCTATTCTCTTGATCTGCTATTAGCAACTGATTCACAACAATAGATGCATAGATACTCTTTATCTTCAGATGAATTTAAGACTGTAGATATTTTTTTTTTTGGAGGGAAGGGGGGCAAAATTTGACATTATCAATTCATTTTTACTTAACAATTAATAAATAATTTACGATTCTTATTATTATTTCCTTATTTAGTTTTTTTTTAATAATTAGCAAGCCATGTTTTGACAGGTGAGTAAGTAAGAATCATAGATGAACGCTTTTCCCTACCACTTTTGGACCTGTTTTAGGCAGACGCCTTATAATCTCAGATAGTATAATTGAATTTTTTTAAACTAAACTTTTAGAACTCAAAGCAATTTTGACAACCATCCCTACATATTTTGTGACAAGCAACCCCTTCTATGTAAGTTGCAAGACACCTGTAAATTTACCTAAAAGCGTGTGAATTTCATGAGAATTTTTTGTGGGTTAAGTTACTTAAATGAATAAAAAATTTTAAAGATGTATATTCAAAGCAAAATAAAATAATTTTCATTTAATAAAAGAAAATTTTTAAGTGAGCAAAATTTAACTTTTTCATCCCAAAAATCTATAAAAATGAATAACTTTTTTTCTACACGCTAAAAAAAGCTGAAAATTACAGTAAAAATGTTTTTTCTATATAATATTTCCATTGTACGATTTTAAAGTTCTAAACCTTTTGTACATTTCCTGTAGTAAACGTTGTAACAACAAATCCCGTGTGACAACCAAGCCCGCTCTCCCCTACAAAAACTATGGTGTTTTTGAAAATATTTCAAATACATACGAAGAACGTTTAGTTATGCATTACGATATACAAGTTACAGAAATAACACATAGTCAAATTGGTCCCTTATACAAAAAGTAAGGAAAATTATGCAAATATTTATACGTTCACCGTTAAAAAATGAGTTATTACAGAATTAAGTAAAGCTCGAATTTCGTAAAGAATACTTCTTAATTGCAGATTACAAAACTAAATGGAATAGCTTATTAGCAATGCTTGAACGTTTTTACAAATTAAAGTCTTGCATTCAAAAATCAGATATAGATTTAAAACTTAATATAGACTTTACAGAAACTGATTTTGAAACAGTTTTAGCTACTATCTCAGCACTTTTGTCGGTAAAATTAGCCGTTGAGTTACTTTGTTGCAAGGATGCTAACTTAATTTCTGTGCATGCAGCATTGATATTTATGTTTAACAGGCTAAGTGAAATTAAGTCATCATCGAGCATTGAATTTCTGAGTGCTTTAAAACAGCGTTTTATTGCGAGAAGAACGCAGTTGTCTGATTTAATTTCTTATCTGCATAAAGGTCTAGAAGATGGTATTAGAAACTCAAATTTATTAAGTTTTAACTTTCCACGTGCATCAAAAGCGAGCTCAATTCACTTTTGGGCATCGTAAATCAGAAGGGAATTTGGAATCAAAGCACTGCTGTTAAAAAACGAGCCCGGGAAATTCTTCACTTTGAGGTTAGCGAAGTTGAGATTGACGAAGGAAAAAATTCTTAGAAATCAATGAAAAAAGAGATGTTCAAGACCATCTGTAAACAAATAAACTATAAGGTTGTCGGGAAACAACCAGAACGCGCTGGTGATATAATCAAGTATTTGAAAAAAGAAATGAGTCTCTTTGAAGATGAAGGTGTGCAAGGTAAATATCTCCAACAGGTTTATGATCTTCTTTTAACGATTCGACCAACTAGCGTTAAATCCGAAAGAGCATTTTCTGCTACCGGTGTTATTTTAAATAAGTTGTGGTGCAGAATGGGTGACAAAACTCTGGATGCTCTTTGTTTTTTAAGAGCTTATTATCATAGAATAAAAGATAAATGTTCTACCATATAGATCAATAAATTTGCATTCTTTTTAAGTTTTTGTGATTCGTAAATTTATTTACTTTCTTTTAAAAATTTAAAATATTTAATACCCGTTTTAATACCGGTATTCCGGTATTATGTTTTTATAATATCGAAATACCGGTATTGATTTTTTGACCGGTATTGGATTCATGTTTTTACTCCGTTAAAGGTCGATAAGAATAACAATTTATTTTACGGTGATAAATTTATTTGATCCAAAGTTTTTTAAGGCTTCTCTCTGTGGTTTACTTAGGTAGTGAAACTTAGTTTGTCTGCTGCCAAGTAGTGTGGATGTATTTTATAGACAGTCTCAAAAAAATGGGTTTTATTTTTATGGAGTAATAAGTTCCACACCAAAAAAAAAACAATGCAACCGTTTCAAGCAAACTTTTTTTTTTTTGTGTTACAGTGATATTAGAACCGTCATTGTTAAAAAAGAACCTTAACTTCAAACTTTTTAACAACGTCTAAATAGGTTTTTTTTCGGTGTATATTTTCCAGCTTGAACGTAACCAATAATAATAGACAAAACGTGTTTCAGGTTCCGTGAGCAATTAATTGCTAAGGTGATGATTTTATTCCTAAGAGCTGAAGTTGCCGAAGAAATATTTTTTGATAAGTCTAATACACTCACTCTTTATGAGATGCTTATTTACACTAATTAAGAAGATATTTTTCATTTTATAATGTCTTTCATATTCATTCTAATAGAGTTATATGTAGTTATATGTAGAGTTATTTGCTGTTCAATGCAAAAATTGGTAATCCATGATATTTTGCTAGTGAATAAAGAATAGTGAATTGTGCTAGTATATAATATATAAAATTAACAGTAAAAAATAACGGTAATAAATGAAAAGGTTAATAACATACAAATCTAATAAAGATCAAATGTAATAAATGAAAAGGTTAATAACATACAAATCTAATCAAGATCAAATGAAGAAAATGCCCTCAAAACGGATTATAGTAACCTAGACCGTAAGACAAAAGAATTTTTGGGAATTTCTCACAAATTTAAAACACAATGAATGGCAACAGAAACAATAGAAATACCTAGTCAGCAAGATAAAAAAGACATCTGCCACGTGTACGATTCAAACGGATATATTAGTAGCATGGGTAAGTCATTGCTGAGTGTTGTGTCAAGCCTAGTCCTTTCAGTGGCCAATTACTTAAATGAATATAAATCCAGGACAATATGGGAAGTGCTAGTCATATATCAAAGAGTCTACGACGGATTATACACATTAGAGTGTCTCAAAAACACACTTTTTTAAAAATTTAAATGTGCTCTCAACTGATCCCCATTATATAAGTCATAAACAGCTACCAAAATCTTTTTTTTAATTTTTTAATGACTAGAAGTGATAGATGTAAATTCTGAGTTTTACGGTTTTGTACACATGTGTATTTATATAAAAACAGCGCTATCTAGTGTTTCAATATGTTTTAATTGATGTAATAATTGGTACACAAAAAATTCCCACAGAACATTATTAAAGATTAGCATCATTCCCTATGAACATTGTTAGCGATTGATATAACTCCGTCACAAACAACTCCATTTAGAATTTTTTTTTAAGGAAAAAATTTCTAAATAGAATTACTTGTGCACGAAAAGAATTCTAATTTGTGCACAAAGAAACTCTCGTGTCAACGGTTATAAACTTAGATAAAATATGATACGAGAGGGAATAACGACTTTATTGATTTTTGATGCAAATGTAAGATTTAGTATAAATTTAATTAAAAAACTGATTATTTCAAAATTTGAATAAAAAATGGGTAGAACAGCTAAAAAAAAGATGACGATGGAACATAATCAGAAAAAATGGAAAAATACAGAAAGTTTGAGGTATATTTACCTATTGAAGTACCTTAGTGGGTACTTCAATTTACCTCGATTTACCTCAGAGACAGCTTCCATCTAATGATGATATTCTAAGATACTATCAATTTATCCTTTGCAAGTCACAGGTTAAATACAAACCCACTTTTACTAATGTTGGTTGTAAATTGAAATCAAAATTGAAGGATCTTGTTTGTGAAAATGGTGTTTGTACAGATCCTGATAAATCTTGCTTGTTAACTAGGATTAAAAAAATTTGGAATACTGAATTTGAAATAGTTTGGCAAAATATTTGTGATTTCTGGATACAATATAAAAATCGAAGTCATTAAACTTAATTTAAAATACAAGAATTTGATTAAATTGTCTTCTCTAAACTGGAACAGCAGCCTTAATAAGCAATTAAACTTAGATTTTCTCACAGAATTAGCTATTAGCTATTTGACATCTTGACTAAGAATTTTGAAAAAGATACTCTTGCTGATAGATTGAGAACAGATCATGCCAAGCTGGAAGATATAAAGTAAGTTTGTTAATACTTTTAAGGTTAAGTAACGTTTAAGTAAGTTAAATAACACTTTTTTTAGTAGTGAGATTTTCTTTCCGATTTAAAATAACTTAAAAAACAGCATATTATTTCCTTTAAAATATTTACGTTTCCATGGAAACTCTTTCCATGGTTTGGTCATCTTCCAAGAAAAACTAGAACAGTTAATAATTTATTAATAAATGTCTTAATAGATTTAAATATTTCTTAGTTTTTATGAAGACCAAACAGGAAAAAGAACAAGCAGATAAGTTAACCAATACTTATACAGAAAAAAGATATCAATGTGTTTTAACCCCCAACCAGAATTCATGATAATTGTATATAGCTGACCCAGAGAAATGGCTGGGTGCATATGAAAGCCCTTGATGTCAGGATCTCAAAAATATAAAATTTGAAATCTAACTATTTCGTCTCGGAAAATAAAATAAGTTTTTTATTTTTATTATATTACAGCTAGACAAATAACAGCATACCCATTTTTTGCATTTTTACAGCATCAAAAAATTTGAGTTAGTGATAATTTTATTTCTTCAATAATATCATATATATTCATTCATTTTACAGCACTAATTTGATAAAAATAAACAATAATACATTCTAACAAAAAGACTGTAACAAAAACAATGCAAAACGTTTTTAATTCTTGAAATAAGTCATCTGCTCCTGTTTCAAAACTGCCTTTAAAGATGCTTGCTGTTGAAGTCAACTATACATGTTTGAAGTTGCTTTCCATGTTCTGGATGGGTTGATGGTCTCTTGTATATTTGCCAGTGTTGATGAAAGTGATGGTGCATAACTTCTGTCGTTTGTTCACTAAAGATTCCCAAAGTAGTTTTTTTCTTTTGGATGAAGTCCTTCACATGAAAAAATACTGTATGCACTTTTGGAGTCACGCTTCCAGATGTAATTGCCATATATGCTTCTCTGAATAAGTTAATTTTTCTAGAGAAATCAGAAGATAATGTGTACCTAAAGCAAGCACTGACCACAGCTTCAAATTTCCGGAAAGTCTTGATGATGGGACAAATATAAATTGTTCCTTTAAGGGAAGCATCTGTGCCAGCTATTGCAGAAGTTGCAATTTGTTGAGCAACTGTGCTGTCATTTGATGCCAAAAGTCTCATATTTTCACAAAACTTAGCTTCAGTGCATACATGAAAAATTCCTTTCCCCAGAACCGAGAGGCATTTGGAACATCTGTGGTCAGAGGTTGAATTTTTATTCACAGCTTTCTCTTCACATGTTGTCATTTTTCTGACTTTTTCAAGAGGATGGGATTCATTTTTTTCAAGCACAAGAAACACACAGTTTTCCGGCAATCTTTGTAAGTTTTAGTTTGATTGGGCATTTTGAAAAACCAAATGACTCCAAAGTCGTAAAAATGAGTGGCTCTTTGTTTTGATGTATTGAGAATAGACCTTTCCCGTAATTTTAACACCAATAATAACAAAAAATTATTTTATGTAAGAAATACAGGTATGCTCTTTTTGCAAAGTCATAGAAACATAAAACAATGTTTTAGTCATGTAGTAATAAAATTACTACTCACTTAAATTTTTTTGTATACAGCAAAAACGCAAAAATTAAATATGCTGTCATTTGCCTATAATATAATAAAAATAGTTCCTGTAATATAATAAAAATAAAAACTCATTTAATTTTCCGAGACGAAATAGTTGGATTTTAAATTTTATATTTTTGAAATCCAGACATCAAGGGCTTTCACATGCACCCTGCCATTTCTCTGGGTCAGCTATATACAGTTATCATGAATTCTGGTTGGGGGTGCTAGGAATGATTATGGTACAGTTTGGAAGTACAAGATTTTACAGGAGCGGAAGTACAAGATTTTAAGTTCCATCAACCTGGCGCCTGCCATGTAGCAAGATTTTTAGCAGATGCAATCTACATTCCAACTCTTTATATTACCAAAAATATCAGTAATATCTTGACAGAAAAAGAGGTGCTACAGATGAAGGATGCAAATTTGGTCATTGCAATTTGCTATGTTCCAAGGTTTTTGAAAAGTTTTTTGGATTTCTGGCTCCCTAAAATAATTTGAAAGCTATCCAGATAGCTTATGTATTGAGAAAAGTCAGTAAGAATATTGGAAATGCTTCTCAACATGGGACGCCATACGTGATACTTAACTCCACAACTTTGTAACTTGTCCTTTGGGGATAAAAAAGCTAAGCTTTGGGGATAAAAAAGCTAAGAATGCTGTTAGCTTTGATTGAGTTTGAAGAGCCAAATGAATTTTAGCGTTGTAAACCATCAAATGTACAAATTGGAGATACCACAGAGCTTCTTGAGTTGATTTCCGAGCAAAGCTACCTTCTCTTCAAACATTTTAAAATATTAAGAGCAAGTATAAACAAATGGCTCAATAATAATCTTAATACTATAGATGTTTTTAACCATCCTCAGTTGCTAGATTTTATTGTATGAATCAAAAACATATCTGTTGTAAAAGATGGTGCAGAAAGAAACATTAAGCTCATTAAAGATTTTATTTCAGCTATTAGAAATAAAAATCACATTCAAAATGTACTTTTTGTAGATAAAATAAACTCTCAAGTTAAATAGTAGAAAACAATTGGAAATGATTAATACGCATCTAATTGTTTTGTTTAAATTTTCTGAAATGTAAAAAAATTGTATTTTCTATTAATGTTAAGCCAGCTTAACAATAAAACAGTAAAATTCAGATTTTACATCTAGCACTTCATGTCAAAATAAAATCGTCAAATTTTTTTTTGGACTTATTTAGGTCACATAGAATGGGAATCAGCAAAATGCTTTTTTTTATTTTTTTTTGACACCCTAATACACATATACATGGAGAATCTGACGTAAAATTTCAACAAGAAATGCCCTGGATTATGGTTAGTCTCGTTAGGAACAAATGTAAATAGCTTTTAGACAATGTAGCCATACCTCTTAGAATCTATGAAGAATAAAAAATATGTTCATGGAAAAGTCTTTGACCTAAAAATCAATGGAAAATCTTTCTAATCATTACGTCACGACCCAATGATCCATAAAAGTATTTGTTTGTATGTAATTACTTGCATATAGTGGGCCATAACGAGCCGTGTATAATTATAGACACAAAGAACAAATAAAGATCTAGATAGTACATAAGATACTATACGAATCTTATTCTCTAAACGTGAAAAATTAGATATAAAATGTTGTATGCACATAAATTATACAATACAACAAGAAGTTGTAATAAAACAAGTCATTTTTAATCACGACCGCAACAACCAAATGTTCCGAATACGGAACACTTATAAAACTATAATGCTCTAAAAATATGAAGAAACTAATTTTTTTAATGAGAGTTATTACATCTAATTTTATAATAAAAAAATATTTTATAAAAAAAAATTATTATTTATTAAAAAAAAATAAGCCATAATATATCAAATCTTTAGAAATCTTTAAAAAAAATTACAAAATCAATTGCAAATTTCATGCGTTAAAAAAAAATATATACATTTATATTTTTATACATATATACTTTAAAAATGTGGTCTTTCTATATCTTTTTACAAAATTAAAAAATAATAAATAATAAATAAAATTTTAGTATCTCAAAGATTTATTCTGTAAACGGGTAAATTAAGCATTGTTATCATACAATATTTTGAACTCTAAATTTAACATTGCTCCGCGCGCTGTTCCCTTCAAAGAATTCATGGCACGAGATTTTATCCTCAAATAAATGACAAGTGTGTTTTTATCTTAAACTCATTATGTTTGCCCCAAGCAGAATGTTAGACAAATTGCGTAAATTGCTTTGGATAGACAACTTTAATAATCATACTCACGTCCTTCTCGCCGCGCGCCTACGGGGCTAATTGCTGTCTGTTATCTGTAAAGCATGTTGTTCTTCTAGCTTGTGTACTACTTTCACCAGTACTTTGAGTATAAATTTTTAAGTGCTTTATTGACAAGCGTTTATTTCTATAAATTTTGCAATCTTAGCCAACTTCAACTTATAAAGTATTCTTTGGGTCAACGCGTTATAGTTCAAATCTTTACTGCAATTCCAAAAACTTTCTTCAACACTCTTGTTTTCTTCAGGTATTTAAGTCGATTCCTTATAAAGCTTGAATCACTCGAATCAACACTTTCAATCGGCTATTTAAAAACATTATCTTCGTATCGTGGAGCCGGATTTCTGAATGTATTTCATAATTCGGACAAAATGGTTACTTACATAATTCGGACAGAATGGTTACTTACATAATTCGGACAGAATGATTACTTACATAATTCGGACAGAATGGTTACTTACATAATTCGGACAGAATGTTTACTTAATACTGAAATTTGGATAAATTTTTATGATTTTAACATTTCTTATTACATTTGCATTGTTTTCAAATGTTTTTAAAAGTTATATAAGATTACTATGGATTATATAGATATGATAGATCCACTTTATAGTAGTAAGTATGGAATATTGGGTAAGACTCTTAATCTAAGTACTTTCAGTATTTAGATTAAGATAAACAAAAAGAAAATAGTTTTTTTTTTTTTTGTTTATCGTTGCTTTCGCTGAAAAGTGCTTGGAAGAGAAAAAGAGGATGGATTTTTTTGTGAAACCTATCGAAATATATTTCAGAGATGTTTAGAGTAATCACGGTTATCACACCACGTCTTTCAATAAAATATGGAGTCACACAAGGCTCAATTCTTGGGCCACTCCTTTTCCTATTTTATATAAATGATTTAAATTGCAGATGATACTAACTTATTATATCTTTGAACTCCTTAAAACAAAGAAAAAAAAACGTAGACATGTATCGAGTTGGTTTAAGTGTAACAAGTTTACTCTAAATATTAATAAAATAAAGTAGACCTTATTTCATTCGCTTTTCAAAAAACGGTTTTTGCCATTAAAAATACCTCAAACCTTTATTGGTCAAATTGAATTAAAAAGGTGTTCCGAGACAAAAATTTTAGGTGTTCATTTAGAAGAAAACATCACTTGGAATCATCATATCGATTACATAAATACAAAATTTTAAAAAAAATTAGGACTTTTAAATAAAGCACGAATCTAACACAATAAGAAAATTTCAATTAAACTTTATTATTCATTTATACACAGTTATTTAAATTATAGTATTGCCTGGGGTAATACATATAAAAATGAGTTGCAACGTATTTATCGCTGTCACAAACATGCACTCCATTTAATCTGCTTTACAAATTGCATTTCTCACGCAAAACTTCGTGTTATTAAAATGAAGATTTTTAATATATACGAGCTAAATGTATAAAATGTTTTTTACTTTGTATACATGTGGAAAAAATGACTTGTCCCTGTCTATCTTTAAAGATATTTTTACTCGGAAGTTTGTCAACAAATATAATTTGAGAAATACTAATTTTTTAAATAAACCTTTTTGTCAAATATAATCAATTTTGTATTGCCTATCGGGCACCACGCCTTTGAAATAAAACTGTTTAGGCGTATTTTTAATTTGAATTACCGATTACTCTTCGCCTTTTTAAAAGTAAATTGAAAACCCTTATTTTTCATTAGATGACATATTATGCTGTTATTAATAATATGAATTTATAACTTTGCACTTATTTATATTTATAAAATGTTTGTTATTACTTATTTTTGTTGATTTTTATACTTTTTACTTAACATTTTGTTATTTTTTCGTGCGTATACGTTTATATAAAAAATTGGTGAGTAGATCCGGGTGAGATCTCTCTTTTGATTATATACTATATATACTTTTGAAATTTGTAGAAGTTTAATATTATTTACTGTTAAAAAATTCGCCGTAGATTTAACGAACAATATCCAGCAGCAAAGTGACAGCACTTTTTCCGTAAAAATAAACGGTTTCCGTAGTTTCTAATTTCTGTAAAAATCAACAGAAAAAGTCCATTTAAATAAATGCAGAGCTTTCTCAGTAAAGTTCACGGGATCCGTATTTTATTTTTTCGTACAAACCAACGAAGAAAGTCAGGCAGCAAAGAGACAGCAAAAGAGACAAATGAAATACGGGTACCGTAAAATTTACGGTATCTGTATTTCATTTTTTCCGTTCAAATTAATGAAAAAACTCCGTTAATTCAGCGAATAGACGGTTACCTACCTCATCGTTTACGCGAAAATCAAAAATAAATGAATTTATATCTTATTATAAAAATGTAATTCGAATACTAAGGCTATTCGTGAAACTCTAAAATAATACATATCAAATACAAATTCTATATGATTAAAAGTTCTAATATAATACACATCAAACACAACTTAAAAACCCAGTAGTTTTGAGTACTTAAGCCGCACACAAAATGTTTAAAGAAAATCTTTTTTGATATTTTAAACCATATGGAAAAATCTCAGTTTTTACTCATTTTCTTAAATTTAATTTTCTTGAACTTGGCACGTTTTCCAGATGAACTCCTCATAATGTTGATGAAATAGTTATAATAATAATAGTTATTATAAATATAAACAAATTATAATATATTATAGTAGTTATTATATATATTATAACTTATATATTATATAGTATTTATGATAACAAGTAATACTTAATTATGAAAAACTATATTATAATATAATATAATATTTATCATATATATTATATTATAATAGTTACAATAAAAATAAACAAAACGTCTTTTGATATATTGGTGCTCTGTCCATTCAAACAGCGTTAGTTCATTTACAAAACTCAAAGCTTTCGGGTTAGATCCGTCTATTTTTTATCAGTTCTTTTTTCAATTTTATTTCATTTTTCAGGATTTTTTACGATTCATTTTTTTTACTGTAAATAACGATTCATTAATATAATCTGATTATTAAAACAGATCAGATTAATAAATCATTATTTACAGTAAAAAAAAAAAATATTTATTTACAGTAAAAAAAAAAAAAAAGTAATGTTGAAATTATCAAAAAATTATATGTAAAACGAGCATGTAGAGCGTACAGTTGCAGATAATTAGGATGCAGTATTTTAGAAGAAATTTTAGAGTTAGAAGTAGAAAAAGTTAGAATATATTGCAGGTAATATTAAAAAGCTATGGATTTTTATAGTTCTTTTATAAACAAGTATGAAAGTATATAATCAAAAATGACTCTGATCATTGTACTTTCGTGTTTTGGCAAAAAAAAACTATAATCAAATGTTTGACTATGATTAAATGTTTGAAAAAGAAGAGGATTTTTGTGGAGTAAATCCGTGATTTCAGCTGGCAACTTTTCCAGGGAACTTTGAAAACATCTATCCA
Organism: Hydra vulgaris; assembly: GCF_022113875.1. Lineage (NCBI taxonomy): Eukaryota > Metazoa > Cnidaria > Hydrozoa > Anthoathecata > Hydridae > Hydra > Hydra vulgaris. The sequence goes on along the minus strand of NC_061159.1, from coordinate 10,679,472 downwards.
ATTGTTGAGCATAGGACTGGAAGATTCAGATGTAGATACATTTGAAATTCAAGGTTGGATTAAAACCGGAACCAAAGGATGAACCTGAAGAAAATTTATAATAGTAGAAATTCATTTTAAAAGTTATTACCAAAATTATTCAATATAATATAAGTTAATAAAGTAAATAAAAATAAATAATTAAATAGTAGTTTAATAATTATTATCAAAATTTACATATTAATATTAATTACATATTACATCAAACAGATAACTTTTTCAAACAACAATTTTAAATAATTTAAATATTGACCAGATGACGAGAATAATATTTAAGAGTCTTTTATAAAGACTTCACTACAAAAAAGTAAATATAAAAATACATCTAAGATACTATTGAAATTAATATATACCTTCTTTCCATGCATTTATCCTCTATGTGGTTTATGCTCCTTATTGTTATGCTAATTGCCATATAGAGGATACATATAGAGGATACATACCACAGCAAAGACTAGTTCAGCTCACTAAAGAGCATTATAAACTCCTTCGCAGATCAAGAGTAAGTGATTTTCAGAAGAATGAAGGATATTCGAGAGAAATTTAAAATAAGTCGAGTTAGAAATCTTCTAATTTGGCAAATACTTCTTCTAAGTATTTGCCAAATTAAAGGCATCTTTTTTGACAACTGTTGATAGAGAGTGATTTTGTTGCTGCTTTCATACATTACAATATTTGTTATACAATGTTTTAAATTCAAATTGACAGCCATTGAAATTTTGTGTGCCAAAGTAGTCTAATAATTACTCATTATTATCCTGGCACAGCTGCTGAAAAATTCCATCATTATTTAGTTTAATTACTGCACTGATACTACTTAATGATTAACGACTCCGTAAATACAGATCATTTTTAAAACGTTTATAAAATGTTAATATTCTTTTTAATAAGTTTTCAAACGTTTTAAAAACGTCCTGTGCATAAGGGGGAAGACTTTCACGTAAATTTTTTACATTGAACAATATGTTGTCTGTACACCATACAATGAATAAATGAAAAATTTGGTTATTTAACTTTTAAAAAAGCAACAAATCTACGATAGCAATTATTGCTGTACTCTATTAGAAGGGCAAGAAAAAATATTATTCAAAAAATTATTTTATTATGTAAAGTATGATTTCACAGTAGTAGGATATAAATATTGATACTTCAGTTGAATCTGCAATAAGGTTTATTGCGAATAGTATTTCATATTGCAATATATTAAATTTATCAAATTAACTTAAATATGGCATCATTAAAGCGTTATTAAATGCTATAGTAGACTCATCCACTTGCAAGGAAAATAAACATTATTGGAGAACAATAATCAGTTTATTTCCCACGTTAAATGCCGTTGCCTTAATTCTACGATTTATTGCATGGCTTTGGTGATAAATTATTTTATTGGTGGCAACTAATTTTTCACCACCTGCAATTAATTCACACATTTACCACTTTATGCAATTAATTGCAATAAAAAACAAAATGCAACCCAGTGGGCGCAGGACGTAAAAAAGACATCCTTAGGACGTTCAAATCGCGTCCGAATTAAAATTCTAAACGTCTTTTGAACGTCTTTTTCGCGTCCAATAATTTTTTCGTTCGAAAAATATCCAGAACGCTTTATTAAATAAAAAAAAAATCAGTTAAATCACGCAATCTTAAAATTTTAAAGTAACGCATTTTTAATAAAGTTTTTTTTCAATTACAAAAGAAGTCTTTTTACAACGATTAATAGACACGTTCTAGCTAATTATTGTTTTTGTTATCAATTACTTGAAAATTGTGGTAATATTGATACAGGTAATGAAATTTTTACTGATAATGAAAGAAACGGTTTAAAACTGAATATATGCTATACTATGTATATATATATATATACTTGATATACTATTAGTATAGTATTGCTATATCAAGAACCAAGTTCTAACAATTTCAAAGATTTAGACATCTCATGCAGAATCGAATTTTTCAATAGGAAAACCTGGTAATGATACATGGAACAATTATCCTGATAATTCTTTGAATTCAATGTCTTTACTCGACAACATTGTGCTATTTTATAATGGAACCAGTACATTAGTTAATGATCTTCTTGAAATATTGCCAAATCAAGGTTTGGAACTTCCCAAAGATTCAAGGAGAATTTTAAAAACGCCTTATGAAAAGCGACTTATAGACAGGTTCTTGCTAATTTATATATATATTTTTAAACCAGTCTTAACAGTTATATAAAAGACAAGAGGGTAGAAAATTTTCTTTACTCTAAAGGAAATTTTTTACCCACCTGTCTCTTATGTAACTGTATTACTTGTTTAATTTTTTTAATTAGACATTTTTTAGTGACTTATCCTACTCTTTTATCTAAAGATTATCTAAAAGTATCCTTTAGAAGATAGATGTAAATAATTTTTCTCTTTTATCTTTAAAAGTTCAATATGAATTATCTTAATTAAAATCAATATTCATATTTATTATTTGATAAAATTTATATTTTAGTAACTTATCCAACTTAAATAAGAATAAGAAAAATATATTTAAAGATGGAATTGATTTAATATTTTTTTGAAATGATTTTTTATAATGATATTTTGAATATTAATGGTTTTAGTTTTAGTATTTAGTAAAAAAATATATAACACAGCAAAAACATTTAAATCAGAATTTTAGTGGAGCTATATAGGCATTTTAGGTCATTGCAGTTTTGGTCATCGTTTACTTAATGGCCTATTAGTGGCAGCAGCCAAAAGTGCCTAACATATGAATAACCACTATATCACGTGTTGGAATGTTATTGGCAATTTACTAAGTAACCGATGAGAAACACTCCTTAGTTTCTCCTTTTTTTAATCATCTAGGAAATTTTATTAAAGTAAATGGATTATACTTATTAATAAAGAAATTATATAGTCCTTTGATTGATTGCAAACCTATATATCTATTGTATATATATATATATATATATATATATATATATATATATATATATATATATATATATATATATATATATATATATATATATATATATATATATATATATATATATATATATATATATATATATATATATATATATATATATATATATATATATATATATATATATATATATATATATATATATATATATATATATATATATATATATATATATATATATATATATATATATATATATATATATATATATATATATATATATATATATATATATATATATATATATATATATATATATATATATATATATATATATATATATATATATATATATATATATATATATATATATATATATATATATATATATATATATATATATATATATATATATATATATATATATATATATATATATATATATATATATATATATATATATATATATATATATATATATATATATATATATATATATATATATATATATATATATATATATATATATATATATATATATGCTAATACTAAAAAAATAACACTTGTAAGAATATTTTTTACTTTTCCATAAATTTTATTTTCTTGTTAATTAAGATTTTATTTTTAGGAGCGTCAACTACATTAAGTGTCAGTTGATATATATGTTTTGGTCAAATACATGTTTGTATTTGGTAATATTATGTTACATTTTTGTTTTGTATTTCAAAAACTCATATTGCATTTATTTAAATATGCATTTAGGAATCTAGAATTAATGTGTTTATAGTTTTTGTATCTAATTTTGTTTTAAATTAAAGAAATTTTATTTGATTAAATGTATTTAACTCTAAAGTTCATTTTTATTTTTGCCTTCCGTTTAAAAAAAATAGAACAACGGTTTTGGCTATAGTTCATTTTATGTAATGGTTAATGTAATATAATTTATTTTATGTAATATGCCTAATGAATATTTATTAGTAACAACTTCTTTAATTCATTCACCTCCTCCAAAATTTGAAAGTCTGTGATTCTATTCTCTATCTCTATTAATCTCAAATCCGTCCCTGTATGGAATACTGTTGCTATATCTGGGTCAGATCTTCTATTGATGCACTTTCTTTTTTAGACAAGGTGCAAAAATGCATTGTAAGTTGGACCTGCTTGTGCAGCCAATCTCCAACCATTGTCACATCGTCGTGGTATTGCTTTTTTTTATCTTTTCTACAAATACTATAATGGGCACTGCTCTAAAGCTAGTTTTTTTCTTCGAACATCAGTTCTTTAGAAATTGCTTCCTTCATCTTGCTTTCCTGATTCATATAATTTGCAATCTTTAAAGTCATCTGTCAATCGTTATCTTGCTCTATGAACTTAATCTTTTCTCTTTCAATAACTTCCAAACTCTTATAGTGGTTGTTCGCAGCCTTGTTGGAAGCGAAGATGTAATATATATTTTTTCTGTTATAATTTATATATATATAAATTATAATAGCATATTGTTTTTTAATTAACTAGTATATAGTCTTTAATTCATTTACTTAATTATCTTAAGAAATATGAAGTATAAAAAACTTTGAGAATAGTTTTGATCTTTACTAGTATGATTCTATAGCCAAGTTTCTTGAATGTGATCAATCATTTCTCGATACTAATGTTGCAAAAAGTAGTATATTTTTTATTATGGTTAAATGTTTAGTTTATTTTTATGAGGGTAAATTACATTAAAAATTTTGATCTGTAGTTATATACATAATGCATGCTCACTTTACAAATAAACATAATTTACACAAAATTTTTGAGTTGAATAAAACACTAATGAATTGCTCCTATGCCCAATATAACTTAAACTAAATTGTCCCATATCAATTACACTAGTGTTATCTTTTGAATTTAGAAATAGAAGTTATTAAAGTGCATTTGAGAAGGGCATGCTTTCTAAGTAAGTATAATTTTACTATAAAAAGAGCATTTTAAATACCGCAATTATATTGCATACTTGATATACATAAATATATACGCTGGTCACAACAATCCAATCAAAAATTTCTTTAAAAAAATAAATTTAGTTTTGAGAAATTCGTATTTTTTGATGTTTGATGTTATGTTTATAAATTAATAATTATATATATGTGTGTGTGTGTTATTTATTTCTTTCCCCTTTATTTTTACATACTTATCTTAACAATATTTTTTTTTAAGGTTAAGACTGCTTCCCTGATTCCTACATCAAAAAAAAACTTTAAAATGCTGGTGGCAATATTTTAAAGAGTGCATCTGATCGAAAAGAAGGTGAATGACGTCAACTGTTCGAAAATTCGATTCTTGGAAATTAACAAGTGGAAGAAGAAGTTTACAAAGTTGTAATTTATGAAACTCAGCACAATTATATTATTAAAAAATTTAAATGATTTATTATTTTCTTCTTATTCTCAAGAAGTTCTGTGAAAACATAAATTTGAACCTTACGTTTAAGTAAAGCTATGTTAGAACACGTATTTTAGACGTCGAAATAAGAACGTCTAAATTAGGTTATTTAAAGACGTCATTCGGCGTTTCCATTTAGCACTAGTTTTGAACGTCCTAAATTCACGTCTTTTAGACGTCTAAAAACACGTCTTTATTTCGTCGTAAAAAGACGTCCTAATTACGTCTTAAAGAGACGTTATCTAGCGTTGCCATTTAGAACCAGTTCTGGACATCCTAAAAAGACGTCTTTTCGACGTCATATGGACGTTGCCGTGCCCGCTGGGAGAGTGCTCAATGTTCTTAAAGAACAGAGCAATAATATTTTATATATATATATATATATATATATATATATATATATATATATATATATATATATATATATATATATATATATATATATATATATATATACATATATATATATATATACATATATATATACATATATATATATATACATATATATATATATATATATATATATATATATATATATATATATATATATATATATATATATATATATATATATATATATAAATATATATATATATATATATATATATATATATATATATATATATATATATATATATATATATCATTACAACCTCATACACACCAATGTATAAAGTTTTCATTAGAAGAATAACCACAATTCTATCAAGGAAAATAAGCCCGTTATATACTACTAACATATATATGTGTAAAGTTTTACAAAACTTGAAGCTTATAAAGTCTATAAGAATACAGTATTTTCAAAACTTCAGGTGAGAGGTTTCAAAACTTCAGGTGAGAGTTATTAAGTAATGCTTGGTGACACTTTGTTCGAAAAACCTGTTTCATGATGTAATATGCCTGTATTATTTATGCTCCATGCCATCAATATGTGCTATAGTCATTTCAAGTTCCACAAAAATTGTGTTAACTACATTTGGAGCAGCACGATCTGTAACTGATGATGGTAAATATTTATCATATTTAAAAATGTCTGGATTAAATGATTTAACACCAGCAATTTGAAATCCTCTTCGTATATTAGATGGTGAGCAATCTTTTTTATATGGTTCGCGAACTATTGAAACAAAATCATAAAACGGTCAAAGGTCTTGGGTAAGTGACCATTCAAATTAATGGTTGCAATTTATGGGTACAATTGGGAAGAAAACTTAGCATTGTAATTCCTAGTTGAACTGCAAGATCCAAAGCTCTAACAGAAATATGGCTGTATGACTGTCCAGCAGTCCAGTAACAAAACTAAAGATTCACGAGAACAGTTTGAATACCTCACAAAATGTTTTATCCATTCTATAAAAATGTCTAAATTTGTCCAACCAGAAAGATTTGCAAATCCAACGCATTTAGGAGGATCTTCTTTTATCATGTAATCATGAAATTTGACCCTAGGAAAAACAAATAGTGGAGAAATAGTTTTTCCAATTGCATTTCAAGCACAACATACAGTTATTAATGTTACTCGTTCTGCAGGAGTGATTCTTCGTACTTGTTTACTTCCTTTACCTGCTAACACTTTTACTGGCTTTAGTACCGTTGTTAAACTAGTTTCATTAACATTATATATGCAAAAAGGATCAAACTTATACCTACTTTTTACTGTTTTTAGATTTTGGTAAAATTCTTCTACTGTGTATTGTTAAAGGCAGTTGATCGAGCAAAGCTATTTGCTTCAGGCGTTTGTAAAGACAACTCTGGTTGACTTTTCATAAAACTTTGCAACCAATCAATCCCTGCAATTTTATTCTTGATCCATGATGAAGGGCAGATCTTATTATTTTTTACAGCAAACTCGTATGCCAACAATTGTGTTGACTTAGCTGAAAGTCCATAGTTCATTTTTGATGCAAGTAATAAATAACTTGACAAACTTTTTTTATCTTCTGCAGTAAAAACTTGTTTATTGTTGTAATTAGACTTAAAAGATTTATTTTGATTGAGCTTCTTTTTATTACAATATCTTTTTAAAGTCATCTAATTTATGCTAAACTTGTAAGCTACAAAATTCACTGGTCTGCTCTCTAAAACTTCATGAACAGTTTCTCATTGTATCACATAGTATAGCAACTATGTCTGTTTTTGTTTTCTTAACCTAACCATTTAAAGATCTGAAAATTAAAAAAAAAATTAAATAAAATGATTGTTTAAAAAAAATGCTTTATATATTAATATTATGTTAACTAATTGTAAAACTTATGTAAAACTAAAAACTAACTTTATTAATATTAGTTTTTAACATCATTACATTTTAAAAAGGAAACTTTAAAAATTTATATAAAGATTTTTATTCGTCATAAATTTAAATCTATAAAATTTGAACAAAAAATTTAAGTCTTATAATATAAGTTATATGGGGCACTTTGATCCTCCGAATAATCGGCCCCGCATAGTCAACGAACAATATGCCGCAATAGGTAAAGTTAATATATTGATCCCAATAACTTCTATAAATACAGCAACCAACTCAAAAAAAAAGTTGATATAAACTTAACACAAATGAGTTTACAATAAATTAGTTGTAAAGTCATAAGGAAATCCAATTAAAAATCTATTTGAATTTACTACTTTCAAAAATCACTTTTTATGATGAAAAAGTGTATTTTCAATTTTATTAACGCTGAAGTTGATCTTATCAAAAATTATTTACAATTAAATAATGAAGGGTAGTATAATGGTTAATTGAATTGCAATCTCTGTTAAATTAAGGCGAAAGTAAACGAGTAAAAGCTAAAAGATCATACTGCCCCGGCGATCAATGTGCCCCATTACCCCTACTTACTTTTTCCTATAATTCTATTCAACTTGAAATCTTATTTTTATCACATTAAAGAGAGCTTTTTGAAAAAGTATTTTTACTATAATAAATTAATTTTTAAAAATTTTTTCTCCAAAATAAAAATACGGGAGACCGGGGCAAAGTTAACAATTTTTATTGCTTACTTATCTATTTTTAAGTTTGCTCCCATCAATATATTAGAGTAGTCTTTTACGTTATTAAACATACAAACATTTATTTATTCAAAAAAAAAAAAAAATTAAAGATAATTATATTTTTTTACAACCTCAACAAATTGTCATCTTGCCCTAATACTGGGGAAAGATGACTTTGACCTTAGAGCAAGATAACAACACTGAAAATAGTTAAACTTATTTTATCGTTTGGTAACATATTTTGATGTTAAACAGTTCAACAATGATAACTGTTTTTTTAGATCTTGCAAATTATCCAACTAAGCATATTGCATTGTAACGCATTGTTGAAGTGTTTAATTATACCTCTAACAATATTCACAAATAAAATTACTCATAATTAAAACACATCTCTTACCACCACTCTTGGCATTGATAGCACTTGATCCAATCTTTTGTCGAAGGGTCATAATTTTTCTCCTCACAAGCAGGACATTTTATAACATCATCCTTTGAAGATAATGCAACTAGATTGTTTGTCCTGGATTTTTTAGACTTAGACCAACAGAAACTTAGTTTGAGTTTATTAATATCTTTTTTAGCTTCATCTGTCTCTTCTTTTTTTTGCTTTTTAAACTTTCTTGTTTTTCTTTTTGCTTTTTCTTATTTGTTTTAACATTTTTTTGATGGGCGTGCTTTTTTTTGATGGGCGTGCTTTTTTTTGATAGGCGTGCTTTTTTTTGATGGACGAATGCTTGAGCTCATTTTTTAACTTATTTGTTTGATCTTTGCTTTAGGCTATGATTTGAAATCACTAACCAACTTCTTTGGTGCATTGGTAGAAATTTTTTGTGAAAAAAATCTCAGGACTCAAATGCAGATTTAATAACACGATTTAAACAAAGATGCCAGGGAAATGTATTACAATGTTCAAATTAATATATATTTTTTAAACCTGTTTAAAATTTATCATCAAATTTTCATTTTTTTACATCACATTTTGGATTAAAATCATCGTTAGTTTAATAAATTCCAAAACATTCCCATTATCTTACGCCGAATTTCCTGTTTAAAATTGTTTGTTTTTATTGCCACGAAGGAGGACGATTAATTGACCTTTTTTTGATAATAGTACTTAAACTAAGTTACTTATAAAAATTAAGAAAAATAAAATAGCTTACCTTTATCTGGAGCAGAGCTAATTTACACAAGCATAAAAGTTACATCATGGTAGCAGTAAACAATATAAGTTTCACAACTAATATAAGAGAGCCATTAGTGTCCGATTAACGTATAACTGGGTTAACTTTAGTACCAGAAATTGATGAAGAAAATTTACGCCCTCGTAAAAAATAATGCATCTTCATTTAAATAGAACTATGTCACACTGTCCAATTAAGAATGTTGTTGATTTATAAGCCCCATTTTCTCGTAATGATAAAAAAATCATTATGTCCAAGAACTGGCATATATACTAAACAGACACATGATTGTTCCAAAATCCAATCGTTGTTTTATCATTTTTGCTGTTAAACTGACTAATATATGACTAACTAACGGGGTAAATTACAATAAAAAATTTTAAAATATTTTTTTCAAAAAAATTTGGCACTTTGATCATATTTTAAACAGAATAAGTGACGTAAAGTGCGTTAGTTTTTCTTTATTTTTATCAAATTTTAAAAGTAAGGAGAGTTCATTTTTGTGAAGAGTTTACTAAAATGAATTCTCCTTACTTTTAAAATTTAAACTAAGTGTCTTTTTTGATCAACTTATTATAAATTATATAAAGCTTTATAAAAATTTTATATTTGAATAAAAAGTCATAAAAAGAACCACAAAAATGGAATTTTGTTAGGGTTGTTTCTTTTTCATTTTCTCATGTTTTAGAGACTGAATGTTACCGTAGGGTAGGGTACCGGAATGTTACCGTTTTTTTACAATCTATAGGCAATGCGAACAATTATTTTTGAAGGTAGAAAAGACGTCAAAAAGGCAAAAATAAAAATAAAAGGATCCAGTCGGTTTTTTCGGATCTGTTAAAGAAGTATATTACACTAAGTGCTTGGAACTAGGTGGCAAATTTTTGTTTCAAAATCATGCCAAAATAGTTGCCAATTATTTAGTCGATAATTTAACATTGTGTTGACAAATCAGTACAAGCATTAGATGGTGACTCAACAAATGGTAATACTGGATGGGAAGGAGGAATCATACAATTTGCTGCATTAAAACTTTATATAAGATTGAACTGGCTCATATGCGCTCTTCATAATATTAAACAAACCCTGAAACATCTAATAATTGAATTATACCAAAAAACACTTTTAAACAATGAATAGTCCAGTGAATTAGGTAAATTGATGTACACGATTACAGATCCAGATAGAAACAAAAGCTTTGAAAAAGTAACTTTAGTTGAAACACTTATTGTACTGGAAAACAAAATACTTAAAGATTTTTCAGTTAATCACGCTAACGGAAACAGAATCGCAATAAGAATTTAAGTGTTACCTGAAAATTTAATCAACTTTGAAATAGGACTTGCTTTCTCATTCCAAACGGCTTACTAATGGAAACCATTTTTGTAGATTGCGGGTTTCACTACATTTTCTCATAGAAAAAAAAAAAATTATAAATTTGCGTTTAATAATTGAATTTATAGTTAGTGAGTATTTTTCTTACTGGTTTCAAATAAAGGTAAAAGATTCCTGTGTTAGATGGATCATGGCATATTTTATTCTAATTGAAACAACTATAATATAAAAAAAAGAGGTTGTTGCAATAGTAATGAAAACTCTAATAGGTAAATATGGTTTGCATTTAGAAAATGCATTATTCAGACTCTTTTGTGCTCCAAAGATGAAGAGGAGCAAAAGTTAGGAGTGTAAAACATGCTAGAGATTAGAGAATAAGGAGATGATAATGCCCAGTTTGGAGATGATTTAGTAAGAAGTTGCAAAACTCCTGAAGATAAAAAAATACTGATACTGATAAGTTGACCAATCTAATTAAATAGAAAGATATAGTATACACACCTCTTTTCACCACAAGTCTCACAACCTATAAACTCAGAAAATATTTTCACAAACCAATGATTGTTTCAGATTCGCCATGCTATTCCCAATTTATTGAAAGTTGTTTAAAGCAGGGAGTTTTTAATAGAATTGCAAGAAAATAATTTTTTATATAAAATTTTTAATAACTAAATTGTTTTTAATGTTTTATTTAGGTTACAGAGGCTTGTGTTAAAACATATTCCCACGAGAAGCGAGAAAGGTATTTAAGAGTACAAAAAATCAGTCGTAGTTTTATGAGCGAAAGTATAAAGTTTAAATATAACTTTATTGAAATAGTATATACAGTATTGTACAAAACATTTGCAACCAACATTGAACAATGCTAAAAAGTGTTCCTAATTTTACATGTTTTAAAAACGAAACGAACTATACTACCAAAGAAAACAGTTCAGGAGTCTGGAATCATGCCATGACATGAGCAATCAGCTGACAGGTGACAGCACACAGGCAGAATTTTGTTGGCAAGTACCACTTTGCAGCGGACAAAACAAGTGCAAATTTTTAGGTTTGTTTCATTTTCTTAAGTCTGGTCCGTGTCAACGTCACGGAAATTTTTTTATTATTTAAAGAAGTATCTAGAAGTTTCCAGAAGCATGCAGAAGCTTCCAGAAGTTTCCAGAAGAAGCTTCTGGAAGCATGCAGAAGCATCCAGAAGTATCCAGAAACATTCAGAAGCATCCAGACGCATCTAGAAGCTTCCAGAAGCATCGAAAAGAGGCATCTAGAATCTTCCAGAACAGATTCATAGAGGTTCATTTTACTATATAAGAGACATGTAAACCGACACGTAATTCAGTCAGTATATGGAAGTCAATCATTTAGTATTATCAAGACAGTATATCGAAGTGAGTTTTATCAAAGTGTTTTATCGAAGAACATCAATGCAGGAAGTGAAATACAACAAGTGTTTCATTACATCAATACAGTTCACATCCAATCAAAACGTTATGTTCCACAGAGCATTTTTGTGTTATCACAAGGTAAATGTAAAACGGTAAGCATTGAGAAGCGTGATTATTTATTTTTATTATTTTTTTGACTTCAAGTGCAAAAATGGCTCCGACAGTCTTGGATTGAAACTAAGAAAGAAAATTATTGGCGATTACGTAAGTGGAATGTCGCAAAAAAATATTTGTGATAAATATTGCGTGAAAAAGTAGACCGTATCAAGACTATGTTTCAAATATAGTTCTACGGGGATGTTGGCAGCAGATAACAAAGGTGGAAGACTGCGTTCCACCACCTCTATATAAAATTATATGATCGTTAAATCCGTCAAGAAGGATCTCGGGATATCATCAGTCGAGATACAAAGCAATTAGAGCTGCCTGTATCTGACCGAACAATCAGACGACGTGCTGTTGAAGCCGGATTGTTTTCTCGACACCCTGCAAAGAAAAAAAAGGGAGTATTTTCTTCTGGTTTTCTCACTAAAAAACCAGAAGAAATAACTCCTGTTTGCTACATCTCATACTGACTGGAATGAGCAGAAAAAGCGAAATATCCTGTTCAGTGATGAATCAAAGTTCAACATCATTGGGAGCTATGGCATTTGCCGTGTACGTCGACCGGCCGGAAAACGTCTCGATTTATGTTACTACTATAAGACCGTGAAGCATGGTGGAGGCAATGTATTGGTCTGGGGGTGTTTTCATGCTAACGGTCTAGGTCCAATACTTCGGATCAATGGAATAATGGGCCGTTTCATGTATAAAAATATCTTGAAAGGTGTTATGTTACCTCATGTTGAATGGAATATGTCAATAAAATGGGTTTTTCAGCAAGACAGCAATCTGAAACACACTGCAAAAGTAGTCAAGCAGTGGTTTCAAGACAACAACCTATCAATGATGGATTGGGCGCTTCAATCTCCGGATCTCAATCCTATCGAGAACATGTGGGAGATCGTCAACCGCAGAATTAATTGTGAAGGTGTTCGTAATAAGGATCAACTGTTTGAACAAATCCAAAAGGCCTGGGCAGCGATTCCACAAAGTTTGATCGATCACCTGATTGAATCTATGCCTCTAAGATGCAAGGCTGTGATCAACAACAAAGGATTCGCCACGAAATATTGATAGCGAAATACAGCTTGGTCTACATTTTGTGGAGTTGCACTTGTTTTGTCCAATTTTTTTTAATACTTTTGATTAATTTATTAATTTTCGTGTACAACTTTGTGATCAATAAAACTTGAAGAACGTTGTCTCTAAACAGTTACATAGTTATTTCTCTAAATTGAAAAAATGAAGCACTTTTGTAACTAAATTAGCATTATTTGGTTGCACTTGTTTTGTCAGATACTGTAAATTTTAATTAAAATTTATAAACTATTATTTGTTAATTATATGTGAATTTTAACAAAGATATCAGTGTTATACAATATATACAACAAAATGTATTATTATATAGTATATTGTTATAAAAAAATGGTTTGAATTATTTTAAGTTTTAGAAAAGACACCGCACCCTACGGTAACGTTCACTGTCTAAAATATGAGATTATCGACTAATTTTTCTTAAAAACAACCTTTGCAAAAACCCCCTTTTTGTGGTTATTTAATGAATTTTTAACAAATATGAAATTTCCATAAAGTTTAACATATTTTTATCATGATTATATTGAGTTTAATAAATATTTTATAAAATGTTTTTTTATTTATAATTTTTTCTCTTTAATTAGTCATATTATTGCCGTTTTTCCATTGTAAACAAAGCGTTTCCCCCAGCAAAACATCTTTTAATTAATTTATTTTTAAAATATTTTTTAGAAATCTTTAAAAAAATAAACTCCCCTTATTTTTAATTTTGATACAAAAATAAAAAAAACAACGCCTACCGTCACATTCTTTGTTTAAAATATGATAAAAGTCCCTAATTTTTGTAAAACTCATTTTCTGAGTTCGTTTTTATCTTCGATTTTTATCGTTTTATTTTATGTTCGTTATTATCGTTTTATCAGTTTTCTTAAAATTAAACATAACAATTATTGAGTTTATTGAAAATTTTATAAAATTTTATTTTTGAAAAATTATAATTTTTACCGGTATATTAGTCATACTTTAGTCATTTTTCCGTTCAAAGCAACACTAACTCACCACCTTTTTTTTATGTAGACTCGAAATTCCAATGAAATTCTTCACCAAAAGTAACCCAGCTGTTTTGGAAACTTATTTAAAAAAAATCGACATTAATACTGCTCCTAATTTTTAGCTTGATCACATGCAATTTATAGAATCTTTACTTATATATACTTATGCAGGGTTAATTGATTTTTGAAGTTGTAGTAAAAATGGTGGAATTACCCACTACTGATCAGTAAAATATTTCTAGAGATTTCGTAAAAAAAAAATGAATAAAAAATATTAACTAACAACTGAGTTACAGTTATGTATAAAAAAAACTTGGCGGGTCAGATATTAATTGTACACCCTATTGACTCTATAAAGTCTATAGCGTGGACAACTATTTACTGACCGGCCTAATGTCTTTTTATATATGATTGTAATTCAGTTGTTAATTAATAATTTTTATTCATTTTTTCACAAAATCTTTAGATCAATGTTACTGATTATACTGACTATAACTAAAACTAATTTCTCCCCTATTATTTACAAATTATTGATATATTATTACTTACCTGAAAATATATATCTTAAGAGAGGGGGCTACTGCCCCCTTTATTACTCCACTGCTCCTCCTTTAACCTCGGTACATCAAACTAATAGTTCAGGAACTTTTGGTAGTAAATAAAATAAGCAAGCCACGGATAGCACAGATCCTCATAACGCCTACCTAGCTGTCCCAAGAACGCCACTTACACGGAAAGTTAGCGTAAACATCAAGGTACCCTATGATGCAAATTTTGAAATCATTTAATTTTGTCCGCAAAAAATAATTAAATTTGAATGTTCAAATTAAGTCAAATTTTGACTTCATAGTGCACCAGTTATAACACTTATAGAATTTTAACCACTCAATATATTTTCATAAAAATTGGTGCAAATGTATCAAATAGTCACACCAATTTCGGGACAAAATTTCAGCCTGATCGGATGACTGGTGTAGAGTTTATTTCAGTTTTTGTTGAAATTTTATAAGTTTTTTGCTACTTATACCTCAAAGCGTTACCGATTACGTTGAAATTCGGTCACTATTTTAAAATAACGGTTACATGAGTGTTCTACTATGTAATACTAACAATTTTGGTTATAATTATTTTATCGGTACATGTACAGTTTTCATTTTATATACCAAAATAGTGATTTGCTACTTAAAGCGTGATTTGAATTGGATTATGCCAATGGCGTTGACACGGCCTTCAAAGAGCAGGGGGTCAACCCCTCAATTTCTAAAATAAAATCCATAATTTCTAAAATAATTGCCTATTCTTCTAAAACAAAAGGTCCTCGCAAAAAAAAGTGGGCAAGCCATAGCTTTTTCGACGGCCATGTATGCGTTGCGTGAATATACCAACATTTCGTAAGATATAAACTACTGCCAGAATGCAAAAAAATTCTAAAAAATGGTCAAGAAGAATTTCTAGGGATACCTATATAGAAAACAAAAATATTTATTTATCTGAAAATAAAACAACTGTAAAAAAACCAAATATTTTTTATATCGACAAAGATAATTGACTTAAAAAATTTAGATAAGTTAACTAAGATATCTGACCAATAAAATGTTTGAAGGCCAGTAGGAGGAAAATTACACTAACTGAATAACTAATTAGGTTGAAGGGCTGTTTTAAAATAAAACAACCCGTGTGACAAGTATCATTAGTTTAATAAGAGTGAAAATTATCAATAATATAATTTCCTTACAAGTAAATAGTTTAAACAATTGTTTCCTGGTAAGGAAAGAACTATTCAAGAATTATTTCCATGTAATTTAATATAACCTCAATTAAGTCAAGTAAATATTTCCTTTATTTTAATAGTTTTTAATTAATAATATGTGTTACTATGTTAAGTAGATTGTTATCAATTAAAAATTTAGGTCAAATTTTGTAAAAGACAGAGTTTGATTTAGTGAAGTCAAATTTAGTGAATTGCCACGATGCCAAGTAAAGCAAAGAATCATGATGAAAATCGAAAGTTTGTGTGCTTGCTCTGTCTGAAAAAAAGTTTAAGACAGTTTACTACTTTTCAAGCAGATCAAATATGCCAACTGTACAAGACCAAGATCAATATCAGTGATACTCGGGTACAAAAAGGATTCTGCGAATCGTGTAGAATTACTTTGCGCAGGAAACAAGAGAGGAAAGAAGTTGCACTTTCTCCTTTGTTTGATTTTAAGTCAAAAAAAAAGTGCATTTTAATGCAATGCAAGACCTGAAACAAGAGACACGATGTGTAGTTGCCTAATATGTCGAATTGGTTGTTCAAGGCTGCAAGAAAAACATCCTCTTATAGAGCAAACCACTACTGAGAAAAAACCAAAATTGCGTTGCAGCAAATACCTCAGCTATTTAGGAAAAGGTTTGCCCACCAATGTTCTCAAATAATAAGGGAAAACATTTAATATTTAACAGCAATAAATGCTAAATCATCCGAGCAAATCGCATCTCGAGTTATATCCAATAAAGAATTATCTTCGGAAGAAACTATTCTACTGGCTAAAGCATCTGGCGGGCCTCCACTTACAGTTACCCCAGATAAATATTTATAGTTACATAATTTTAACATACATATTAAAATAAAGTCTTGACTATTAAGAAATAACACTAGATAGATTTCAAGAAGTATATTTTTGACAAGTTTCTAATTTCTTTAAAACCGAAAATTTTAAACATACTAACTAAACAAAGTTTATTGTAACTATAAAATATATATGTTTTGGTTTTAGGTCAAAGTAGTGCGTATAAAATAATATATTTTATAGTAGTAACTATAAAATAAATATGTTTTGGTTTTAGGTCAAAGTAGTGCGCAGACACCATCAAGTGCTTTGAAATTGACCACTGTAGTCCTTGTAAATGTGCAATTAAATACGGGTCTGTCAAGCAACGGATTAAAGAAACTTGTTTAAACTGTAAACAAAACATCAAGCAGCAAGATGGTAGAGCGAAATTTCTACATGAATTTTCTAAGACTAGGTCAACAGTTGAGCGATTTCTTCACCTGCAGCGACTTAAAAATCACAGACGAAAAAACAGATTTTTGTATAGTTCATATTGTTGCTCACTGCAATGATTTATCAAGTCTTGTGAATCATGTTATTCAGCCCTGCAAAATTTCTGGTGACTATTTTGTTTAGCTCGGAATTGATGGTGGCAAAGATTTTCTCAAGTTTTGCCTAGCATTATTGATACTACGTTAAGGGATGAAACCAGGTCACTGCACCAACAACAACCTCTCTCTTAAAGGACTGGTAAAGACACTGGAGTCAAGAGACAAATTTTTATTGGGGTTTCAGAAGATTTGCCATCTGGTCACTGATTAATGCAAATGGAGTTAAACTAATTTTGGCTTGTGATATGAAAGTTACAAATATAATTTGTGGCCTTCAAACTCATTCAAGTACGCACCCTTGCACCTGTGACTTCAAATCCAATTGTCTTTGCAAATCTGCAAACTTGCGAACACTGGGCCAAATAATTCAAGTCTTGAATCTTTTCAGCAACCTGGTGGGGTTGTTGCTAATGTAAAGCTATTTGGAATGTCATTCGAAAGCCAATTATCTGCGGGACTGTCAATGTTTTGATTTTGGAAATTATTTTACCGATGGAATTGCATCTCCTCTTGTTGCCAACCATCTTTTTAAGATCCTTAAAACTGATTGGATAGAAGCTGTTGAGTGGCCAGCGCCCTCCATATTTAACTGAGCCCGTATCATGGGGGCCAGTTTAGGGAAATGAATGCAGGAAGCTTCTTAAAAATGTGGATATGCTGCAGCAACTTGCTGAGACAAACATTAAAATTGTATTAAAAGAGTACATTGACCTATTTATTAATAATCTTTTGGTGAAGAAAATCAAAAAACATTCCTCAAAATGTAACTAGATATTTGATGGCAATATAATGTAAAAAAATAGGGTTTAAATAGTTTTCACTTCATTTTAAAAGTAAATATACGTAAAGAGGTCAATACAAAATATTTTAGGAGATTTACTTTTTTTTTGTTTTACTAACTGGTAGTCCTTTGACCAGGTTTTGCACTTTTTTTAGCTTTGTTTTTTGGCAACAGTTTATACCTTAGGAAATGTTGGTATATTTAAGCAAAGCATACATGGCCTTCAACGCTGGGGAGGCTAAGGGGTCATGTCTTTTTCTACTTTTTTTATGCGAGGACCTTTTGTTTTAGAAGTATAGGCAATTATTTTAGAAATTATTGATTTTATTTTAGAAATTGAGGGGTTGCCCCCTCCACTTTGAAGGCCGTGTCGACACTATTAGCAAAAGACTATTTAAATCACGCTTTAAGTAGAAAATCCCTATTTAGGTCTATAAAATGAAAACTGTACATATACCGATAAAATAATTATAACAAAAATTATTGGTGTTACATAGTAGTGACCGAATTTCAACGTAATCGGTAACGCTTTGAGGTATAAGTAGCAAAAAACTGACAAAACTTTAACAAAAACTGAACTAAATCCTACACTAGTCATCCAATCAGACTGACATTTTGTCCCGAAATTGGTGTGACTATTGGATACATTTGCACCAGTTTTTATGAAACTTTATTAAGTGGTTAAAATTCTACAAGCGTTTTTATTGGCGCACTATGAAGTCAAAATTTGACTTAATTTGAACATTCAAACTTAATTATTTTCCGCGGAAAAAATTAAGTGATTTCAAAATTTGCATCACAGGGTACCTTGATGTGTACGCTAACTTTCCATATAAGTGGCGTTCTTGGTACAGCTAGGTAGGCATTATAAGGATCCGTGCTGACCGTGAAGCCATAATATTTGTTTTTCAACAAATATTTTTAAAAACTTTAATTATATACAATAAAAGTTTTTAAGAATAATTGTTACAAGAATAATTATATATAACTAAAGTTTTATTTATAGTCAGTATAATCAGTAACATTGTTCTAAAGATTTGTAAAAATTAATCCCCATTACCCACACTATAATGTCTTTTTATAACTAGGGGAAATTTTATATGCACAAAGGCTTCGTGAGTTTTTACAAGAAATTTTAAAGCCTTATGCATTGAAACATCCTCAAAGTGTTCTTAAGTTTCAAAGCGGAAAAACGTAGAGTTTATTTGTACTATTTTTGTTTAAGCTTTGCTTTATACTTTTGTATCTTTTTAATTAGCATAATTGGTCGATTATAATCAGATGTTTATTTCTATTTTTTTATTTCCGAATTCTAAATCCTTATTTTTAAAATATTAAGAAATATTTTTAATTTTTATGAGTTGTCTGTATTCCTAAACATCAATTCATGCGTTGCATGTTTTCTTTAACCTCATAAACAGATGAATCCGTTTAACTAACTTTGTGGATTGATGCACTCATTCTATACCATTTTTTTAAAAGTTTTTAGTTTATAGTTTCTCTATATATATCTGGAAAGATTACTTATCTCTATCCGTTTTTGATGATCTTTTTTGTTTAGAACCAATAATTAAACAAACATTTAGAAATAATAATATATTTTTAATATATATGTCTTTTTTCGAATATGTTGAATCAGTTTTTTATTACATGTAGTTCACTATATCCTAGAAAAAAACCTTTTTTGATATATTTTATACTTATTAAACAACTTTGATATATTTTATACGTACGCATTCAGCCTACTGATGTGGTTTACACGCTTGTAAAAGGTTCCGACATTAAAATTAGTAAGATCTAACAACCTTTTTTTTGGTATTTCTAAAAGTAGTTTAATTCCTATGACAAAAAATTTAATCTTCAATGAAAAAAAAAAAGGAAAGTTGGGAATATAGTGAACGACAACACCAGCCCTTGGCTCGCCCTTAAGTAAATTTTGTCTCGCCCTTATGTAAATTTTGTTTCGCCCTTATGTAAATTTTGTTTCGCCCTTATGTAAATTTGAAATAAAATTTATCAAAAGTTATTTTACTTCTTCTTTAACTCATTGTTTTATTAAATACGCCAATATTTACTTTTAGATTTAAGTAAATGTTATCAAATACGCCAATATTTACTTTTAGATATAAGTAAATGTTATCAAATACGCCAATATTTACTTTTAGATATAAGTAAATGTTATCAAATACGCCAATATTTACTTTTAGATCTAAGTAAATGTTATCAAATACGCCAATATTTACTTTTAGATATAAGTAAATGTTATCAAATACGCCAATATTTACTTTTAGATATAAGTAAATGTTATCAAATACGCCAATACTTACTTTTAGATATAAGTAAATGTTATCAAATACGCCAATACTTACTTTTAGATATAAGTAAATGTTATCAAATACGCCAATATTTACTTTTAGATATAAGTAAATGTTATCAAATACGCCAATATTTACTTTTAAATATAAGTAAATGTTATCAATATTATTGGTATATATTATCAACAATATTATATCAACAATCTACAAAACGTAATAAAAAAATAAAATAAATAAATATTGACTGTAGAAAAATATGCGAAAAAAAGGAGAGCATTTAATGAGAGATATAAAAATGATAAATGTATATGAAATAAATATTTATCAGAAGCTAACTTTTATATAAAAACTATGTATAAAAATATTTATTAGAAGCTAACTTTTATATAAAAATGTATTTATAATCTAAGTCCATCTAATTTTTTTTATAAGTTTGAAAATCGTGATGAACAAATCGTAAGAACAAATAAATCGAATTTCTTTAGACTGCCAAAAAAATCAAATAAATATAAAGAATGTTTATTAGTGTTTTGACCTTAGTCATGGAATTGCTTTCAAAAAGATATTACAAATATGGTAAAATCAATAATCTTATTTAAGTTTAAAGCAAAAAAACTCATTTTTAATCTTGCAGAATAATAGTTAGTAACTCAAATAAATTTTATTAATCTTAGTATTTACAAATTCCTTTCATCTTTAATGTGTTAACTATTATATGTTTGTATATATTTCTAAACCTTGTAATATTTAAATTTGCAAAATAGTTGCTGCGAAATATTTCTGCTCTTGTTAAAATAAATTACTTTCTCATTATATCAGTAGTTTAAAATATAGTTATGGTTTTTTATAACTTTTTTTAACAATTTTATTATATTAAAAGGCTTTATGAAATGTTTTTCCCCGTTTCTTCTTTGAGTCCTATTCAGTTTTTGAAAATAGTTTATTTATTGATGTTTACAATGTGAAAATAATCTTAAATAGTAGTAGTTCATACAAAAAAAATAATTTTTTTGTGTGAAGTACACCAATAGCTTTTTATGAATTCAGTCATTGAGGTCATAGAGCATAAAGTGTAATGCAAAAAAAAAAAAAGACACGATAAAGATGTTCAATAACAGGGTAGTTTTATCACAGCTTTATTAGACAGCTTTTAGAAAAATTATCCTTTAATCAGTCTTTTTTTAGATATATGTTAAATATAATATACAAAAAGCAAAACACATTAGATATGAGATAAAAAATACTTCCCATTTTGAGACTATTTCTTAATATAAAAAAAAAAGCGTAAAATTTAGTTCGGCCTATATTTTTTGTTCAGATCTTAAGAAGGCTCAAAAGCTGAAGATAAGGCTAAATAAAAATTCATCTTTTACATGTGTATTATTTATACTAAAAATTTTAACAAACTAATTTACTCTGAGTTTTATATTCTAGACTCAATTTCCTGAGTATCAGTCACTTTAGCTTACCTCTTTTCAAATTACCCCCACCTCCTATTTAAATTACCACAGCAACAAAACAAAAACATTTACTGCAATTTAATTTAGTCTTTTGAAGGTTAAACCCGCTTCAAAAATATAATTTTGACTTTCTAATATAAAATCATCACGAATTTATTTCAGAAACCTTTTATATATAATGCTCTTTTTTATATAACTTTCTAATTAAAATCTTTGCATCGTGACACACTAACTTTAATAGTTGTTAGGATGCTAAAAAAGATCTGTTTGTAAAGACATCAAAAAACACAATCAAAGTTGATAAAAATAATTTGTAGATATCAAATGACACAAAGGAAATTATAGAAAACAATCGAGGGTATTATTGGCATTAAAAAAGCACATTTGAACTAGAATGGTGAAGTTAAATTTGTATAATAAGTTTAGCAACTGCACAATGAGAGATTGTGAAACAGCACAAATGTTAAATTTATATATTAGATTGTGCAGCTGCAAGATTCTCGAAAAGAGATGCGAGCAAATAGATTTATTTTTAGAGATAGAAATCTTCATAAAAGTTTTGAAACAATCTTTTTTGAAGAAAGTTCACTTATTGTTAAGTAAGGAAAATGAAGATATAGACATTTGTATGGATATGATTCTCTTTAATTCATTTAGTTCTTTTTTTCCAGCAGATTTCATTAACTTTTTTAGTACTGTCAAGCTAATACTACAATGCAAAAAAATACTGATATCATGTCATGCAGTTTGATGCACACTGTAATTCAATTTTTTGCAGTGTACTTATATTTAGCCTTTTAATGTTTGAAAACTAAGGGTTCGTAAAAAGTGTTTTTATATGGGTTAAAACACTATATGTCCATATAGTGTTTTAACTCATATAAAATTCATTTTTGACGATAGTGTTACAAGTCATCCAATACATCTATATAGTTATATTATTATATAACCTATATTATAAAATGTAGTTTTTATGTTATGTAATATATTCTATATTATAATTCTTAGTTATGTTATATAATAAAGTAATATTACATAATATAGTTTTAGTATATAAAACACAGTTTCCGTTAGAGTTAATAGATCTGTATGTCAAAACTAATTATAAACTAATTATTATATTGTAAATACTGTTTAAATTAAAATAATTAATTTTGAAACCTTTTAGTACTATTTGCTTTTCAATAGGATACTTTTTATAAAGAATACCCGAGTTAAGCTAATGTTATATATATATATATATATATATATATATATATATATATATATATATATATATATATATATATATATATATATATATATATATATATATATATATACTTTTACTTATATAAAATATATATATAAAATATATATATATATATATATATATATATATATATATATATATATATATATATATATATATATATATACTTATAAAATATATATATATACTTATAAAAGTATATATATATACTTATAAAAGTATATATATATATATATATATATATATATATATATATATATATATATATATATATATATATATTTATATATATATATATATATATATATATATATATATATATATATATACTTTTACTAATTATAACTACGTAAAAACCAATCTCGACCCCTTTGCTCAGAGGCTATGGCTAGGCTACATCACACACACCAGTTGAAGGGAGAGAGGGTGCAGCAAAATTAGGTAACCCAATCGGAAATTTAAGGGGCTTTTTACAAAGTTAAGGATCATTCTTTTATACCAACAACTAATGCAAAAAGTTTTAAGATTTTAGGGCCCTAATGGCAAGTTTTTATTTATTTTCCGTCGAGGACGGGAAAGGGGGAGGGGGAACCACTAGCCACGACACCGCCTTTGACCTTATCTATGTAACTAGTGAAATAAAAATATATAAAAGGTGGGCGGAGTTTTAAATATTCTTAAAATGATTAGAATGAAGAGGTTCAATAGACGTTGAAATCAATTAGGATAATTAAGGTATTAAGCAGATAAAATGTAGTTTGTATCCAATATCTGGAGAAACGGATATCCATATTATGAAATCAAACGTATATAAACAAAAATTTAAAAAAAATTTATTATCAAAAAGTTTTTCACTTATAGAGTAAAACTATTTGATAGACTCGATAAATAATTGGATTGAAAAAAAAAATGGGCAAACTAATTTTTCTTTTGATTGCAAGTTATGTTTATTTATTTGTAGAAGGTAATAGTTTTTTTGAATTTTTTTGTTCAATAATTTCTTAAATTTAGGCGGGTTAACTAAATTGTGTTTTTTAATGTATTCAGAAAAGCACAATTTAGTTTGCCCAACCATTATTTTACTTTTGGGCCGACAAACTGTTTTAACCGTGTTGAGTTGGAAATAAAGACCTGTCTATAAGACATGGTCAATATGCATGTTTCACTAGGTCAAAGTTACGTTGAGCTAAATTGAAACGCTAAAATCTTCACGGAATTACTGTTTACCTGTCAAAAAAACTGAAGAGTTTACTAGTTAAAGATCAAAATCTACATAGTGTGAAAATTACCAACTCAACTATAATATTTATATTTACCATCCAGAAATAAACTAATTCAAAAAATATATATCTCAAGAAAAACTTAAAAACAAACCTAAAGATGTTTAATGTATTTGTTTTTATTAAATAAACTAACTACTATTAATTGCTAAAGGATAATTTTAAACTTTAAAAACATAAATTAATAAAGTTGTCAGCAATCATGCATATGTAAGGTATATGCATATGTAAGTATATATGCATATGTAAGTATACATGCATATGTAAGATATATGCATATGTAAGTAAGATTTTCAAATATTTCTTTGTATTGGAGACATATTTTGTTGTCTCTCAGTTTTATACCAAACAGTTTTCAAATATTTAATATTTAATTTACAAAAAACAACTTTCATAAAAATAAAAAAATAATATTTAAACTAACATAAGGTCACAAATTTATTTTTGCGTTTTCAAATTATTTTTTTAGATTTAGGTTAGTTACTCAAATGTTATATTTAAGTCGTTTTTAAAAAAATAATATTATTTGAATTCTTTTTGAACTTTAACAGCAAATATTGGAGAAATTTATTCATTTGAATCCAATAACTACCCACAATACCGCATTGGAGTGAGAAGTGATGCAACTGTTGGAATTGCTTTATACAGCGCTGAGGAATATCGCATCGTTAGAGGTACAACTACAAATATATATATATATATATATATATATATATATATATATATATATATATATATATATATATATATATATATATATATATATATATATATATAACGATTTTTAATTTAGTTTTACAAAAATTTAGTTTGTCACATCAACATTTTTATTAAATGATGCTAAACTGCTAAAATAAAATTATTATTCTCATTATTACTATATGCGATTAAATTTGAAATTTTGTTTAAAAGTTAAGAAAGTTTTGTTTAAAAATTAAGAAAGTTTAATTTATTTTACAAGAATTGAATTTGTTTAAAAGAAAAAAATAATGTTAAAACTCATTTTTTTTATACTGAATTTGATTTTATATTTGAGTCCTTACTATTTCAGCATTAAACGGACGAAGCGACTCAGTATCTTTTCAATCAGTTAAAGAAAGCAACAAGTACCTACGTCATCAGGATTTTATTCTGAAGTTACATCAGGTGGATCTTTACTCCGACCTTTTCAAAAATGATGCATCTTTCATCATTCGCCCTAATAAGTATTATCCTGGCTATATTTCACTTGAGTCCACAAACTACCCGGGGTATTTTCTTAGACATCAAGGCTTTACAGTGAAGCTACAAAAAGAACAACCTCAAGAAGAACTTTACAGAAGAGATGCAAGTTTTAGGCTTGTACAGCTAGGAATTTGTAAGTTTATTTTTTAGAAATATTTTTTAATATAAATATATAAAATTTTTAGAAATATTTTTTAGCCAACAGTATAAACTTATTGTAATAAATCAAAAAGTTAAAAAAGAATTATTTTATATTTTATTTATATTAGAAATTGTTTAAAAAATGTAAATTAAATAGTGGTTTTGATAAAAAATAACAATTTTGAAATATTATTAACTGCATTTCAACAGCATATATTGGACAACAATATTTACTTCAATCCAATAACTATCTGCGATATCGAATTGGAGTTCGAAGCGATGATACAGCAGCAATTATTTTAAATTCCTTGGATCAATATCGCGTTGTTAAAGGTATAGTTATTAGTTGTTATGGACATAAGAAAATAACAATATTTAAAAATAATATCAATATTAAAAATAATATCAATATTAAAAATAATATCAATATTAAAAATAATATCAATATTAAAAATAATATCAATATTAAAAATAATATCAATATTAAAAATAATATCAATATTAAAAATAATAACAAATATATAAAAAAATAACAAATAAAGTAATAACACACAATGATATTACTTTTTGAACTTTATAAAACATTTTTTGCACATCTATACTTTTATTTTGTTTTTAGATTTTTGTAGAAATTTTATTATTATATTTTCTATTCTTTTAGCACTTAACGGGCGAGAAGACTCTGTTTCTCTTCAGTCGGTAATTAATGGTCTTAAGTACCTACGTCACCAAAATTTTATTCTTAAGCTTAACCAAGTAGATCTTTATTCAGAGCTTTTTAAAAATGATGCTTCTTTTATTATGCGTAAAAATTATTACTACCCAAACTACGTTTCTTTTGAGTCCACAAATTATCCTGGATATTTTCTGCGACATCAAGACTTCACTATAAAATTACAGCAGGAACAACCGTTTGATGAGCTTTTCAAAAAAGATGCTAGCTTTTCGCTTTTATCAATTAGTTCAATTTTAATGGAATTATATTGATTAGAATTTGCTTGCATTGGCTTTTTTTTATAAATGCGTGTTCATGGTATAAGTTTACATTGTCGTTTTGTTTCCTGCTGCAATAATCCTGAATATAAATAATTTTTTGGGAAAATAAATCGCAATTTGTTTAGGCAGTATATTTATATAATGTATTTAAATATGGTTTATTTATTTACAGATATTTGGAAAATAAATTATTATACAGTAGTCAAAACATAGTTTATATAGAAAGTATTTTTTTTATATTGGTGAAGTTTTATATGAAAAGTGCTAAATAAAATGGTGTGTTAATTTAATAAAGAAAAACAAACAAACAAAAAAAAATTAAAGTTGTTGTTACTTTACATTTATTATAGTTCTTTTTAATTTTTTTGATTTTTTGCGTCTGTCCCTTTTTTTACCAAGTGACAACATAACGGCTTAAAAATTTTGAACAATAGAAGCAAATATGTTTTACTTATTAATGAAAAAATAGTAAAAAAAAGTTTAACGAAGAGAAGTAGATATGTTTTCAATGTGTAAACAATACAACTTGAATAAAGCAAAACCAATAAAATAGTTTAACTTTTTATTCAAAAAAAATTACTTTTGTTTGATTAAAAAAAAAAAAAACATAAACCGAACCTCCCAGGGATAAAGAAAATAGTTTGACTTTTATAAGAGATATTGATTTCAACAGGAGTTAGAAAACACTTCAGGTAACTAGAAGATAAATGTAAGATAAAGTTGTTTAACATTGACACATCTTTAAAAAAAAAAATTTTTTCTAGCTTGCGACAAAATTTTTATTGGTATCCAATATTTTTAGTGTTAACCAATGTTTATTATTTAAATAGATTCAGTTCTGATATTTTCTACTTGAATATATGAAAAACTACGTTATTTCTTTTTAAGTTTGCCTTTTTTTGGTTGATTCCATTTCATTTAATCTTGCACGAGATTTATCAGATGTCAGACATTCCGTCAATGTTTTCTTGATTCTTTTTCTTTAAGAACCGCTTCTATTTATTTTTTTAGAGTCAGAACTTCCTGCTTTTCATCTGAGCTTGTGACTCGCATTGGTACGCAGCTTATTTTATCCATGTCACTGATTGCTGATGTAATCTTATTTTTATTTTTATTATTATTTGCGCTAATAATTACACCGGATGTCAGAGGCTCTGCCGTTGACAATATCTCTCTGGTTAATTTACTTCGTTTTAATGGAAAAATTCCACAGATTTCAAAAGCAATTATAGCATTGCTTTAACTGAATGCCCCACTAACCAGTGTCAGCAATTGTCGAAAAGTTGCTTTCAACATTTTTTTTTATTGTGATGAATCATAAAAGGTTTTTAAACAGTTACTCCAAGATGTTTTGACTTGAAAACACCTACATCTAAAGGCTATATAATACTACTTTTTTTTTTTTTTTTTGTTATTTAGGTGCACCAAGAAGACCTAACGGTCTTGTCACAGAGTACTACGGAAGTGCATTTAGCCATTCCTGGTTCACGCCTCCTTCCTTACCGTGACGCGAAAATATGTCCAAAGCTCGTTTCAAACCTGGATCTCCTGCTTATAAAGCAAGCGCTGTAACCACTACGCCACGGCCGCACCCACTACGCCATGGCCGCATAAGGCTGCTTGTATGTGCAGGTAAACAAAGTAGCTTTTAATATGTGAGAGGTGTGTACGACAAATATTTGAAGCTTCAATCTTTCTAACTGGTTTGTTTCGTCAATAAATATCTGTTCAAACCATTCATTGAATTGGGGGGATTCCATCCAGGGTTGGCAAAAACCCGGTTTTTTTTTTAAAAAAAACCCGGCCCAGTGGGGTTTTTTGGGTAAATTCGGGTTTTATTGGGTAAATTTGTGTTTTTTTGTTTGTTTGTTTTTTATATTGTTTTTGTTCAATGATATTGAAAATTAGTTAAATTTTCAACTTTAACGTTGTTTAAATTATAATTTATATATTGTGATTTAATAATTTGTAACAAGAATTTTTCAAATTATTTTGAAAAAGATTTTTAAATGTAATTTAAAATTGTAATAGAAAAATTTTTTTACGTTGAATCTAAATGTATTAATTTATTTTAAATTTAAAAGTATTATTCTATATAATTAAAAATGTCAATGAGGAATAGAAAAAATTAGGCTAGAGAATGGGAGGTAGTAACTGAAGTTTTAATTTTGAACTTAATATTAAAACAAGCAAACTTTTTTTTCCGCGCAGCAGCCTTGTTTGTAAAGGTTTGTGTTTAGAAGTTCAAGAGTTGAGAGAGGTTTTTAACCACAGTTAGATAGTCTCGTCGACTGTAAGAACCTCCTCTGGCCACAACTACTCATTTACACTCACCTTGGGAGGAGAATAACATTAAATTTAAAAAATTCTCAATTGATAAAAATATCGATATCGATTGAATAAAATTTCGACCTACCCCAAAGCTCCAGTCTCTAGATTTCTGAATTATATGAACAATCAATGCTTCTTCTTCTCTTTTCAAAATTGTTGGGTATCTAACTGTAAACAAGTTTGACGCCCAAAAATGTACTTTCTTGAGATGATTAATTAATGTTATTAACTTGTAAACACATTGCAAAAATATTTTAACTGTTAAGTATCAATGTAAAAAAAGTTTAATGTAAAGAAAGAATATGGTTTACATACTAATCTTTAATAAGTATCTGTGTTGATAAATTAATATTACAAAGCGCTTCATTTTTATTCCAAACAATATTTTCATTTGCTTCTAATTTGGCTTCATTGTCATCATCTTTATTGGCTTCAGTATCATCGTCAACATTAACAACATTATATTTATTTAATAAGAGATTCTGTAATTATCATTCCCAGAGTGGATAATGATACTTCAAAAATACTTGACGGTACTGCACTCTATGCGATTAAGCAAAAGATTACTAAACATGGTAGACAAATAGTTAAAAAAGTCTAGGATCTAGAGTAATAATGATTTTTAATTTTAAGTTTTAAATATATTATAACTATAAATTAAATAGGTGTTATTATTCATGGATCTTTTTTTTAACCATTTTTTTTAACTTAATACAAAAGTTTATGTAAGCAGTACCCAAGCATCAAATACAAGTATAAAAATTAGAAATGCTTTTATCAAAAGAAACATCAAAATTTTGTCTGGTACATCCAACGATGCATTTTTATCTCTATAATCAAGGCTGCTAAATTCATTTATAAAATCAGATACAAAAGGTTAATATTGGATAATCTAAATACTGGAAGAGTAGCAGTTAGTGCAACCATCATGGTAGCAATGAAAGCGAATCCGTGTATATTTTATTTCAATATCTAATATTTTATTTTGCTGAGAAAGATTTGTCAATAAAAATATTTTTTTTGACATCTATAGTTGTAAAATATCTAGAACAAAAGAAGTGTCCTCAAGAAAGAAATTAAAAACGGCTGTTTTCATCCCCACAAATATAATAAAAATATATTAGGTATAAAATAAATTTTGAGTTTTACATAAGTATCACTCCTGTTATTTCAATTGTTGTTGGCTTTTTCTTACACACACACAGATTAGATATTGACTGTTCATATGCAAATTTAAAAAGGTTGTTTATGAACAGTACCGTGTCCCAGCCCTTTCTTTTTGAAAAAAAAAAAAATTCATTGGAGTACTTTAAACAAAAAAAATGTTCTATTTTGGTATTATTAATAAACTGCTTAAATTCACTTGTTGCTCCAACCTTTGATTGAGGTGTGTAAATTAGCCTAGGCACGGTCTGTATATGTATCTAGATATGTAAATACTCAAATAATTTAAAGAGAACGATTTTAAAAACAAAAACAACAATTCCAAAGTATGAATATCTCACAATTTGAATGTTAACAAAAGCAAAAAACAATTTACATATTCGTTTGAGCTTATTATTTGCAGGTAGCGCCTCCAAGTCTTTATATATTACATATATGCCCCCCACTCAAAGAATAGTTTATTTTCTTATATATTTTTTCAAATACACGTACCCGACTGTTAGATTTTAATTGTTTAGTAAAGATTGACAGGTTTTTACAAATGTAACTCTCTGTAAAGACTAAAAAGTAAAAAATAAATTAACAAAAACATTTGCTAAAAAATATAATACTTTTTTTACTAAAAAGTAGAAATAAACATTTTAATTTAACTATAATAGTTCACTAAACCAAAAATTGACAGGTTTTTGTATAAATCTTGTGCAGACCTGTCAATCTTTAGTTTACTGAACTATTACAGTTAAATTAAAATGTTTATTTCTACCTTTTAGTACAAAAAGTATTATATTTTTTAGCAAATGTTTTTGTAATTTTTTTTTAGTCTTTACAGAGAGTTTTAGTTGTAATTAAATAAAGCTTTTTATTCTAAAGAAACGGAGCATTTCCTGATTAAAGGAGCGGAATATTTTTTTTTTAGAGGATAGAATTTTTTTAAATAAAAGTAAAATAAAATAATGTACAAATACTTCGTTTGTATTGCTACCCTCGTCCTCCCACATATGTAGTATATTTTTATATCAATATTAAACAAAATTATGTTGTAAGTTATTTTTCAGGTAAAAAATTTAAAGTAAAAAATTTAAATTTAAAATTAAAAAAAAAAAAAAGTATCAAAAAAAGATTTTAAAAATTTACAAAACCAGAAGCATAATCTTAGTCGATTTTAATAATAAAACATGTATTTTTTTCAGAAGAAATTATATTTAAAAAAAAAAATTACAAAACCACAAGCAATGTTAGCCTATTATGATGACAAACAAAGTTGAGGATAAAGTTCATATTGAGTGAATCCCTCTATTTCTTTGTCGGATCGATTAACAGCACTATTGCACTTTCTAACATCGTGTACAATTCTATCCGTTTTCTCAATGCTATCTTTCTGACACGACTATTTCTGCCTTTTACTATAAAATAACTTATAATTTATATACAGTGATTATTTTATAACATAAAAATGTATAATTCCTAATATATCTTTGAAAATCGGAGCTTAACTTGTCGTTGTGAAATTATGTTTAATTTTGTTTTGATTTTAAATTTATCTTCAACAAATATTATAGAGGGTATTTTATTTTTGTGTCCAATCAATTTTTGCAGCGCTAAAGTGAAAACCTTAGGGAAGGGGGGGGGGGAGGGCGGATGATTAGGAAATATTTTACAAATTTCCAATTTTGTTAAAACACTGAAGTAAATTTCTGGTTAACACCATGCATACATATATATATACATACGTACATACATACATTCATACATACATACATACATACATACATACATACATACATACATACATACATACATACATACATACATACATACATACATACATACATACATACATAAATACATACATACATACGAGTACATACATGAATATATGGGATTATATATGATTTCAAATATATGAGTGTATATAAAAAAAACTAGTTAAAAAAATTGAGTGCCAAGATCTATAACAGGTAATAAATACAAATAAAAGCTTTATAAATTTTTTGAAAAAATAGATAAACTACACGTTTATTTATATTCACAAGATTTAAGCAGCCGTGGCGCAGTGGTTAGAGTTCTGGCTCAGAACCCCGAGGTTCGACGCCAGCTCTAGCCTAACAAGCGACATTTGTACGGAAGGAGGCGCGAACTTCCCGTCAAATGCTCTCCCGCGGTGCTCTATAATAAGACCAGTAAGGACTTCTGGGAGCACCTAAATACATACAAAAAAAAAAAAAAAAAAAAAAAGATAAATAATACGCTCAGATAATTAGATTAAGTGTTTTCAAAAGAATAAACAAATCACACTCAGCATGGAATGTTTAATTTCTTATAAAGGATAACTTTAAATTTTTAAATATATTTTTAATCTTATTTGAGTTATTTTCTTATCCAACCAAGATAAGTCAATCATATTTTTAGCCATAAAAAGAGTTGAAAGTGGTGATTTATATAAAAATATATAAAATTATATAGAAATAAATAGAAGTAAACAGTCATCAAACTAAAAACGTTTGTTTCCATGAACCGTACGATTTTTAAAAATTTAAAGTTCTTAAATGTTTACTGCGCTTGCGTATCAAACTTTTCATTTCTAAACGACGATGGCAAAAGTTGTTTTAAAGCTTATTTGTTTAAAAAGCAGCCTACACATATAATGTAATGTAAAAATTGAAAAAGTCCTATTTTTCAAAATTTATTCGTAAAATTAAGCAATGCTGTCTTACGATAAAAAAAACAAACAAACAAAAAAAAAGTTTAAATTAATTAAAAAGAATCAGATATTTTTATCATTTTAATACTGACTCAAAATTAATTTATATAAAGACTGACTGAATAATGGAGTTGAAATGGTAAATCAAGTTCAAAATTCTACTGAACATCACTTAATCTCTATTAGGCCTTACTTTAAAAAGCGATCACAATTTAATATAAAAACTATATCCTCGTGGTTTTAAACCCATATCACATGTTACACACAATAAAAGTACACATTCCAGTTAAAACTACTTTATTTGTCTTTAATTTCATATAAGCTACTTTTACGTATTATGCTGCAGAATACATATTGTAAATTTATAAAACATTTAACAAACATTCAAAAAAATAAATAAATTTTAGGATTTAAAATAAATTTTTAACTCGCATACAGTTTTATCAAAAAGTTAGGTATTAGAGTATAATACAAGTTAAATTTAAAATAAAGTTTCCCGGTGGAAAATCGGCTAGCGAATAGCTAGTTATAATCGCTATATATATAGCTATATATTTACTACATATGTACTACATTTACTACATATGTAGAAATTGAAAAAGTT
Source organism: Hydra vulgaris (assembly GCF_022113875.1). Classification (NCBI taxonomy): domain Eukaryota; kingdom Metazoa; phylum Cnidaria; class Hydrozoa; order Anthoathecata; family Hydridae; genus Hydra; species Hydra vulgaris. The sequence continues at coordinate 10,645,570 of NC_061159.1, read as the reverse complement.
TCAGAAATCTATTTGCTTCATGGTGATGATAGATTAGCAACAAAACATTTAATTAATAATATAAATTGCTTTATCATTTTTTCTCTTTTAACATTGTTTATTTAAAAAATAGTAACATTTACTAAATTAAAATTCTGGAACTCTTGACTATGGTTACTATGTCATAGCTAAAGTATTTTTAAATTAAAATAAATTAATTCTTAAAACAATTGCATCAAATACCTATTGAAACTATTTGTAAGAATAGGGCGCTGATAGCCTTAATACCTTCACTTATTGAAATCTTTTATAAGAATAAGGCACTGTCAGCGATAATCTAGTAAATTAAATCTACTAAACAACCTTTAGAATATTTTCATATTTTTGAACTTAAATATACAATAGAAATCAAATGGAAGAAAAGTTCAGAAATCGGATTTAAAAATAACAATCTATATTTTTAAACGTATGATATAAAGCGACGTAAATTGTCTTTCAACAACAATAAAAGACCGAATATAATCTAAAAATTGGAAACGGATTAAATAGTGCTTAAAACTGAAACTCAGGAATTTTTTTCAATTAAGTTTCATTATATTTAAAAGTATTGTTCTTTTATTATTTTTGTCCTATTGATAAAATGCATCAATTGTGCCGTAAACCAAATGATTGATTTAATATTAATTCAAAGAATATCTAAATTTACAAAAAAGTTATTTGTTTACTTTATAACGCTTTGAAAATGAGTAAGCTTTTCTTCTTTGGTTTTCTTGCCTTGTTTTTAATTAAGATTTCTTATGCAGATTTGGATATTGATGGTGATATTGAAGTTGAAGAAACTGAGTTGAACGAAATCATCAATAATGGTAATCCTACCCTTGTTACCAGTTCTGTATCATCAAATGGTACTGTTCGATCAACTGCTCGAACGACTCTAAAACCGAAACCAATCAATCAGCGACGAAAACCAAAACCAACCCCTCACCGACGAACACCGAAACCAGTCGAACATAAAAAGGATAAATATTCCCGAAAAAATTATGGTCATAGTTTAATTGGAAACTCAACTCTAAGCATATTGTTGATTGTGGCTACAATGATTCTTTTTATACATTATTTATAACTTGATATAAATATATGATATGATTTGAGTATCTCTTTGTTTTTGTTTTTATTTTTTTTTTTACCTTGATGAACTTCATTTTTAATATTGAAAAATTTTTAAATACTGTTCATTACAACTGCAATTTACTGTAAACGCATTAAAAAAAAAAAAAAAAAAAAAAAAAAATGTTTTTAAAATTTGATTGTTTTATTAATTATTATTATTATTATTATTATTGTTATTATTATTATTATTATTATTATTATATATATTATTATATATGTAAGCCTGCCCTAATATATATATGTATATATATATATATATATATATATATATATATATATATATATATATATATATATATATATATATATATATATATATATATATATATATATATATATATATATATATATATATATATATATATATATATATATTATATATATATATATATATATATATATATATATATTAGGGCAGGCCAACATCACATAAAGTTTTCAACCAGTTTTGCTGATGGATGATGGAAAATATTGTACCTTTTAGAATAAAAATAAATTTTTAAGCAATTTGTAGTAAACGTGGCGCACTTGCCTCTGAAACAAAGGAACCGTGGTTTAAACCCCAGCTTTCAATTAAATGCTCATCCGCGGTGTTCTGTAATAAGATTGTAAGGACGTCTTAGAGCACCTGAATAAAAAAATATTTAAAAAAAAATATTTTTTTGTTAGGAAAGTGTTTATGTAGCTTATCTATAAGTTCTGACGAATTTCATTTTTAGCCTGAATTAATTGAATAAAATTATAGGTTATAGCGGGGCAAGTTCGTCATGTTTTACTTTTAAAAAAATAAGAATGCAAATAAATAAATAAACTTTTCTAGTTTAAAAGCATTTTTTTATTAATTAGAGTCTCTAATTTGTTAATGTATTAAATCAAAATAAATTTTAAAGTTACTTTAGCGTAGAACTTGATTTTTTCATCATTAGGGGCGAATTTGTCAATTACGGGGCGAATTCGTCAGTACAACTAAAATAATTTAAAAATACGTCACTTGGGCAACAGACAAATTCCTTACTAGTTGTAAAGACAGCTTATCTAGGAGGAAAAAAAACTTTGATAAAATTCATTATTTTTGGAGTAATAGTAGGAAGATTTCCGTAATCTAGAACAGTAAAACCCTAAGTGATGTAGATAGAACTACTGATAGCTTACTGGTAGCTACATATGGAATTACCCTCAGATAACGACAAGATAGAACTACTGAAAGTCAGTTTTAGCGGAAATTTATTAAATTTGCTAAAAAGCTATCTAAGCAATCGTAAAAAGTTTGTGCAAATTGACGAATCCTCCTCAACAAGTTTACTAGATATAACATGTGGTGTTCCCCAAGGGTCTATACTAGGGCCACTACTTTTTCTCATTTATGTTAATGATTTGCACAATGCCTCAAATTTGAAGACAGTAATATTTGCTGATGATACAAATCTTTTTCTATCCGGTAAAAATATCATTACACTATTCAATGAAATCAACATAGAATTAATTAAAATTTCAAATTGGTTCAAGTCAAATAAACTATCAATTAACTTGAAAAAAACTAAAAGGACTTTATTTCATTCAAAATCCCCAAAAAAACTTTTACCAAGTGATATGCCTTAAATATATATTAAAGTGTTCAAATAGAAAAATCAAAAGTTATACATTTTCTTGGTTTTTCATTGATGAAAATCTAACTTGGAAAAACCATATCGAAATTTTGCGCAATATTGTTTCAAAAAATATTGGAGCAATGTATAAAGCGAGAAATTTTGTAAATAGACATTCATTAATTCAACTTTATTACTCGCTAATACAATGCCATATAAACTATGCAAATATCGCATGGGGTAGTGCTAAAAAAATTCAATTAGATCCTCTATATCGGCAATAGAAGCATATAGCACTTTTAATAAACTTTAAAGATCGTTATACTCATGCCAGACCTCTTTTATTGGAAATGAATTTTCTTAATATATACCAGAAAAATGTTTTTAATGTTCTTTTAGTTATGTACAAATGTAAGATAAACCTAACCCCTATATCCTTTCAAAATTTATATGCAATAAAACAAAAAAACAAACATGACTTAAGAAATGACAATCTTATTTATCAACATTATTCTCATACAAGTTTTGGATCTTTTTTAACATATCGCGGGGCTTTTCTGTGGAACAAAATAGTTTTGAAAAATTTTGTACTATAAGGTGAAATGCATATTATTTAAATATTCATCTCTATTGCTAATTAAATTGCTTCAAAAATTATTCATCCAAAAAAAACAGTACTTTGTTCCCATCCCTTTTTGTAAGAAACTCATTAAAATAATGTATAAAAAGTCAATAAACATCTTTTAATCAATATATCCGCTTTTACTCAATGTACTTTTGTACCCAAAGAAAATTTAGATGCATCTGGAATCTTTGTTCCATTAAATATGAAAAAATGGTGGTCAACTGTCCCCTGCTGCATTGACAGCGGCCAGGTATGTTGTTAGTGTGCCACGTTCACCAATAGTTAACTTTTATACCTCAAGAGAGGCCGTTACAAAAAACCACTTGGTACAGATGAAAGGCCGCTTTCATCACAATTATAAATCAAGTTTTACATACTTATTATTTACTATATATTCATTTTAAACTATAGATTATAATAAACTTGTTTGTATGTTTCTTTACTAGTATTCACACCAGAGTTGCATAATTAAATCTTTAAAAAATTTAAAAACTAACTGTAAACTAATATATTCTGAAAAGCCTCTTACAGATAAAACCTGAAGCTTTGAAGTACATTTTTAGCACAACTTTATTTTCTTTCCAACAGCGCTCCATAGTTTAAAAGTTTGCGTGATTAAAGAACCTAACTTATCTTAAGTATTATCTTTTCTTTAACGACGAAGTTGCCCCTTATTTAAGCATGTGATAACAATCATTACGTGAAGATTCCAAAAGAAAAAACATAAAAAAACTTAAATTGTTATTTTAAAAATATTGACATCGATCTATCGAAAAAATAATACTTTGTGGTCAAAACATCGCGTATTTTGATTATTTTTTTGACGATAGGCATGTAAGCAGAAAAATATTTTTTAGAATAATCAAAGGAAAATATATAACACTTATTTAATAATATTCTACAAATATCAGTTGAAAAAGTTTCAAAAAACCTAGTAAATAGATTTCATAGTTTTTATGCATTATTATGTTAAAACTGAGTTGCATAAGTGGCGAATTCGCTCCATGACGAATTCACACCGCCTTACCCTAAGACAAAACATCTATTGCATCTGTACCGTTTTTTAATTTGTTCGGTTAAATACTTAAAATAATTGCGTATTTCTAATGTTTTTTATGTAAACAAATAAAAGACATGCATGCCGCTATACGCGTTTTTTTTTTTTAAATAAGCATATAATACTTTTAATATAGTTTATGTTGTCCATAAATACCAACAGTTTAGATTAAAAATATTTTACAACAAAAAATTTAATTAAAAGATTTTATTAAGATAAGAATAATGCATATGAAACTTTACTATACGAAAAGAAATTTGTTTTGCAATTACTTCCCAATGCAGTGTGTTTTTTCAAAAAACATGTTGAAAATACCGAGTAGGACTAAATATCTCTTTATTTTTTAACAAATTGTTTTGAAAAAAGGATACTATCACCTATCTAATTATTGGGAAGAGTTAAATAGCTAGGGAGAGTAGATTCAATGATAAAAATTCATTGATTGGGTAATTGTAATTTTAATAAAACTAGCCCAGTAAACACTCAAACGTCTATTAAACGTCGAAACAATGTTTACACAAAAGATTTAGATTCGGTCGATATCTGTTTACAATGACATCCAGACAAATGTTTAGAACAAACGTCCGAAAAACGTTCATAAAACGTTCATTAAACGTCGATATTTCAAACATATTAAACGTATATAAAGCGTTTAGATTTAATCTAAGTAAACGTATATTGAACTTTTAGATCTTGTTTAATAGTTTCTTTGATTTGGTTAACGAAGTTTTAATATTTATAAGATTAAAACTTATACAATTTATAATTACGTTATAACATTTTAACCTTATATAAGTAATAAGGCCTTTTTAGGACTTGAATTTTATTAATAATATATAGTTTTAAAAGTATAAAAGAAGTATATAATAGGTCTTACTTTTTAAAACTTTAATAACTATACATGTCCAAAAAAATTTTATACTGTACTACTTATACTTTACTTTTATACTCTAACACTATATATAAAATTATAAACTTATATAAAACGTTTTCATATAGTGGAGATTTAGAGACAACATTATATATTTATTGATTAGCTCAAAAAATTATATTGCACTATACATATTTATGCTTCGATATGCCTCCAAAAATGTTATCCTTGGGAGTTTTACCACGTGACATTCTATATCTGAAAAAATACTTCGTTAGTTTTTGAAAAACTTGGTCCAAAAAACGCAAGAAATGATTTTATGTAGGTGTTGAAGAATAAAAACCCACCCATGAAAATTATCAGTATATACGTATATATAGATGTATTTTATTTTAAGAAAAGGATGTATTACAATAACTTATTTGGGGACGACGTTTTGCTTTGGAGTTGATAAAGTTATTTAATTCTAAATGTTTCAGTTTTGTGTAAATACAAGTAAATTGAGATAATTTTTTCGTTCCCACATAAAAATAGATTCTGCAACTGTTTATTTATTATGTCAATAAGTTTTGGTAGTAAACATCTAAAAAAATTTTCACACATTTTCACACATTGATTTTATTTTTAAAATACCTTAAATTTTATTACAAGTTTTTACTTACAGCATTCTAAAGTGGGTTCATTTTTATGTTGTTGATGTTGTTGTTCAATTTATATTTCGCTGTTAAAATAAATTATAGATGAGTTTTACATAATAAATATTAATAAATAGAATATTTTAAAAACAGGGGATTCAAAGAAAATATATAAAACGGGGACGCAAAGAAAATATGGATGATGCAATATTACCTCAATTTTTTCATAGAGCTCCTTAATATAATAAAATATTGACATTTCAAATTATAAAATATTTAAAAAGAGTTTTAAAAATCAAAAATTAAAAGTAACAAAATAAAAAATGTATAAAGTTAAATAAAGATATAACAAGATAAACTTATTTTAACAATTACAAAGATATTTTTCAATAACTATATTGGAATTTTAGGTATACAAAGAAATAAATACAAACTTATACAAAAAGATTTGATAATCTACACATTAAAAAAAACGTCAATTGTTAGAAACTACTAAGAATAATAAGTAAAATTTATTTGAATAAATTTACAAAGTTGTTTTGGAATTATTAATTTGCAAAATTAAAAAAGTGTTTTTTTGCTTGAAACTTAAATGAGTTTAATGATTTTACCATATTTGCATTAGTTTTTTGAAAAGAATTCCTTCTTAAGTCCTTGTCATTTTTTATTTTTTAAATTAAAAATAAAAAAGTAATACCGTTTTTACTTATTTATTTTCAAAATTATTCTGCTGGAAGATTGTTGGCAAAAAATTATTTTATTGCTGAAGTTTTTTTGTTTTCGTATTTATACTGTCTTTTTGTCTTTTATCATTTATTGTGCATGTAAATTTTTGTGTGACTGGGCTCGGTGATAAGACTTCTTCTTGCTTCATATTTTTATTACTTCATATAAGAGTTTAGTATTCTCTCCTTTTTTTTCCCGTAAATAACTCTACACGCATGTTTTTGCAAACTATGTATTTTTTTAAATGTTGATTGTTGTGTACTAGCCCATGTAAAATTAGCATAGTTAATGAAACAATAAATTAAAGAAAAGTATATTAACTTTAGACAAAGTGTATTTACATATGGAGAAACTCGGTACATCAGATAACTAACTTTTGATAGTAAATATTTAATATGGGGAAGCCAAGATAAATTATTATCAACAAGTAATCCTAAAAACTTTATATAGTCTTGCATTTTTATTTGTATGTTATTTAAAAATAGGTCTGTTAATTTAAGAGGAAGATAATCTTTTTGCATTTTTTATGAAATAAAGATTTTTCAACGTTTAATGAAAGTTTATTCGCCATAAACCAGTCTTTTATCTTATTTAATTATATATTTATTTCTGCATAAAATTGTTTGATACTATTTTTGGAAAAAAATAGGTTTGTATCATCCGCAAACATAGTTGGGTTTAACTTTACTAATGTAATATTTAAGTCATTTACTAAGAATAAGAAACTATAAATAAGAGAGGACCAATATTGATCTTTGCGGTACTCCACACAGGATTTTAAGTATTCCATATTCTTGATTTAGAACATATTTCTTTCTTTCCGTGAGATAACTTTAAATCCAATAGTAGACCTTATTAGTTACTCCATAATGCTTCAACTTTTCTAACAATATACAATTATCAACAGTGTCAAAAGTTTTTGAGAGATTCAATAAATATACCTAAAGTAAATTTGTTTTTGTTAAAGCCATTATTCATTTGATCAATTAACTCAATACAAGCATGTTTAGTCGAATGATTTCTCTGAAATCCAAATTGCTTTGAATAAAAAATTGTTTTTAGGAAAATGATCAAAGATTCTATTGAAAAATACACGTTCGAATATTTTCGAAAATACAGAAAGCATTGATATAGGCCTGTAGTTGGAAACGTTAGAATAATCATCATATTTATAAATTGGAAAAACTTTTGCTAAATTTAGTACATCAGGAAACATCTTTCGATCTAAAAAAAGTTTTAATATATAAAACAATGGTTTACTAATTATTTTTTTATTTACAATAACTATATTACTGGGTATATCATCAAATCCTGGTAATTTTTTTTCTTAAGGAGGAAAAAGTTTCAAATTCTTTTAATGTTAAGTCAAAGTCGTGCACTATTTTGTCGTCTAATGGTTTTTAAATGGTTTTTTTTTACGTTTTAGTTTAAAACTATTAATCGTAATATAACAATATAACAACATATAAACTTGGTATCTGAAAGATGATCCAAATGATCTTGTCGCCAGAACTATTTAAAATATATCAAACGTGTATATATAATAAAACAAAAATAGAATTGATTTAATAACTATTAACAATGAAAAATAAATAAAAACTAAAAATAGTTTTACAAGTGAAAATAATTTTACATTTTAAAAACATTAATATAAATTGCCACTTAAAAGAATATAGTTTTTAAATTTAGTTTTAAAAACGGAAATCGAAATTGACAAATCAAAATTTGGAACAACAATTTTGTTCCATAAATACGGTACTCGATAGTTTATGCAAAATTGATTAAACTTTGTTTGACAAAAGGGTTCAACTAATAAACTATTATTTCGTAAAGTATATTTGTTTATAGTTTTATGCGTAAAAAGATCTTTGAAAATGAACAACGGTTGTTCACTTTTACAACAAAATATTAAACATAAAATATTATAGACATTGAGATCGTAAACGTTAAGTGCTTTAACGTTTTTAAATAAAATATTTGAATGAGAAAAACGATTTTCAAAACATATTAAACGAATTGCGCGTTTCTCACAATGGTAGAGATTTTGTAACTTACTTTTAAAGGTACTACTCCAAACAATATTTGCACAATTTATATAGCTATGAATAAATGAGTAGTAGAGTTGAATTAAATTTTGTTTACTTAGATAGTATCTGACCTTTTATACGATACTTCCATGTAATATTTTCATCAATTTAAATGCTTAAAAATCTTGTGACCAACTTCTTTTTTATTTCAACTTTATCAATATAAAGTTTAGATAAGTTATTTGGTAAATTTTTTTATTTTTTGTATAATATTTTAATCTCATTCATATAAATTTTTACATTATTTAGACTTTCTATTTATAGGGTTAGTTTTTGATTTTGTGATTTAAAAAGACTTTTTTCTTTCAATTAGCAATAAACGAATTCGCTTCCTTGTTTGTAGTACCCAAACCTATTTCTTTATTCAAAATCCTATTTTTATACTAATATAATACTTTATGCGCTACTTATCAACCAATAGATTTTTATATCTAATCAAAACATTTAAAATAATATACTTTCAAGAATATTGTTCTAAAGAACAATATCTTTTACCTTCTATCCAAAATCATCACATTGTTCATCTATGAAATTGTCTATTTGTCTGGAATCAGGCACAAGTTAACCTCCCTCCCTCAATCTATTCTTTCTTTACTGCTATAAAAAGTTCTTTTTATTAGCTTCCGTCGTTTAGTAACCTTAAATTATATAACCTCAATCATTATTTACTTATGTACGGTAATAATTCACAAACCAATGCAAAAAGTCATGGAATAGATTACCTCTTCACTTTAAATCACTAAACCTTATTACTAAAATCGGTCTTTATGCCTATTTTTAGAGAGATACTGACTTTAAAATGTTGGGCTCATTGTGGGTTATTATTATTATTACTTTTGGTGTTATTTTATGTAATAAAAATATTATTTTATGTAGTAGTAATATTATTTTATGTAAAAAAAATATTATTTTATGTAATAGTAATATTATAAGATTGTTTTATTATTATTCATATATTATTACTTTTTGTTATTGTTTAATATTCAGTTTTGAGAGTTATTAAAATTAATATAATTATTATAAAATGGATTTCTTTTGGAAACTCACCTCTCCAAGGCCAAGAAGGCCACTAAAGATAAGGAGGCTACTTGTGGTTATTACCCTCTATCTATTATTATTACAATATTATATTTATAATTATAAATAGTATTGTTAACATTACTGATATTGTTATTGGGCTCGTTATATTTGTTTTAATATTATTATAAAATTTATTTTTACTTTAGATTAGTACTAGTACTATTTCTAAATATCCATGAAACATATATTAAACATATATATATATATAAATGTATATATAAATGTATATATACATATATATATATATATATATATATATATATATATATATATATATATATATAAATAAATATATATATATATATATATATATATTTATATATATATATATATATATATATATATATATATATATATATATATAAATATATATATATATATATATATATATATATATATATATATATATATATATATATATATATATATATATATATATATATATATATATATGTATATATGTATATATATATATATATATATATATATATATATATATATTTATATATATATATATATATATATATATATATATATATATATATATATATATATATATATATATATATATATATATATATATATATATATATATATATATATACATATATATATATAATATATACTGTAATTTTAGATATGCACATTATGAACCCATGAGTGAATTTTAGATCATAAGATGCATCCTGGATGGAGTCTATAGATGAGTTAGGTTATTTTATGGGTAAAAAGATGGTTGAAAAACCATATTGAATTTTTTAATAAGTTATTCGGAGGAAATTAAGTTACTCGACGCTTAAGAATAAAAATAATAAGATTATATTATTCTATTGAAGGGTTGGGTAACCAATGTTTGCTCATATGTCAAATTAAACTTTTATTTAAATCAAACGATTTTTTTTTTTAAGTATACATACATATATATATACATATATATATATATATATATATATATATATATATATATATATATATATATATATATATATATATATATATATATATATATATATATATATACATATATATATATATATATATATATATATATATATATATATATATATATATAACATATATATATATATATATATATATATATATATATATATATATATATATATATATATATATATTGTTGTTTATTATTGTATCTGGTTGAGATACAAATCCTCTTGTTTACTTGAGAGTGATCAATATAATGTAAAAATAATTTTTACAAAATAGATCAATATATATGTATATAAATAAAGTGTAATTAAATAGAAAAATACAACTTTATAATGGAACTAAAAGTTTCATGCCTATCGGCAATCTTCAGCCATATATATTATACAAATCTAGAAAAAACCGTTAAAAAAAATACAAAATACAAAAAAAGCAGTAGAATGAGTTCCGACGTCAAAACAAAACGAATAAAAAACGAATAAGAAAGAAGCATAGTATATATATATATATATATATATATATATATATATATATATATATATATATATATATATATATATATATATATATATATATATATATATATATATATATATATATATATACATATATATAAACTAATTTAAAACATCAGATAATACATATTGTCTCAATACTAAATAATTTATTTGAAGTTTTCGCCGGATTATAGGCACCGGCATCATCAGCATATAATATAATATAATTACAAAAATTGTGACCGTTAAATAACAATAAAATTTTTTTAAATTTTGGCGTCACCTCTATAATGGCTTCTTTTACCTAAGTATGAAAAAAATGGAGTCCAAAAATTTGTTTTTAAATATTGTCTATTGTCCAAATTTATACAGTCGTGTGCAGTAAAATAGTGGTGCGTATTTTATTTTTCTATCAACAAACTTTGAACATCAAAAGATATTTTTCTATTGTTTGTTTTTTATTGTTATTATGCATAAACTAAATGTTGTGATTATAATATTATAAAAAAAATTAAGAAAGATAATTGCAACGCTGTATGGTTTTAATTTTCAATATTATCGATTGAAGGTCATTCGTATTTTTTTTTAGACTGTGCAATAAAATAGTAATGAAAATCATTTTTTATGAAAAGGTCAAAAAATAATCAAATTTTATTACAAAAAATTTTTTTTTTTTGAAGTTCTACATTAGTATTTTGCGGCATGAAATTGTTCGACAGATATATTTTGCCATGGTGACTGTACTACGTCTCACAATTGATTACAACCTCTTAGATTATTTTCAGAAACTGCTTATTCAACATCAATTTGCAAGTTATCAATCGGATTGAAGTCTGGGGATTGTGCTGGCCACTCCATCACATTGATTTTGTTCTCATTAAACCACGATTTGGCTAACTTGATCGTATGTTTGGGATCATTATCCTTCTGGAACAAAAATTTTCACGGTATTTCTTCTTAAGCATAAGGCAGCACGATCTCTTCAAGTATTTTTACATATACAAACCGATCCATGATACCTTCTATGCGATGTATCGGCCCAAGACCATAATAAGAAAAACAACCCCATATCATTATTTTTGAACCTCCATGTTTGACGGTCTTTAATGTAAATTGTGGCTTATATGCTGCACCTGTTGGTCTTCTAACAAACTGTTTACGAACATAGGAACCAAAATTTCAACTTTGTTTTCATCAGTCCACAAAACATTTTGCCATTTTTTCTTTAGGCCAAGAAGCATGCATACGTGCAAATTTTAAACAATTTTCGATTTGTCTTTTGCTCAAAAGTGGCACTTTTCTAAATGTTCTTGCATTTAAATCGGCATGTGTTAATCGTCTTCGAATAGTTGAGATATTAACATTCTAGCTTTTTTTTAATTTTTCTAGAAGTAATAAATGACTCCTTTTTTGCTAACAATACAATTCGACAATCTTCTACGACGGTAGTTGATCTTTTATTTTCACGTTTTTCTGGTTTGGGTATTCATTTTAAAGCATTACAAATCATTGTTGGTAAGCATCCAACCAGTTCTTATATTTGTTTGTAAGCTTTACCATGATTTTTAATATTTATAAATAAATTACGATTTATAAAAAAACTACGAACTTCTTCATTAGAATGCCTAGAGCGCCCTATGTTTCTCTAAATTTTCAAAATTATAAATTTATAAATTTATTAGTATAAATTTATATAATATAAATTTATTAGTATAAATTTATTAATATAAATTTATATATTAATATAAATTTATTAGTATAAAAAGTATAAATTTATCTAATACTGTCGCCTCATCTCTACAATATCTACACAGAGAACCTTCTAGAGAAAATTGTTTCAGAATCAAAAGTTGGAACTTCAATAAATGGTGTATACACAGGTATCATTGCATATGCTGATGATATAGTTTTACAAAGTTCCACTATATCTGGTCTTCAGAGCCTTATTAACATTGTTCAAAAGTATGGACTATCGAACTTTATTAAACTGAATACAGAAAAAACTGAATTTCTAATATCTGGAATAAGTTCGATTTTAATTAACGTTATTTATATTAACGGTGATCCTATCAAGCCTCAAAACAATCTAAAACATCTTGGTTTCCTTTGGGATAATAAGAACAAAAAAATGACAGCAACACTCCAAAAACAAAATATAACTGAACGTGTAACGCAATTTTTATCTGTTGCAAAAGGTCTTATAAGAAATGGACTTCGCTTTTGCCAGCCTGCTACCATAGTTCATTTATTTAATTCTTTAGCTGTTCCAACGTTGTTATACGGATTAGAACTGTGTGGAAGCAGCAATAAGTTTCTAAATAGCATTGATATAGCTGGACGATCTGTCTTAAAATCCTTCTTTAATATTTCAAAGCAAAGTAGAAATTATCTACATTCTTATTTCAAAGTAGACGCTGTGTCAGACATTCTTTTTCGCAACAAGTTAAATCTATTTATCAGGCTTTTAAACAACCCCATATGTTACTCGATTATACGGACTCAGATGCCTTTAATGAATCAACGATCATTTGTGGGTGAGGTAATGATAATGTGTAAGAAAGCTGATATAAACATGCTCCAATTTATGATCGAGGGTAAGAAAATTATAATTGCACGCCCTCAGGAAGCATTGGAGGCCAATGTTGCGGCGATCTTAAAACAATCGTTCCAACACTGGAATTTAAAGGAACAAAGAGAAGTATTTAGAACGCTGATGGAGGAAAACATTCCAAGAACGATGCAAGAAAATACTTAAATGTGCTTTGTTTTTTTTTTAATACTTTTACCTATAGTTTATGTAATTATTGGGTGTTTAAAAGAATAAATATATAATATCAAAATTAATTACTTACTTATTGCTTATTATTAAGAACTTATATAATTAGAATTTAATAAGTACAGCAAATATTACACAAAAATTAATTTTTCACTACTAATTTTTCACTACTAATTTTATTGCACAGTCTAAAAAAAAAATACGAATGTCCTTCAATCGATAATATTGAAATTTAAAACCATACAGTGCTGCAATTATCTTTCTTAAATTTTTTTCATACTATTATAATCACAGCATTTAGTTTATGAACAATAACGATAAAAAAAAAAATAGAAAAATCTATTTTGATGTTCAAAGTTTGTTGATAGAAAAATAATATGCGCACTACTATTTTACTGCACACGACTGTACCACCGTTCGTTAGAGAACATTGATGTTTTTGTATCTCCAAGGCTTTACGGACTTTTCTTTCAAATTTTTTATTCTTAACTTTAAATGTTATTACTTTATTCCATTATCGTCATTACAATTTACTTTATGCAAAGCTAATGCAGACTGGTCTAACTTGCCTTCACTCAAAAATTTTTGGTGTTGTTGAACCCTTGTTTGTATTTGAAGTTTTCTTTGACCAACATATACTTTGGAGCAATAATTAAATTGATTCCTGGGGCGCTGTTGCGTGGTAATCTAGACTTATTTTTAGACGTTAATAGCTTTTTTAGGTTTGCATTTGATTTAAAAATAGTTCTGTAACCAGCTTTTCTGAGTATTCTTCTAAGTCTGGGAGATATTATTGGTATCCATGATAAAGAGATTGTAGGAAGGTTATTAGAGTTTGATAGAACTTCGTTTTTGTTCGCAAAACGTTTTTTGCGAACCTGATGAAAAATATCTTTAACCATTTTTTCACCGTACCCATTTTCATTAAACACTTGAATTAAAAAAATTTATCTCATCATTTAAATGATTTTCGTTGCATATTGAGTATGCTATGTGTATGTATCCTTTAAATATTGCTTTTAAAGTTTTGGGATCATGATTAAAATGAGGTTTGATTTGGATATTGGTTATTGCATCCTTCCTGTAAACCTTGAACTCATATTTTCCTCGTGTATTATTAATAACAGTTATATCCAAAAAGTTAAGTATCTTGTTTTTGTTTTCAACCTTAACAGTATATTCTAAAGAAGGATGTTGTCTGTTAAGAATTGTTTGGAACTGTTCGGCTTGATTTAATTTAAAAAACCTTGCGTGGCTATCGTCTACATATCTATGAAAGGATTTAATATCAATTAAAGGAATCATTGTCTTGGCCTGAATTCTCCAACTCATAAACCTCACCATTCCACAAGAAATAACAACGAAACAAATAAAGTTCAGTTAGTTGTTTTGTTTCATTTAAAGTAAGTTTAGTTGAGTTTTTGTTAGAAACGCTTTTATTTAATTTATCCAAAAGTATTAAAGTTGCTTCTTTTAATGGTATTGATGGGTATAAGTTTACGATATCAAAAGATACCTGTATTTCATCCTTGTCAATTAACCACGACTTAGTTTTGTTTATAAAGTCTTTTGAATTTTTTAATCTAAATTTTCATTTGACCGGTTGTATTCTTTTAACCAAGTAATTCGAAATTCCATTACAAGGTGTGCCAATAGTTGTAAAACTTCAAATACGAACAAGGGTTCAACAACACCAAAAATTTTTGACTGAAGGCAAGTTAAACCAGTCTGCATTAGCTTTGCTTAAAGTGAATTTGATTTCATTAGCTTAAACCAGTCTGCATTAGCTTTGCTTAAAGTGAATTTGACGACATTAAATGGAATAAAGTAATAACACTTAAAGTTAAGAATAAAAAATTTGAAAAAAAAGTCCGTGAGCCCTTGGAGATACAAAAACATCAATGTTCTCCAACGTATAGTGGTATGAATTTGGACAATGGACAATAATTAAAAAAGAAATTTTTAGACTTCATTTTTTTATACTTAGGTAAAAGAAGCCATTATAAAGGTGACGTCAAGTTTGAAAAAAATTTTGTTGTTGTTTAACGGTCACAATTTTTGTAATTATATTATATTATATGCTGATGATGCCGGTACCTATAATCCGGCGAATATTTAAAATAAATTATTTAGTATTAAGACAATTCGTATTTTCTGATGTTTTAAATTAGTTTATATATATATATATATATATATATATATATATATATATATATATATATATATATATATATATATATATATATATATATATATATATATATATATATATATATATATATATATATATATATATATTTATATATATATATACATATATATATATATATATATATATATATATATATATATATATATATATATATATATACACATATATATATATATATATAAATATATATATATATATATATATTTGTATATATATATATATATATATATATATATATATATATATATATATATATATATATATATATATATATATATATATATATATATATATATATATATATGTATATATATACATACATATATATATATATACATATATATATATATATATATATATATATATATATATATATATATATATATATATATATATATATATATATATATATATATATATATATATATATATATATATATATATATACATATATACATATATACACATGTACAGACATACACATATAGATACATATATACACATATATACACATGCAAATTTTTATTATTATTTTTTTTTATTATCTTTTCTTTTTATATATTTTTTTTGTTTTACTTTTTGTAATTTTTTTTTTTAAATTAATTATAATCATTTTTACAAACTAAGAATATGCAGCTTTGCTTGCCGTTTAAACAACAATATTCCATTTAAGTCTTTTAATTTTTGATTTTTCAAGTTTTTTTATTTTTTAGGACCCTGTGAAATAATTGAAAATTCAGAACCCCGGGTATTATATTTTTTAATATGATAGTTATGAAAGCTTTTTGATTGCAGGTTTGAAGGTAACTTTGAGAAATTGATAACGAAAATATGTCTAAAAAAGAATTTAGTAGATTTTTATTTTTATATTTGAACATAAAAATAAGAGCCTGATATAAATTAAGTTTTTCCAAGTTTAAGACTTTCATATTTGTCATCGCATTGGAAGGATTGTCTATTCTACCTAGATAATGAATTGCTTTACAAGCATAGTTTTGAAAGCCTTGTAGTTTGACTAATTTTGCTTTTTGTATATTAGCCAATGTATGTGTACTAACTCGGTATCCCTTTCAATTAGGGGTTTCTATTGTTATTTAAGGTTATTGTTTGGAAAATACTAGACAAATCATTCCAGCTTAAGTCAAAGAATTTGGGATGGCAGTCAAAGGAAGACACGCTATCACCAATAATGACAGATTTGGTTTTTGCACCCGAAAACTTGCTTCAAGTCATTAGATGTAAATACAAAGATGGTTCTAAAAATCAGTACGTAACAAATCTTTACACTGTCACAAAAACGCGCTGTTATGTTCAGAGGATGTGGGAAATGTCAAAAATTAACATGTACAAACCCATTTAATGTAAGTATTACAGTAATATAACAAAAATATACTACAGTACTATATTTTAATTGTTTATGCGACTTTATCCGTAGATTGCAAAAAGTGACCAACGGAGCAGTCCAGTTGCATAGACCTGGGAGATGTGAAAATAAAAACAGATTGTAGATGGTGTTGTTGAATAAAAAATAAAAATCATAAAAAAATATAGAATGAAAAATGTCAATAAATCATTTTCATCAAGGGCTATCAACGGAGAAGTGGGGATGGGGTTTGGTGTTCCTGTGTGATATTTCCATATAGCGTTTTTTATTATTAAGCGTTTTTAAATTAAAACAAAATATTTACTATAACTATCGCATCAAATACCCACATTTTTTTTTTTTTAAATAATATGTCACTGATAGCCATAATCTACTAAATTGAATTTACTAAACAACCTTAAAATTATTGTCATAAATTTAACAGCAAGTTTCTTATTTAAATATACAATCAACGAGATGAAAAATTCAGAGCAAATCATTTGAATCTAAAAATTTGAATCTATTTTTTTAAACGCATAATGTAAGTTTAATATAAAACGATGTTATTACATTGACTTAGTATTTCAAAAAAAAGAAAGTCCGAATATTATCTAAAAATTGGAAACGGATTAAATAGTGCTTAAAACTGAAAGCCAGGAATTTTTGTCAATTAAGTTTCATTATATTTAAAAGTATTGTTGTTTTATTTTTTTTGTTCAACTAATAAAATGCATCAAATGTGCCGTAAATCCATTGACTGATTTAATTTTAATCCAAAGATTATTTGAACTTACAAAAAAGTTATTAGTTTACTTTATAACGCTTTGAAAATGAGTAAGTTTTTCTTCCTTAGTTTTCTTGCTTTGCTTTTAATCAAGCTTTCTTATGCAGATTTGGATATTGATGATGAAGAAGTTGTTGAAATTGAAGAAGCTGTGTTAAACAGATTTATAAAAGATGCCAGTTCTTCCCGGTTATCCATGTCAATAGGATCGACTCGAACAAATCGCATAATACGAACACCAATGATTCGAAGTCGTACAAATACCCGAAGAAGTTATGGCCAAAGTTTAATCGGAAATTCAACTTTAAGTATATTGTCGATAGTGGCTACATTGATTGTTCTAATAATGTATTTATAACTTTATATTAGATGATCTACTTGTCTTAACTTTTAAAGTGAAAAACCTTTTAGTATTACTGTTTGACATACTTATTTTATAAAATCAAATCTACTGTAAACGCATTTTGTTTTAGATAAAAAAAATTAAAATTTGTTCTCTTTGCTAATAATTATATATATATATATATATATATATATATATATATATATATATATATATATATATATATATATATATATATATATATATATATATATATATATATATATATATATATATATACATATATATATATATATATATATATATATATATATATATATATATATATATATATATATATATATATATATATATATATATATATATATATATATATTAACAGGGCGCACAGAGACTTCAGGGTGCCTGGGGTATATTATTAAAAAAACTTTTGGGATGCCCTCCTCTAACTACCACCAAAATTAAAAAAATAAAAAATAAAAGCTATTTTTTATAGTATTCACAAAATATTGTTAAAGTTCTGTATTGAAGACAGTTCACGAATCATTCAATTAAACACAACGAAATTCTGGATTTGGTATCAAGTTTTTCTGACGTTATACGTCAGAAAAACATGATACCAATTTATACAATAAGTTGGAAGTTGCAGCATCGTAATTAACTTTCTTTTCGCTAAATCTGTTTTGATTGAAAGGCTAAGACAGTCTTTAAGACAACCCTATCCAATGGTAACTTAGAGAGTTCTTGACGAGAGCTAACTTGCTAAAAGACCTCTCGCCTTCAGCCACAGATATTGGCAAAGTAAGAAAGATGCGAAGACTGATGCATATATGGGGGAAATTTTTTTCAAATCCCTTTGCATAAATGCTATTCAGAAGATCTAAGGGCGATCATTTGTCATTAGATGACGTCGAACAGACGAAAAGGGGCAAAACTCATCAATAAACTTGTCTTTACTAAAATCATTTGAAAACAGAAGTATGAGATCTTTAACTTTAGATTCTTGACTGTTTGTTAAGTCCAAATTGATGTCAGTCGTAAACCAGATGAAGGAAAAACAATCTACTTGGCTGTTTCAGAACTTGAAATCTCTCTGTAATCTGATGGATGAAGGTATCTAATCCAGAGTTAAATGCTTCGATCTCAAATGCTTTTGATGTATTGTGATAATGAGATGTGTTGCTAGGTTCGTTGTGAAACGTTTTTGTTCTCCTTCTACTTTTTCAACAAAATCAGTTTTCAACAAAACCAAGTAGCTACTTCTTTTGACTCGTTCAAGATGACATCCAAAGAGGAACAAATTCGCATTAGATCTTCAATCAATTCCTTGATAAGTTTCATCTTGTCAACCAAGTTGATGTTGAGGGATGGCAGAAGGATGTTAGCATTATTCACAGCTGTCAAAGTTTTAGGCCATGGCCTAAAACTTTGTTTTTTTCGCTAACTATTTTAAATATGTGATTAAATTATAAATAATATTGTTAAATATTGTTTAAACAAAAAGTAATCAAGTTTCAAAAGTGTTTCCATTTCAATGTCACAAGACTGTGTATGAATTAATTAATAAAATGTCTATTATAAAATATTTATATCATTTTTGTGTTTATATTTGTGTATATTTAGATAAAAAAGCACTCAAAGGTATAAGAGTTAAAAAGTTAGTTATGAGTAAAATTGAAAGACTTTTTATACTTTTTAAATATATTTTATTATAGTTTATCAAGGCAGATATTCTGCAAAAAAAAAAAAGAAATAGGATCCAAGATAGATATTGTACTTTGGTTAACAATTTTTAAATTAAGCATAAACAAAAAAAAATTCTTTATTTAAAAATGATAAAAGGTTTTTTATTGATTACATATTTATTTTATTTGTGACGACAATGGACCAGATCGGTAAAATTTATTTTATTTATAAATTTTTAATTTTCTGTTATGTTATAGTTATGTTTTTTTTAACTTGCTAAAGGTTAAACCTAAGTTAGATCTTATTTTTTTGTATGTAAGTGTAATGGAATAAAAACGTAAGTAGTTCATTTAAATAATTTTTTAAGAATTTTCAAAAATTGCTAATAAAACATTAAAATGATACCTAACTGTTGTTTCTGATCATTATAGCTGTCAACTCAAGTAATGCATTAAAATAAATTTTATCTTTATTATCAAATTTTAAATTTGATTTTAGAAATGTTTTTATATTAAATAAAAATAATTATTAGATAAGTTTTCATTATAGAAAAGAAAATTTAGGTTTTATTGTTAAATTTTTGAGTTATTTTGTTAGTAAAATTAGTAATTAATTATTGGAATTTGATTTTAAAGAAGTTGTAAAGATTTTTATTTATTTAACAAAATGGCGCCAACAATGGCATTAACAGGAAATTCGGTTATCACCATTACAATGAAGATTGAGATTGGTTATGTTCCACTTCAAAACCTCTATTTGTATCATACTTTAATTTAAGTTTTTATTTCTTGTAGGTATTTATTTATTGTTTAAAAGAGTTTTTAACTTTATCCAGAGTTGTTTGTTGCTTGATCTTAGTTAAATCACTCATATTGAGTAACAACTTTAATGTAACCATTGCACATAATGAGTTTTTTTTATAATTTATTACTTTGTTAAATATTAAAATCTTTCCTTACTTAAAAACTTTTTGTTTTTTTATTGTTTTTTTTTAGATTTAGAGTTGACTCAAATACTTATACTTAATATTTAACCGATATATATTTCTTGAATTAATTTTAATTTTACTTTTATTTACGGAAACTCTCCGGCAGCTGAGTTGCCTTTCGGTTATTTAATGGGAAAAAACTTGTTTTATTTAAACGGAAGTATCCGTTTATTTACGGAAAAGTTCCGGCAGCTGCCGATGACCAAACAACGCGTTATTTAACGGAAAAAATCCATTGTATTTTAACGGAAAAAATCCGTTTGTTAACGGAAACTTCCGTTTACATACAATGGGTTTTTCCGTAAAATAACGCGTTGTTTGGTCATCGGCAGCTGCCGGAACTTTTCCGTAAAAAACGCATTTTATTTTAACAGTGCAGAAGGGGGTACTCCACTTGAGAAGAGAACGTACTATCGTCTAAATTCTTTAATTTTGATCTTTTTAAAGATCAAAATTAAAGGGGTCTAATTTAAAGTTCTATTTTTCTACTGTAAACACAAAGCTATTTCAATGAATGGTTTAAAGCCAATAAACTGTCCGTAAACATTGATAAAACTAAATACATTCTGTTCACGAAACCTTCGAAAACTGATAACATACCCCTAAAACATCCTGATTTATATATAAACAGCATTAAAGTAAAAAGAGTTCATTCAATGAAAATTCAAGGTATAATATTTGACAATCATTTAAACTGGAAAAATCATATCCAAATAGAGGAAATCAGCATTTCAAAAGCTCTTGATATCCTTTTCAAAACGAAGCACATTTTGAATATAATGTGCTTAAAAGGCTTGTATTTTTCATTTATTCATAGTCACATTAGTTATTGTAATATAGCGTGGGCAAGAAATTGTTCATCTTCTTTAAAAAAATTAATACCAAACAAACGCAAGCGAGACGGTTAATGCATGCACCGAGCCTTTACTTAAAAAATTAATGTTTTAAATATTTATAAACTAAACATCTATCAAAATCTGTTATTTATGTTTAAATTCATAACAACATGCTTCCAATATATTTTCAACCTCATTTTCACCTTAATTAATCACAAATACTCTACAAGACATTCCATTGGCAACTTTCTCATCCCTACAACATCCCTTAGAAAAAACAGACTTCTCAATTACATGTCGAGGACCACCTTTGTGAAACTATTTCCTGAATAGAGACATGAAAAACATGACTTCAATTGAACTATTCAAAAGAGCATTTAAACCATACTTATTTGATTTAAATAATAAAAACATTCTTTTAAATTTTTAAAAACATTTATATATCGATTTGTTAACACGTATATACGCATCTTATAACTTATGTATATTTTATGAACTGTAATATGTTATATTTACAAAACTTGTAATATGTATAAAAATTATATAACGTATATTTTAGGAACTTAATTCGTATCACTTTATTGATATTTTCCTGAACTTAGGAGCGGGGTGATAAGACGCATTGTCTTCTACTTGCATTTTTTTCTACATTTAATTTTTAATTTTTGCAAAAAACATTGTAAAATGATTGTTTTTTGACGAAATATATATATATATATATATATATATATATATATATATATATATACATATATATATATACATATATATATATATATATATATATATATATATACATATATATATATATATATATATATATATATATATATATATATATATATATATATATATATATATATATATATATATATATATATATATATATATATATATATATATATATATATATATATATATATATATATATATAAGAATATATTTATATGTTTTAGAAGTGTTTTTACAGATTCAATTCGAGCGCTCCAACTTGTATGTGAAGTTTGGTGTAAAGAAAGGTCAGCAAGATCCTCAAAAATTTTCCAACCTGTGGGGTTTTTGCTGAAAGCATTGTATAAAAGCTGGACATTTCCAAAGTATGACTTAGCCAGAATAGATGATTCGACAGCGTGAACCCCTCATAAATTGAGGCTAAGAGGCACACATTAGACAGACTGCTTTTCTATTTTTATGTAGAACAGTAAAGATCAGATTGGCAATGCCAAATCCTGCATTCTTCTCCATTTCTTCTAGTTTTAAAAGTTGGTACTACTGCTCCCAATGTTGTTTCTGTGTTCACTATGTGAAAGGTCCGGCGTTGCGTCAGTTATGATAATGGAGTAGATGGACTGATGTATTTCTTTCACAGCAACAAGTTTTACAAATTTTTCACACTCTCCAAAAAACTCATTTTGCGAACGCAAAGATAAATAGTGGGCCTGTGTACGCTTACCTTTTTAGCATTTGTTTTCAAGTGATCCGCAAGTGTTTTGTTATGTTCAGCAACTAATTTTAAAGCGCCAAGAAAATTTCATCCTGATACACCTTCTGATTAGATTAAAAAATTAAATTTTAATTAATTAAAGGTGATAAAAGACTGAAAAAGAGAGTATAATAATTTTTAAAATATCAAAATACCTCTGAATGCGAGATTTCTTGTTGCAAGGAATAAGGTAACTTGAACAATGCAACAAAAAATATCTTTCCAGCGCTCAGCTTTATTTGCAATAATTTTCTACAGGCTTGAATCAATCCCTATATGGTTGTATATGTTGTTTAGTGCTATTTTCCATTCTAAATACGTTTGGCGATGGAGGCTACATGATTGATGAGACTTGATTTTTCCAACTAGTTCATTTCACATTTAAAGCACAAAACTATAAAGTAGAGATCTATTTATGT
Organism: Hydra vulgaris; assembly: GCF_022113875.1. NCBI lineage: Eukaryota > Metazoa > Cnidaria > Hydrozoa > Anthoathecata > Hydridae > Hydra > Hydra vulgaris. The sequence goes on along the minus strand of NC_061159.1, from coordinate 10,621,419 downwards.
AGTGTAATATCATAGAACGTAAACACTGATTTCTGAAGAAAAGAAAAAACACGCGGTATCTTTAAATAGGGAATTATCAACGTAAAACCAGTCATAGAAATCATTAATCGGTTAAATTAGATTAAATCGAAGCAAAATCAAAAATCTAAATATAATAACAAAGAAAAATTTTTTCATTTCTTTATTGGATGTTTTCAATTTTTTATTTGGCAAACTGACAATTTTTTTTTGTCCTCTGATTATGCTCCCATAAACGTGATGCCCGGAGTTAACCGACTTCGATCCCACACCCTCATATATATATATATATATATATATATATATATATATATATATATATATATATATATATATATATATATATATATATATATATATATATATATATATATATATATATATAATATATATATATATTTACTTCATTGCATACTTATTTTCTTTTCCCAAGTTCAATAAACACATTTAAAAAAATGTTATGATTTGATATAACTATAAACATATTTAAGTTTGGAGTTTGCACAACGTCTGAAAGTATCAAACCTGTAACACCAAAAAATCCAAGATTTTCTAAATCCTAAAATCAAATAAAAAATGGAAGTTCATCCAAGTTATAAGTTTGAAAATATAGAAATTTTACATAAGTAAAATTTTAACTGGTTTGGGAAGAAATTCTTCTTTCTTTCTGATTTGCGGTGAACTGATCACTAGATATTAGAACTACACAGAAGTCTTGTGATTAATTCCAGACTTTGTTTTATTTTAGAAAATTTAAGTGCTAACAAGCATAACAATAAGTAAGCTTTTATTACGAACAACCTGGTAAGATTGTACCAAAAAACTGTGTAAACACTGTGTAAACTATACTATGGGGAATATTTTTTTTTTAACAAGTTTTTTTTCCAGAAAAATATGAACAAGGTATATTTACATTGAATATATTACTGGTAGGACTTCCAGAAGATCACATGATCTTATCATGAAGCCCTTTACAATCTATATAACGAATTAAAAGGTAGAAAATTTACAAATATTAAAAATTACATAAACGTTAGAATATTCTTCAAATGTTAAGCAAGTTTTAATATAATATTTTATAATATGGATATATAACATTCTCAATATTGAACAATATTATAATATAAGTATTTAGCATATATTGTTTAAATAATATTCATCACACAGTCGACAGAAATATCAAATTACTTGAAATACTAAAAACAAATAAATATATTTTGTGTTGAAAAGATTATTTCTTTTGTTTTCTTTTTAAAGGAGTAACAAGACCATTTAAAAGAAAAATCAAAGTTAGGTAAAACTATTTTATTCCAAAGAAATGGACCACGATAAGAAATACAAAACTGGTCAATTTTTGTTTTGCAAAACGGCTCTTGAATATTTTTACTATCACGAAGTTCATATTTGTTTTTTGATTTCAAATTATAGAGATTTCTAAATACACTTGGAGATAAATTTTCTTTACATTTAAACATAAAACATAAAATATTAAAAATATTTAGTTCGTATATATTTAAAGCTTTCATTTCTATAAAAAGTGGTGAGCTTGAAAAACAATTTCCAAAATTAATTATGCGAGCTGCGTGTTTCTGATGCCGATAGAGAGATTTAAGTTTGGTTATGTGAGCGCTTCCCCATATAATATTGGCATAGTTTATATGGCAATGAATAAATGAATAATATAGTTGAGTTAGTTGCTTTTTATTTAGTATATATCGAGCTTTGTATAGAACTCCAATGTTTTTAGCAACTTTCATTGAAATACTATCAATTTGCTGACTCCAAGATAAGTTTTCATCTATTATGACTCCTAAAAATTTTGTAAATTTTTCTCTTTTTATGATTGTATTGTCAATGAATAGGTCAGGTAAGATATTTTGGATTCTCTTTTTTTTAGAGGTTGGGTGAAAAAGTATAAAACTTTGTTTTATCCGTATTCAAGAACAATTTATTTTTTCTAAACCAATATGATATTCTTTTTAATTCATTATTCATATTATTAAAAAGTATTTCTATGTTTTCGTGCGACTGAAATAAATTCGTATCATCTGCAAAATTTACTATATATAAGAATATTGAAATATATAAGATATATATATACATATAAGAAATATATAAGGGTATAAAAAGATATAAATATATAAGAAATATATAAGGGAGAAATATATAATTTGAGACGTCGTGAAGGATATAAAATTTTGCATCAAAAGCATATATTTAACTTTCTTTGACATTTATCAAGCATGTTGACTGTAAATGACTGAAAACGTTTGTGTACGACCTGCGCACGACAAAAGTTTTCTTAAACTTCTTAAAAGAAAGATAAAAAACGTTGATTGTTTAATTGTCTGTGACGGATTTAGGAAGAAAGGTAGACGATGGGGTATGCCCTCCCCCCAATCCAAAATAAAGTAAATTTGTTCATTGCTGCTCTGCATAAAGAAGAGTTTGAGCATACAAACTTTATCAGCCGTGCGCAGTGGTAGCGCACTTACCTCAGAAACAAAGGATCCGTGGTTAAAACCCCACCTTTAAAAAAAAGTTTTCAGGTTTGGAAGAAGGCGCAAACTTCAAATTAAATATACGCAGTACTCTGTCATTAGACCGTAAGGAATTTTTAGGACACTTAAATAAATTAATAAAAAACTGAAAGTCCTAAAACATTTTAGAAATGGAGAATCTTTTTTAGTAGACGCAAATGTGTTACAAAATACAAAGTTTTTAAAAATCTCTCCTCCTCTTCCACCAAAAAATTCTGGATTTGTAACTATTAATTATATAGGAGAAAAGTATATAATATTACAAGAAGAAAAAAGAAAAGTGAATTCATACTATAAAAAGTACATTAAAACAGAAGCAGACAGATTGAGAAAAAGTAGGCTAAAGGTGAATGTCCACAACAAAATTGATAATAGACAAAGATTCATTAATTTTTTAATGAAAAATTTGGTTTGAAAAACTTAAAAGTTAAGCAATCGCACTGGTCTATGGAAAACCAAAAAACTGTATTCAAATTAAAAGTAATACATTTAGAATTATAATAAAATGAAGCTATAAACTAAATTTATATTTATGAACTAAAATTAAATGTTCCTATTACTTATATTATATTAATTTATATTATTTTTATCTATATTATCTTTATTTATTTTATATCTATATATATTATATGGTATTTATGAACTAAAGTTAAAATTTCTTATTATTCTATAAAAGAAGCATCATCTTCATAAAAGAATCTGTATAAAAAAACTGTTATCTCCATCAAAAATTTATCTTTAGTTTCTTCTGTTTCATAAGTTTCTCCATTATCAGCTTTTCGCAATTGTTTAGATAAATTGATACTTTTCAGATTTCTCTAATTATGCTCCATAGTTTACTTTTATTTCTAAATGCATTACTAACATCATATTTATTATGATCAGCCTGTTATTAGTAAGATGTAATCTAATCTATCTATTATGTATTATGTATTACTAAATTCGTTTTTAATAGGTAGAGATGGTGTCTCAATTAAAAAACTCAATACAGGCAAATGTTTATTAATAATTATCTATTAGGATCTATTATCCTACTTCTGTAAAATAATCATGATCTTCAAATATTTTCATCCATTGAATTTTATGTCATACAAAGTTCATCATATCTAAATGCATTTAAAACTAATTAAATTCAGTTTTTTCAATTTTTGGATAATAGTTTCATAGGATTCATTTTTTATATAAACATTATGAACATATATGTTAGAAAAACTTACAATAAAGGATCCAAAAGTTTAAAAATTTCTTTCAACTCAGAAAACATCAAAATGTCCCAAAAAATTATTTAATATTTTATGTTCGGTTCCATATCAACAATATCAATGTGTTTTTTTTTTTGTTTTTTTTTTAATTTAATTCACCTCCTCAAGGCCGAGAAGGCCACTACAGATGAGGAGGCTACTTATTTGTGGTTATAACCCTCTCTCAACTCTATAACTCCGAAACACGAACCTTGATGAACAAGGGCGCTGCGCGGAGAAACGAGTTGAGCGCGGTACTACCAGAGACGTGGTGGGAATAGAACTCGGAACCACTCGTTTATGAAGCAAGCGCTCTACCACTACACGACTACGACACAAAAAGGAAACATTAATATTATCATTTAAGTTCTTTATAAAGTCACAACACAGCAGGTATCAGAGGAGTAAAGTCAATTAAAGCCAAAGCCTAAAAATAGGAAAAAATTTAAAAAGATTACGATTTTCAATTACAAAAGATTACGATTTGTCTCCAGAACAATTAAAAAAGACTAAACAACACAACCTAATAACACTGCTTGGTCCTGGCAAATAGCATCACAACTTAATAAGATATTTTATTAACTAAAATAATTGAACTAAGAGTATATTATTTATTATAATATTTAAACAATCGAGAGACAATTATAGTTGAATAATTGAGAGACATTTTTTATGCCTGTCGATATCAACTAGCGTATTTTAAGAAATTCTTAAGAGCTCAGTAATTACATAAGTTTCATTAATGCTACCTTAAATTATTCTCATTTAACTCATTAAGTGTTTCCACGGCAGCATGTTAAGAAAAGGAAAGAAGACACACATTAAATATTTAGGAATATAAGAAAAGCTACTGTTAATGATAATGACAAAAACAGCATCGTAGCACGAAAAAGCTAACACATTCAACCATAAAAACTGGTTTTATTATGTTACCAGTAAACAAAACTAATTTTACTTAAGGTTCCAGTTTCTTCGTAACTGTTGACTAGTGATTAATAGAGCAAATTTCACATCATAAAAACATACTAAATTAAAAGCATGTTTCAACAATTAGCAAACTCATCAAGTGGTGACACGGCAACTAAAGAAAAAAGAACATAGTTATATTTAAATATATAAAAAAATTGTATATCATTTAAATTTAAAACTGTTATTAATTGTTATTATAAATAGTAACATTCATACTTAGCTCTGTACTCAGTGCCGGATCAAGAGGGGGGCTAGGGGGACTAAAGCCCCGGGTCCCGCATACTTAGGGGCTCCCAAATATTTAAGAGGACCCATAAAAAGGCCTTCAAAAACAAAAATAGCCCCGGGTGCCAAGAAGTCTTATTACTTAATATATATATATATATTATTACTTAATATATATATATTATTACTTATTTCTTAATATATATATATATATATATATATATATATATATATATATATATATATATACATATATATATATATATATATATATATATATATATATATATATATATATATATATATATATATATATATATATATATATACATATATATATATATATATATATATATATATATATATATATATATATATATATATATATATATATATATATATATATATATATATATATATATATATATATATATATGTATATATATATATATATATATATATATATTAGGGTGATGCAAAATTTGTAGGTTCAAAACTTTAGTTCTCCTCAAGCTTGCCCTTGTTCTATATGACAATAGTAGTTATTGGCCAAAATTTGAATTAAATCGGATGATATTTAGGGGTTGCCATGTTTTGTCACATTTTGGCATAAGGTTACAAAAAGTAAAAAAAATATTTTTTATTTTTACATTTTTTATATTATATTACTGAATTATTTATTATCAATTTCTTATTATTATGTGGTGGATTGTGGATGTTCAATGTTAAAAAAATCAATACTATAGTACTACTATGTAATTGCACTAGGCAATAATAAATCAATCATCTTCATCATTCAACATTCATCTTCATCAGGGTAGACTTTGATGCAACTGGAAATTCCTTCCGGTGAAGATCAACCAATCTAAGAAGAAACTGCTTTTGGTTTTCATCTTTCGTAACGCTTGAGTTAAAGGATGTTATAAGTGCTATACCTCGTTCCGCGCAATCGTTGACGACTTTCATTTGACCAACCTTGTGCTTCATTTCAAGATATGTTGAATCCATTTCCCACTCTGAAGATTCTTTCATTAAAAATGATTCAGCTTTTTCTTTTCCATTTTTCAAAATTAGATCGAAAAGTTCTGCGGTGCGTTGTGTGGCGAAGGAAGGCAATGGGCTGTGACAATCGAATGTGGCAGCATCAAGTCTTTTGAGAGATTTGCCTTGGCTGTTGTTTCAGGTTGTTTGCCATGTCTCTCTTGGTGTTGTTGTCGACACGGGAATCGAAGAAAGCCAATCCTATTAGATGTTCAGAAAAATACCAGAGGTGGCGATGAAAAGCTTTTGCTGCATTAATTGCAATTGTACGATTTGGATATTCTTGAATCCGTTGAAGAAGCTTGGCATCATTGAATGGTGCTCGTTCAGCTAACGGAGCTTCATTCCAAAACTGTCCGTATACAAATGCCACAAAAAGACTTATATCTGTTATTCCTTTCTTTTCCTTTGCAGTAATAACAAATTGATCCTGAAACAAATATATCTTTATATAATATATAGCTTTTGCCATCCAACGTGCATTGTGTGTTGCACCTGGAGCCCGAAACTTCACTTTGAACTCCGATGTTGTAGTTGATCCTCCAAGAAAAATAAGGCACAAATTCAAGAGTTCTAAGTAATCATCTCTGGGTTGTTGACCTTTAATTGCTTCACTATAATATACTACCATTTCTTCACGGAGTTTGAGAAAAAAATCGCAGTTGTAAAATTCTTTATTCCCTATAGTGAACACCTCCTTGTTGATTGCTGGCCATTGTTTCTGGAAAATGTTAAAAATTCCAACTTCAGGTCCTCCACTGGTTCCAAATGCAGTCGTGAAAATGGTGGAAAGCATGACTTCAAACATATGGTGCCTGCATGCTATCCATATAAGATTACGGTCAAGATTCTGCTCCATTATTGTGCAGGCACCAATGTTCAACCCAGTGTTAGATGAAGTAGTGTCAAAAACCAGTCCCCGAACAAGTTCTTTCAATTTCCAGTCTTTAAGAGCCTTCATGCAAGCATCAGCCTGTTGCTCACCTGTACCTCGATCAATCTTTGGGACGCCCAGCAATTTTTCCACCCCTCCACCAGTCACAAGGATGGCAATTCTATCCACTTTTTTTGACCACCAGTGATATCAGGTAAGAGCTTTCCATCCCAATGCAGAAGAAGTGGATCATCAGGAGAGAAATCAACCTTGTCAGCTGTAGTCACCGCTTCACGAACAGATCGCCTTTTTCTGCGGATTGTGCTGTACGACAATGATAAATCTTTTACCGAGTGACCAAGAGCCTGAGACACTGTTCCAACCACGAAGACTGCACGGCGATCAGAAATATTAACACGATCAAGAGATGATACAACATTATTTGTTAGAACTTTCATCTTCTTTTTCGTTGAACCACTTGTGCTCAGTGTGCTGGAAGCGGAAGGAGTCTGATATTCATCATCATCTGAGGAACTAGAGCTACTTTCACTCACAATGTCAACTGCTGATGAAGAAGAAATGAGTTCTGTTTTTTCCATCAGTTCCGCTTGAATTCTTTGACGCCTCAATTCCATTTTAGTTTCTCGGACTCGTTTCCGTGCCTCCCTAGCTGTTAAATTCCGATCAATTCCTGCCATACTACAACTTAATGGATCTTCTTGCTGCTGACGTAAAAATGCTTTATCTTCATCGTTTTTCATAACTTCTGATGCATTCTTGGTTGAAATATCAAAAAGTTCTTCAAGGTCAGCGTGGAAAATTCCTTCTTTCATTTGACAGCTGTCCAATTTTGATCCTCGGTGTTTTTTCAGCAGCAGATATTCGTCATAAAGTTTTTTTAACTTTCTTTCCGCATTGTCAATTCTTTGAGTTGGAATTTTTCCTCTCTCCCATATAACAAGAACTGCTTCAATTGTTGCCCGAATACTTTTTTTCACTTCTTGTTTCTCTTCTATATGATGGAAGAGCAACCTCCGAAGAACATCCCCTCTTGAAGGAAGTCTGGCAGTCGACAGAGTTTGTGTAGGTTTACCAACAAGCCACACCTCAGCAGAAGATCTAGTGGTTGCCATATTATCAATTTCTAAATTATAAATAAATAAACAATGAAAAAACAAATTTGCGAAATTTGAGAAAATCACAAAATTTTACCAATGGTTAATTCATCTTATAAAACATGGCAACCCCTAAAATTGCTTCTTTTAGTCTAATTTTTGGTACACATGATCCTAGGTGATAAAGGAACACAGGCAACCTTGAGGAGAATGTTTTTTGTGACATTTTATATATATATATATATATATATATATATATATATATATATATATATATATATATATATATATATTATAAAAAAATAAAAAAAAATTCATTATTGTTTTCGCTTGAGTCGTGCGGTTCAGAAGAATTAGTATTTTAGTTCAAGCCATAAAGACCATAACTAAAATAAAGTTTAAATTTGTATTTATTTATTTTTATACAGTTTCTCCAACTCCATCAGAGGGAGATTTTCCATGACTAGTCCCAGACAGCAAGTATATACTGGTCCGATAATGGCTAGCCAATACCAGCGAATTATTTAAAGGTCCGATAAGTTCCGTTCTTGTATTGACAGTTCTGGGAAGCCGTAACAAGGCCATTGCCGAGCCTTTATAAAATTGCCTGAGCTGGATATCCACAAAAAAGCCATTAGTGGTCCAACGAAGATTTGCCGAAGTAGAACAACAGTTATTGGGCCGATACTGGCCCATCAGTGGCAATAATAATATAAACAAGAGCATTTGCGTTTACTGCGCAGAATTTTGCATCCATCTTGAAAGTCGTTTTTTTCGCTTTTCCTACAAATGCATCTTAAAACTTTATTGTTTAAAAAAATACTTTCAGGTGATTCTATATTGCGTACGTAATAATTTCTGACTAATTTTAAAAATTAATTATTTATAAAACGAAATTTATGTTTTTTAAATAATTTCTAAATAAATTATTGCAATTAATTCTTTTGTTAAATAAATAAAATTTCGTATGGCATGTGTTGTTACGCTACAAATAACATAATGATCATGATATATTAATATTGTTTACATCAAACATTAACCATTAAATTGTTTTAATGTTTAAATTTTTTTTTTTTACCAAGCTAAAACTGGTTAAAGAAACTTAAAACCTTAGTTAGTTAAAGAAACATAAAACATAATTTATGGTAACTGAAGAATGATTTATATTAATAAAAAAAACTGATAAAAATGTTGGTTTGATAGAAAAAGAAATACATAAATTGTATGCATATTATTGCGTAGATTACTTGAACAATTTTGCTTTATTTTATCTTTTTGTTGTCATGTTCATAACTTTTCTGTAATACAGTTTGATTGTTATTAACACATTTATCTTTTATATTCTTATAGTTTAATAGGAATAATATAAAGATAACATTTTCTTTATAAATATAGTATAAGAATGTTATTGTGTTATGGAAAGTTTTTGAAGTCAAAACATGGACACCTAAGTATTACTAGGAATGAAGCACTAAATAGGAAAAGTTACCAGGTCTATATTTCTAGATTTGAACATATAACTGTTTTTAACAAAATAATTTGTTGTTGACTTTATTTATTTTATTTTTTTTCTAGGAGTTAAATCATTTTTTTTTTCAAATAAATTTGCAAATTTATTTGCTTTTATATACAATAAATAAACCAACAAAGTTGTGATACACATTATTAGTGTATAGTCTAACAAAATTAGGTGCCAGACTTTAATAGCTTTTCACAGTTTTGTATATATTTATCGTAGATTTTAAAAATATATCTAAGTTATAATTTATCACTTTCACAATGTCTAGTTATAAATGGTTTTATTTGTCAGCTATTTTGTTTATGAAAAAATAATGTTGACTGTTTCATTTTTTGGGTTGTTGTTTATATATCATTTATTTTTGTCTTTTGTAATTGAATTTTTTCTAAATATTGGAGCAGTATGCCAATTTATTACAATCAATTCATTAATATTTCTGTATATATTTATATCACATCACCTCTTGATCTTCTGATTTTTAATGTGGAGAGAAAGGTTTATCAGTGAGTTTTTACATGATAAATTTTTCAAACTATAAACACGAATTGCTCTATGTTGGAGTTATTCAATCATAATAACATGTTTTCGTACATGTAAACTCCTTAATAGGGTTCAATATTTAAGGTGATGTCTAAATAATGATGTACTATTAACGTTAAATTTCTTTTATCTAATAATTTTAATAAGTGTTTGGTTTGTCCTAATGTCAAACTTCCAAAGTCATTTTTTCTCTATATACTAGATTTACTGTGTTTTTTAAAAAGGTTTCTGTGTATAAATTTATTTAGGAAGATTGAGAGGCATTTTAATTTTTATTTTTAAATTTTTTATTTATTTTTTGTTTATTCAAATAACTTTTACAACAAAACAATGAATAAAATACATACAATAAGAGTTACAAATTTTGTTAACTCTACAATAAGAACACAGAAACTCGCAGAAGGTCATAAGATCTTGTCATTGAGAACCCTCTAAACAGATTTTAAATTAAAAAATGTTTAAGATGCTTTAAACTGTAATTATACTGTGGCAACATTTTAAAGTTATCTATTTATAATAAAATGATAAATTGTGTGTCATATACTTTATTTAGAATCTGCTGTGAATTAAATATCATGAAAGGTGAAATCTCAAGACATTTTTAATGACGTTTTGGTCCAAAATAATTGAAGTACCACATGTTTTAATATATATAATTGTAAGTATCCTGCATTTGGTTGTAATTGTAAATTTTTATTGTGGTATTTATTACATTTTAGTTCACAAAGTTATAAAAAGATTAAGAATCTTTTTATAACTTTGTCTCAAGTCTATGTAACTATGGTTTGTTGTTAATGGATTGAACTTTTTCGTCAATAATAAAAATAATTGTTATTGTAACATAATAACTATGTTGTTTATAAGTTTTGACCAATTTGTATATATCTTGTTACTATATTGTATAAGTATATATGTGATAAGTTATTAAGCTGTGCTTATGTTTGTTTTTATTTTATTAAGTTAAAACGGATGCAAGATAAAGAAGAAAATAACGTTACAAATTGAAGCAGAAATTTAACGAATCATATTGACAATTGGATATGAATTGCAGAAAAGCACCATTGTCGAATCGTTATGAATCAAATCTTTGTATTATAGTTGCGTAAATATGTTTTAAAGTTTAAGCCTGTTTTTTAAATTTAATATAATTAAAATTGTCAATAATCATGTGTTTAAAACATTTTATTGTCCTTAAACTCATGAAAAATACGCCAATGTTAAACCAAAAAAATTATAGTCGATTATGCTTAAAACAACTTTGAATAATTAAGAAGACGGGGCCTAAAAGGAAAGTGTAGGGACTTCAAATAGGATTGTTCAATGAAAATCCTTAACAATCACATGCGCGACCCAGTTAGTTAACAAAGACAAAATCACGACGGTACGGTAAAATTTGTATATAAAATATGTATGTAAAAATGGCTAAGCGTTGTTTTGCCATCGTTGGCTAGCCACGGCTGGTTCATGAAAAATCCTTAGAGCAAAACGGAGCTTCGCCAGCGTTGGCAGCCGAAGCCGGTCCAACGCGGCAGCCTATATAGGACCAGTGCGGGTCCACTATATCCTTGCTATCTGGGGTAGTAAAGAAATTCCACTCTGCTTTAATATCATAGTCAGTACAACGGTAACATAAATTAATAAATTTTTTGAAGTTTTTGTACTGTGCATCTTGATGCATGCAATCACTGATAACATAATAACATGTTTTTTTAAGTATGTCATTAAGTTTACAGTAAACAACGAAGGATGCAAAATTGTTTGTCTGTATTCCCAGTACATAGATCATCCAGGTCATATTTTAAAAATCCAGAAAATCAATAGGGTAAAATATCCGGAAAAAATCCGGAATTTTTCTTTTTATTTATATTCAACTTAATTTTGATTTTAGCTGAGTTGTTTTTAATTTTTTTTTAATTTTCTTAATTTTTGTATGAGTTTTAAAGTTTAAAAAACAAATAAATTACAAAAATGTATTCCTAAACTTGTATGTAAATATCCGGAAAAAGATAATCCCTGCCAGTAAAATCCTTGAACAGCAGTGATATTTTTGATCGGAAAATAATTTTAGTTTTAGTTTTTATTCAGTTTAGAGGCAAAGTTTTTAGTTCTAGTTCTTATTCAGTTCAGTAAATAAATTTAGTTCTAGTTTTTATTCAGTTCATCTTAAAATAATTTTAGTTTTAGTTTTTATTTAGTTCAATTTTCGTTTGTCGTATAAATTTTTTATCTCATCTAATTATAATTTAGTATAATTTATAAATAATATAGGCATATATAATTAAAAGAAGTAAGTCTTAGTTCTATAAACAAACAAAAAAATGAGAACTTAATTAAATGTAATACACCCAGTCCCATGGCTAGAAGTTTAGAGCCCCGCCCACCGCTCTTAATAAAAAACACAACAACAACCTGTCCTTATTGCTCTAAAACTTAAAAAAATTTCAATTATTAGGTATAAAAAAACTCCTCAAATTTGGTAACAATAAAAACTAATGAATAGTTATTGTATAGACTTTAATAATTACTCATATATTTTACAAATAAAGGGCCTAGTGATTATATGATTATCATCTAGACTAGATGAGAATTTAGTTTTAAGAAAACTCGCATTTCCAATGACGCTGACATTCGATTTCTCCGTCCATTTGTGAGCAAGCCACAGATTGAAAAAAGTCTTTCAACATATGCTTGAGTTGCAGGAGCTGCAATGAGGTCTTCAGCTAATGGTGCAATATGTGGGTAAACAGCACGTCTCATCTTCCAGAAATTTAAAGCATTTTGGCACATAGAGCTGTTACTTATTTCAATAAAATATTTGTTGAGTTCATTTTGTGCTTCATTACCTGGAATAAGCTTTTTTTTTCTACTCGCTGTTTTGCCGCTAAAAATTTCCATTTTGTTAATCCATTTATTTCTGGAGCAATCTCAACAGAAAGAGTAGATGCACTTGCTAAAGGTAAATCATGTTGCACCGATTTTTTAGCCTCTGACAAAATGTATTTCTTTGCACACTCTCTGATTTGTGTATGCTCATTACCTAAAAGAGCTATTGCACATGTGGGGTCAAGTAGACATGCGGCACATGGCAGTGGATTAAAATTAGGATCGTTTGGCTGCAAAAGAACGGCAAAACGACGGCGTAGATCTTCAAGCATTTTAACTGCTACATCTTTGGCATCTCCAAATTGCTCAAGGTGACATTCTAAATTAAGTATTGAAGGTATAACAATGGATAGTGAAAGTGCATCCGTCTGAAGAATATCAGTTTCATTGGCAAAAGGTTCTAAAAGATTGACAAAATCCTGAAGCATTATCCATTCGCTATTGGCAAGTGAATCAATGTTAAGGTCTCGAAGCACTTCGTTGATAGATGTCTTTATTTCCAGAAATCTCCGAACCATAAAGTAAGTGCTGTTCCATCTTGTAGAACAGTCGCTGATCACAGTCTTACCACATTTGTTGATAATTTTTTCCAATGCAACAGAAGATTTGCGAACTTTTCCCACTAATCCACGTACCTTCAAAAGTAAGCCATGATATTTACCATCATATGCAAGTTTTACAACTAGCTGTATAACATGTGCAATGCATCCCAATCTTCTAAATGCTACGTTTTCTATTACATCAACTATCAAGTCAACATGTTCCCACTCTTCACAATTTGTCATATTCTCATCGTCTTCCAGATCTGTTATCTGCTCTTCATTAACCTCACTTTCTAATTCAATAAGTATATCACGTTCAGCTTGAGCTTTCATTCTCGACAACTTTATGCCTTTGACCATGTTTGCTCCATTGTCCGAAATAACAAGCAATATTTTTTCTCTGGAAACATTCCAATATTTTAGGCATTTTTCAAAACAATTAGCAATTTGTTCACCTGTATGTGGATGTTTCACAAGATACAAATTAAGCAGAGCATGTATTGGTTTTTCGGATTTGAAGTGAAAAAAACAAACCGAAATTCCTAAAAAGGACGCAGTAAGACCTTTTTTAGTCCAGCCATCAAGGCATATTGTGAAGCGCCTGCCTTCAGATATGAAGTCACGAAGTTTTCTGGTTAAAACAGTAAATTCTTCATTAAGTAGGCTAGTAATTTTGGCAGAAGCAGGCAATAAAAATTTATAATCCAAGGTATTAACTATCTTTCTAAAACTCGCATTATCCACCAATGTCACTGGATTACATGTTGCAATTATCATTTGAATAAGAGAGTTTAGTCGAATTTTATGCTCGTGTGAATTAATAGGCCATGCGGTATTCCTACGATTAATGCATTGAATCAAGGTCTGGTTCTGATTTGAGGACGATTCTAAAAGAGTGGGTCCATTTTCATCCACTGCTTTTCTCTTTATCCCTGTTTGCTTTTTTTCACTTAATTTCTTTAATTCCGACTCTTCCAGCTCAACGTGTACAGACTTATGGTTTCTTGCTAAATGTAGCTAGAAAAAAATAAACATATTTATATAATTTTTTGTTTGTATATTTATATGTTTATTTATCTATCTGTTTATCAATTAATGTATAAATAAGTTCGTATACGTTATTGAATAATTACTCTAAAATGATAAAAATGAGTCGTTTGTTTCAAAATGAAAACATATCCTCTAACAGATAAACTAACTTTAAGATTTGTTGGGTTCTTTCCACACAACTTTGTATTGCACACTTTTTCACCATCAAGTAAAACTAAACATACTGATTTGTCGGATGACGCATCGTATTTAAACCATTTCCATACTGAACTATTCCTCTTCCTACCAGCAAAGGGTTTACTCAAACTCATCGCGTAGTTGTGTTGGTCTTACAGTTTGATTTTTTTTAGTTCGAAAAAATATATTCGAATAAATATATTCGAACTATATCATAACTAAACTTATTTGAACTTAATTGAATAAAATTCAATTAAGTTCGAATAATATATCATTATAATGTATTGTAATATAATAATTATATATACCAAATAATTCAACTCGTTTCAAATCTAGAACGAAAATATTTCGTTTTAAAATAATTTTCGATTCAGTTTTTATTCCGTTCGAAAATTTAAAATTACCGTTTTTATTCTGTTCTCGTTCTTAAATTAAATTTCGTTTTAGTTTTCGTTTTCGTAAACGAAAGGCTTTTTTTTTCGTTCTCGTTTTCGTTCTCGTGTACAAAAATATCACTGTTGAACAGCATCTTTTTCAATAAATAAATAGTTTTCAGAAAAATCCATCAAAATGATCAAATCATTTGAATTCAATTTATTTTTCAATAATCTTCTATATAATAATGCCGAACTTAATAGTTTTAAAAGTAGCTTAAGAATACAAGTTTCGATGTTGGCACATTTTGTTTTGTTTTGTTTACAGAAAAAATTGTATTTATAACTTTAGTGACTATTTTAGCATAAGTCATTTAAAAAAGTTTATAAAACATTTTTGTAAAAAAGCTAAAATTGGTCAGACTTAAAAGAAAAAAATAGGAGTAGGGGGCATAACTTATTTTGGGTCAACTCAAAAAATTTCCTGTTAACATCACTGATTATAACTCATCCTTTTTTTGCAAACAATTTTTTAGAAATAGACTTTCCTTAAAATAGTGTAAAATAGTTTTTTAAATTGAACTTTAGAAATCTATATTATTTTGGTAAATTATATTTGGTTAAATTTTTTAAGTTATATTTATCTACTTACGTCTATAAAGATCTTACAGACGTTTATGCCCGCTGGGTGGTTATTGTGATTTTATAATGTTTAGAAGGTAGTTAAAGACGCTGCTAAATTCAATCTTCATGCTTAGTAAAGAACCAATGACCAAAACAACAGATACTACAAAAGGTTATATAAGATATGATTGTAGTTGTTGTTTAGCATACTATATTGGTACATTGCATTAATACATCTATATAATAATGCCGAAATTAATAGTTTTAGTGTCCCTTGGTGCGTATTTGACACGAAACCCTTGGCAGCCATTGCAACCGAGGTAGTGGCGAGTGAGAGTTGCAGCATTTTGTTTTTTAAGAAAACGTGGACGAGCGTGCAAGCAAATTTTTGACGTATGTAAACTTTAAATTAATTAATATTAAAACATGCTGAAACAATTATAAAGTTTTACACTTTGATTTTCACTTGAAAATTGCATTTCCTTAAGTTCTCCTTAACTTTGATGTAGAGCATATATTTCCGTGAAAAACGTTATTACATAGTTTTAGAAATTTTCGTTTAACAACGTGCCAGCGTGGCCGAGTGGATAGCGCGCTTTGCTTCTGAACAAGTAAGTCCTTGTTCGAGTCCTACCATTGAAATCTTTTTTTTATATTTTTTCGACTATTTTAAAATACAAAATACTATTAAAGTTTTATCGAGTGTTTATAAAATCATATGTAACGATATTATACATATAAACAAACGAAAAGATTTAAAAAAGTATAACATTTTTAAAAACATCATAACACCGGGAGAAAAAAATTGTTACGAAAGTGTCATGATTGAAATACTTATGTTAATAACGTGCTAATTAGTCCTGATAAGCTGAGGATGGTCTGAAAAAAAAGTTTTCTAAAACTTAAAAAAAACAAATTATAACAAATTTTAATTAAAACAAATTATAATTAAAACAAAAATTATAACAAATTATAAAACTTAAAAAAACAAAAACATTTTAAAACAGTTCAGAAAGTGCTGCAAAAAAAAAACCAAAAAAAAAACCCGTACTTATAAAATAATAAAGAAATTTATTTTGACAATAAATATTTTTTTTCGCTACATTAATTTTTTTACAATTAATATGTGCTGCAGCTGTTTTTCAAAACGCCCTAATATCCTTATTACGTATTTCGAGAAAAACGCAATTAAATTATTAAATATATTGGTTAAGCGAAAACAATGTATATATAAACTCTTTGTAAAACGTTTTTTAAAACAATTTTTATGAACTTTTTCAGAGCTCATTGAAAATATGTATTCAATAACGTTTGTAAACATATGAAGTAATATTTTGTAAAAAAGTCAAAAATGATATTTTTTACCTTAAGGCGTTTTTAAAAAAGGGCTGTAGTATGGATGGTACAACGAATATGTTAAAATGAAATAATTTGACGCAAAATTTAAAAACTCTTAATAAAAGCCACTAAACCAAAAGAATTAAAAGTAATTGAGTTCAGTGCTTACAAATTTTATTATAGTGAAAAATCTTATTATAGTGATTATAGTAATTGTAGTTCAAAATTTTATTATAGCATTTTTTTTATAGTGTTTTGGATTTTGCAAAGAAACCTTATATAAATTATTTTCTAATAATGACAAGTCTTTTTTGCTGAAGCTGTTGTGTTTTGATTTTTTGTAGTTATGTTATTATATTTAAATACATTGAAAAAACACGAAGCATATTTTCAATTTGGAAAATTTGAAACTTCAACTTTAGATTTACCCCTCTCTTAATAATTTCTAATAGCTAAAATTATGTCATCTGCTTCTTATACCTTTAAAAATGATAGTCATAAAAATAAGATTTTAATAAATTTTTTAAAAAAACTATCTATTAAAGATATATGGAGTATTTTTTTGTGGGATGTATTCTAATAAAGTCAAAAACTATTTATTCATTTCTGTTTTAATCTTTTTGGCTTAACGTTTAGATAAATCTGAATCATAAGAATTAATTTTTTTTTATTACTTTGGTTTAGTGCTTCGATCTGATTAAATCTTCTTAATTCTAATTGAATAGCGTTACGTACAAGCGTATGCAAGTGTAAGCGTCTTTAGCATATGGTGAGTTTGCAGGCATTATATGGAATAATCGCGTTTATCTATATATCTATAAAATGAGAAAACTTGAAAATTTTAATTTGATTTTTAGAAATGTTTGTTTTTATATTTATAATTTTTTTGCTATGAATATATAAGGGGTGAACATATAAGCAAGATTGAAAATGTTTCAAAATTCATTACGCTCATAAACCCTCCAAAAGAACACTGATAACAGCGGATTTAACCACTGGACTATCAATGAAATGCATTTAGCAGAAAAAAAAACCTAATTATAAGTCTCTTATAAGCTACGTATGCGGAAAAGTTGCGCATGTTATGTTTTTTGCTCTTAAGTTTTTTTTCAAAATAAATTATTTTATTTAAAAAAAAAAAATTTAAGAGCAAAAAACTTTGATGTAAATAAGGAATAGGTATAGAAATAATCGGCAAGAAATAGATATGTAAATTGTATTTTACGGAACCGGAAAGGTAGGATATATACGGAAAAAGTATAGAAAAGTTCGGTTTGGTACAAAAATACAAAGACCCATATTTTTACGGGTCCGATCTCAGCTAGTCGCAAATAGTTGTTTTGGTTTTGGCAATAAAATGATGCTAAGAATTATTAATTTTTAATTTTAAAAGTATATGTTTTAACATATTCTTTCAAATTAATTCATCTATGAAGTCGTCTACTGGTAATTGCAAAGGTTCTAAAGTTTCACAATCTACCTTTATCAATTGTTTGAATGTTATAGTTTCATCAGATTCAAAGTCTTTAAACTGCTCTTCAAGATAAGCCTTTAAAATTTTATTTCCTAAACATTTATCGCAACTTTTTTTCCAATAAGCCATTTTTAATCTACGGTAACTGGGTTACTTGCAAGCATTAACTTTTTATTCTGGTTAAAAGCACATACATAAATACGACGAGTACCTGACGATCTATCAGTTATACTACATTTTGGACCTAACTCACAGAATTTAGAAAATCCAACTTCCATTTTCAAAGTCCATTTTCTTTTTTAAACTCCAAAAAAAGTTTTTTCAAATTAACAACAGTAATTTTTTTTACATGTGCATCAATGCGCACAGATACAAAATCTTTCTCCCCAGATATGTTATGCTGAAAGCTTCGTGTTCTTAAAACTTCGAATTTTTTTCTTTGACATGTTCTGGCAATTTCATTGCTGCATTTTTTTCTAGAAGTGCTAAGATTCCACTTTTTGCTATTAACTTTTTTCTCTCGGATTTTTTAAATTCACTACATATTTTTATTGTCGACCAACTGTTTGCTATAAGTGTTGAAAGTTAAACTTTTTTTATTCATTTCTAAAATAAAACTGACCAGTCAATGCAATTCTTGTACTATTGTTTTGTAATAAACCACTAACAACAGCTTTTTTTTCTGCAGCTATTATTTGCACTTTCCCAATTTTACCTTTTACATAACTAGCATGATCTCTCTTATTAATACGTTTTCTTAAAGGTGAAATTCCAATCTCAAAAAGACTATTATTAACAGTGTCACAACAAAATCTATTTCAATAAAATCGTCAATTTTTTCACCTAAAGAGTTTGTAATTGTATGCTTTGCGGCAATTTGGACACAACTTTTGACCTGGACAAATAACTTATCTGTTAACTTTGAAAAACAGTCTGCAATCTCTAGGTAAATAAATCTCAACCCTTTAACTGAGTTTATGAGATTTAACTGAGCAAGGATTGATCATACCAAAAAGGATTAAACAATAGCAAGGCCGACGAGACCGGGGGGAGTGAGTGGGTGGTGACCAGGAAACACGTGCTCCCCCCTTACGTTTTTTCTAAAGAACCTTTTTTTTAAGAAAAAACTTGATAAAGAGGACTTTTTTCACAAATTGATGATTGTGCCTCCCCTTCCTCATTTTAAACCCGTGTTGTCGGCCCTGAAAAGCACTGCAAACGCGTGTATTTTACCAACAGCTGTGATTTATGGTGGAAATAAATTAAAATAATATTTTTAATTAAATTATAATTCGCCTGATAATCAAACTCTGTTTTTTGTTCGAACGTTCTGATCAAAAATCAATAAAATCAATAAAATTATTGTGAATAAGTAATTAAATGACATAAACTTTTGCCATATTTTTCAATACAACAAGTACTTAAGTTTTGTTCAACAGACATGTCAAGATAAATTTAAAATACCTCTTATTCTAACTTCGATTCTAATTTTCGTTTTCATATTAGATGATTTTGATAAACTTAAATATTTGAAATTAAATTAGAGCAACTTCTCCGTAGAATAAAAATATACTTACTTACTAAAATTAGCTCTACAACGCAATAGTTAATTTACGGAACTTAATATCGTTTTTAAAATATCATAGACTTTGTAGACCTAAATCATATCATAGACTTTGTAGACCTCAATCATAAAAACTAGGTTTTTTAAAGTTCATCGGAAAAATCTCTCCAAAATAAGTTTTTTTGTTTCTAGAAGTGTAAAATAAACTCTTTCCAACAATGTAATTAAAAAAACAAAAATATTCTGCTAACCCAGTAAACACGGTGCGTTTTTAAAACGTTCTTTGGACGCTTTTACAAGGTTTTATTGTCCAAAGTATCTTTAGCATGTTTAAAAAACGTTCAAAGAACGTCTTTAAAAGATGATAAATATTTGTCCATAAAATCCGTTCAGAAAACGACTTTTGGCCGTTCTTTCAACGACCTGATCATTAAACAGCCGTTCAGGCCCTAAAATTCAAAAAATTACAAGGAAATGGTTTTCCAGCATCTATTTTGTTTTTACTGCATTCTCTTGCAGCTGTTTTCTTTTAATTTAATATACCGGAATGTTCTATGATAGCACATGTAATGTGGTTTTTAATGATTTTAAGTCAATGTGTTATTTGTTAAAAATATAATGTTAATATGTTTACTAGGGTCCATTTGGGTACATATTAGGGTATCATCATACTCATGGATGTTCTAGTTTTGATTCATTACATCACTTTTCTTATGGATTTAAAAAGCCTAAGTTGAATGGTATTATTTTTTTTGGTGAAAAAACAGCTCTTGCTACCGAAAAAACGTTTTTCTTTTCTGAAAATATTGTGTTTTTTACCTAAATGTTGTCTATTTATGTTTACAAATGTACATAATAACTATTTATAATATTGATTAATCCTATGCTTTATTTACTTAAAAATATTCACTATACTAAAATGTTATTTGTTTTTCAAATTATTATTTTGTGTAAAAGTGGTAGTTATTATTCAAACATAACTTATAAATATGATGATAGCTATTATAGACTTATTTTCAAATTAATTGTTATTATTCCTGCTAGTTTGTTTTTCAGATTCATAATATATTTAAAATAGAAAAATGGCAAAAACCGGAAAATCCATCAACACTAAGCTTAGTGAATATCTTGGAGGTCCAAGAAAGTTTCTTCAAACTGAATTTCTAACATTACGTGATTGCTTGCAGCAATGTCTTGATCTGCAAAAAAAAAAAAAAAAAATACTAGTTCATGAAAAAAATCCACGTAATTTATCAATGAAAGAAATTTTTTCTAATGTTGCCCATGAAATTGTAGAACGATGGTTTATTTCAAACACAGTGTTTAAAGAGCCTATAGTTTGTGGTACTAAAGCTATAGAACTGAGACTCAGTAGAGGTTAGTCTGCATTCTTTAAGATAGCTTGACACAAAGCCTAAAAGGCTAATAAAGAATACTGGGAATCTAAACTTGATTAACTTTTAGACATTGCTTTTTGCAAATGCAAAATTGTTTACTGCGGTGAGAATGATGCCCCTTGCAAAGAATTTTGTGAAAATTGTGCTCATTGTCTATGCAAATGTGACTTAAATTTAAGAATTCCACAAAAAGAGCTTGTTTTGATTAAAACCCAGCGAGGAAAACAAGGTAGTGTTTCATCTATGCAAGAGTTTCGCCTAGATGTTAAAGGAACTGAAAAACTTAGGTTCAAAAACTTTTGTAAGTAAAGTGATCAAGCTAGGCTCAATTAACAACGAGAAGAGTCAGAGATGTCAAGAACATTTTATTCATCTACTATTAGATTTGAAGCTAAAAATATGAGTGTTGCAGCAGAAATGAATAATAATTCTAATGCTGATATGGTCAGTGATAGCGATGAAGTCAGTGATAGCTAAGAAAACTCAACATTAGAAAAACAAGAAAATTATCTTAAACAAAATTGCCTTGATATTAGTAATGCTGCCATTGCCTCTGTCAGATTTGGTGTCTCATCGACTGCTACTGCTCCTATCATTAATGGTCTTCTGAAAGATATCATGAAGGCAGGAAAACTTGTTGAAGATAAAAATAATCTCATTTGTGATAGCATGAAAGTTTTTCGTGCCAAAGAAAGTGCTATGAAGTGTTCTAAAGTAGAAGAAAATATAGACTTTGAAATAAACTTAATCACTGGAATTTTTGTTGATGGTAGAAAAGATAAAACTTTAATCTTTATGCACGATAAGACCACAGGTACCTTCAGAAATAAAAATTTTTCAAGAATACCATATAACTGTGACAGAGGAGCCTAGAGGTTGCTATCTTACTCATTGTACACCAAAGCCTAAGTCTGAATTATGTAAACCAGCCAAACAATGTGCTATTGGATTATTCAACTAGTAAATGGAAAGAGGTAAAGATCTTAATTTCCAACTAATTGGTAGTGACACTACAAATGAAATGTCTGGGTGGTAAGGTGGAATGCTTCATTTTGTGGAGAAACTTATCAATCGAAAACCTTTTCGATTATTTTGCTGGCTTTACATTAAAGAGCTTCCATTCCATCATATTGTGGAAAAACTTGATGGGCCAACTTCTTCAGAAAAATGATGGTGTGGAGCAGTTGGTAAACTGTTTTCTAAAGTTGATAATCTTGAAAGAATTACTAAATTTACGCCAATTCCTCTTTTGGAGCCTTTAGTTAATATCAGTAAAGATTTTGTTAAGCGAATGAGCACTGACAGTTTAGTTGCATGGAAGTATTTAAATGCAATATTAAAAGAAAACCTTAATCCTGAAGTAGCAGCTCTTAAATGTGGCGGATTGTCTCAAAGTCGATGGCTAACTTGTGGCATGAGATGCTTGCTTCTATATATGAGCAAACATGATCTAAAACCTGAGAATGCAGAGATCTTAAAGCTCTTTGCATCTTGGGTGACACAGGTTTATCTTCCAATGTTTTTTGAAATTAAAGTTAATCATGGCATTAAATATGGTTCTGGTCTTTCTTTATATACGTTGCATACCCAAAGTTGTGAGAGGGCAGTCAAATTAGTTACCGAGGCAGCTGAGTCTGTCTGTGGTTGGGATAAAAGAGAGGGTTTTGTACGAACTCAATTGCGAAATCGAGAAAAAATGCCGGTGATGAAATCTAAAAAAGACTTTGTTTAAGTGACCAATGTTTAAAAAAACTGTATTGTAAATTGTTCAAAACTTTTTCTCTCTAGTTTTCATACAGAATGATATATATATATATATATATATATATATATATATATATATATATATATATATATATATATATATATATATATATATATATATATATATATATATATATATATATATATATATATATATATATATATATTTATTAATTTGATATTATTTGGTTAATATTACTGCATTTGTTACTTAGTTGCTTTATTTTCAAGCTGGTTAAAAATTTTAAGTTTTTTTTTAATAATTTTTTAAAAATGTTTTTGCAATTATGGTATTCCCATTATTTAAATAAAAGTTTGTGTGTTTTTTTAGGTGGGGAGGGGGTGGTGTAAACAATTCCAGTCTTTGCTAAAACTTAGAAAACTTTGCTAAACTTTAGAAAATTTTGGAATGCATAATATTTTTTTTTAAAAAAGGTTTTTTTGTTTATGTTTACATAAACAATAATCGTAATATATCTTGATAATTATTATAAAATTATCAAATATTGACAGGGGCGGCCGGGACCCCTAACTGTTTTGATACATGCCTGGCAGAGTAATATTGGGGGGTAAATTATAATTTAATCTGTTACATTACTTGTAATTAATTTTTACTTGGTAAAATTTTACTTTGTAATAATATTTGTCTAAAACATTTTAAAAATTAAACCCTAGTTTAATATGATTAAATTTAAATAAAACCGTAATTTTAAAACATGTTTCCCGGTAGCTAAACAATAATATTTTACAAAAATATCATTAAAATTGAATTCCCCATACCCAAATACATAGGAATCCAAGCGTGCTAGTCAAAATTTTGAAAATTTATTTTTTCACTGAAGTATGATATACCGTAATGTTTACGGTTTAAAAAAAGGAAGTAGAGCTCTCTTCATCAACAAAGTCAAGGAAAAGGATAAAAATAATATGTAAAACTTCTGCTGTTATTTATCTCAGTAATTATTTTTCATTTCAGTTTTGACCTTGTCCTTTGTACCTGTAAAATTCAAGTTGTTCTTGCCTTTTTTCTTTAATAACACGCAGTGATGCTTTTGTTACCGTATTATTCTCGTTCTATTTTACAGCTTGTTGTTTAGCATTTTTAGCTTCTTTTTTAAATGCTCTTTCTTTTTCATTTTTTTTTTCTTTTTTTTCTTTTGTATTTTAAGTGTTTATTATTACCTGATATTACTCATGTGCTTGTAATATGTTATACTTATTGTCAAATTTATATTTGTAGTGAATATCTGTAGGTCATCGCGTTTTTTGTCAGTTTAATAACTGTTTGTGACTGATCCTAAATATTCTATTTTTTTTATAAAGTGAATAAAATGATTGATTGATTGCGCGTAAAATTTTAAATGCATTTATGCAGTTCTTAATGTGAATTCTTGAGGGTTATTATTTAGTATAAAAGATTGCTAGAACTAGAGTTTTAATATAAAAGTTATAAGTTATAACATCGAAAATATAATTTTAGTCAACAATCTTGAAATAATATATTCCTAGATATAGTGAGCGATTCTTCAAGTAATTCTTCTGTTATAAAAACAAGAAAAAGATCGCGACCAAACACAAGGTAATGCTTACAATAGCTCTATATATATATATATATATATATTATATATATATATATATATATATATATATATATATATATATATATATATATATATATATATATATATATATATATATATATATATATATACCTAAAGACATGAGTGATTGAACTAGTGTTCAATCACTTGCGTCTTTGGGTGGTATCAGAAGGGATAAAACTCTCTTATTATAAACATCTTTACTCAAAAGAAAAATGCTTTTAAAATTATAATGATCAATGCATTTCGATTTTGGATCGTGCTAAAAACCAAATTGAATTAAAAATTAAAGAGAGCATTCATATAGTATGGAAAAAACCCGATATGAATAAACAAGTAAACCATGTTAAAATGGCTCTTAAAATTTAATATGATTTCCCGGTTTCTTTTGTTATATTTGACATTTGTAAAAATATATATATATATATATATATATATATATATATATATATATATATATATATATATATATATATATATATATATATATATATGTATATATATATATATATATATATATATATATATATATATATATATATATATATATATATATATATATATATATATATATATATATATATATATATATATATATATATATATATATAGGGGAAAGCGGGACAACATAGCGAATGGGGCAAGATGGGTTTTCATAAAACAACAAAAAATCTTGAAATTGGGTGAAGACAAAACTGTATTTGGATGTTGTATTTTAAAACATCAATTAGCTTTTTGAAATATTATAAACGCAATTTTTCACGCATAAGTTTTCTTTTTGCGCTTAAAAAAAAATTCGTCACTTTCGGTTTTTCCCCAGTAAGCACAAAGACGTTTAAAAGACATTTTAAAGATGTCTTTAAGGAGGTCTAAAAGGCGCACTTGTAGACGTCTAGATCTTAAGGCTAAAAGACGTCTAAATGATGACGTCTTTATAAAAACGCGTTTTAGACGTTTTTTTTAAGATTAATTTAAGTACATGACGTAACATTTTTGGGATATATTCATTGTATTTATGAAATCACATATAGTTATAATTTCGTATATACAAAATATATATAGGAACCACCAATCAAAATAAAATTGATGTAATCACCACAAACGGTTGATGCATGAAGGATGAAAATAATATATAACAATAACAAATATATACCAAAACAGTATTTTAAACATTTATAACTTACCTTTAGATATAATAAAATTTATCATACGTAATGCTAGCTAACCTTTGACCGCATACTTGAATTATTATATGATTTGTGGGTGTATAAAAACAAAAAATACTGATATTTAACTTATATATTATTCTTGCCATTTTCACTTATTATCATGATCAGTCAACTATCTATTAAAAAAGTAAAATAATTATTAATAAAAAAAAGATATATTAATATTATAGCAATTATTTTAGTGATTCCTGTGACAACAATTTTAGCAATTGTGTAAAAAAGTAATTTAATTTAAAGTAATTTACACTTAAAACTTAAACAAATTATTGAAAATAATAAAAACTATGTTTTTACTTTGAATATACGACATCTACTTAACGCGTAATGACAAAGCCGTCAAAAAGAAGTCATAATGACATATTTATAAACAGGTCTTAGAAAAGACGTCTTTTAGCCTTGATCTAGACGTCTTTTAATGCGTCTTTTAGACTATTTATAATGCGTCTTTTAAACGTCTTTTTAAACTTTAAAAAGACGCATTTTAAACGTCATTTTAAAATTGCATTTATTAAAGGCGTCTAGAAGATGTCTTAAAAAAAGAAATCTTCTAGACGTTTTTTTAACGCTTAAATAGACGCCTTTTAAACGTCATTTTAAAAACGCCTTTATAAATGACGTCTAGAAGATGTCTTTAAAATTGATGTTTTCTAGACGTCTTTTTATCTTTTAAAAAGACGCCTTTTAAACGTCATTTTTAAAACGCATTCATAAAAGACGTTTAAAAGATGTCTTCAAAACGTCTATAAAAATGCGTCTTAACCTAGACTAGTTTTAGACGTCTATAAGTGTCTAAAATGCGTCTTGTGCTTACTGGGTCATCTCTTAAATAATACTGAACTTAATCGCTTTTAAGCCCGTTTGACACGATACTCTTGGCAACCATTGCGTCCGAGGTAGTGACGAGAAAGAGTCTCACCTTTGCTTTATAAGAAAACGTGAGCAAACGTGAAACTAATATCGTACGTACCTAGACTTCATGTTATGTAATGTTAAAACATGCCTTAACTTCTACAGTTTGATTTTCACTTAAGAACTGCATTTCGTTAACCTCAGCTTGATTTCTAATCTTTTGCATTCATATCCGTTAAAAACAATTTTTATATAATTTTGAATCTGTTATACTTGATGTATCAGCTTAGTCGAGTGGCTAGCGCGCTGGGCTTCAGAACATATCTGCCGTGGTTCGAGTCCTACCGTTGGCGACTACTGTTTTAATTTTTTTTAGATTTTTTTAAATACAAATTCAAATACTTATAAAGTTTTATAGATATTGTATATAGACAACATATGTAAAGATATTAATCAAAAGTTTGATCCTCGCATTTTGACACAGAACCGACTTCGTTAACGAGAGAAAAATAATCGTTCACAAATTTCAAAATTTTGTTTTTTCGTGAAGTCTTTTAACACTTAGTTTCCAACTTTTTTGACATATTCCAAGTCTTTTTGAAAAAAACTTTGTTGATCAAATATACAAAAACAGAAATTCATCTTTTTTGTATATGATAAATATCGCTGTGGTACAAAGTGCCAACCTAGGTTTTTAAACAAAATGCCAATCGAGTTTTACTTCCACGCGGTTTTAATCACCACGAGGCTTAGTTAAATGCTTAGTTAAATACTTAAAAATCAAGTATATATTCACAAAAAAAATTTTGTTGTTTTAAAAAACTTTTACATAAAACATTTGAAATTTTTAAGTTGAATAAAGATTTCTTTTTTCTCGATTTTACAATTCTGGCTTAATAGTAATATAGCTATAAAAAGCAACAACGATAACGATAGTTTTTATTTGGCCATTTCTTAACACCCCCTCCCCTTGATTTTTGCTTGCAAAATTTGTCACTAATTTGTGCTAAAAACAAGTTTTTGTTACGGAACAAGTAAAAAGTTTTTTTGCTTCGTAAGTTTGATATAGTTTAATAAATGGTTAAAATCCTCTTTTTATTGTAGTTTTTTTCAAAAAGGGTCCTGTAGGAGTTTTAGTCCAAATCTAATATATGAAATGGGGTGGGAATGTAAGTTGAATATAAAATTTCAACTAATACTTTTTACAAAGCACCATAACGCAATTTAGTTAAAACGTGGCTTAAAGTCAAATCAACATTTTTAAAAATCTGTTTTAATTTAAATATTTGAAATTTGAAATGTTAATATAAATTTTAGTGAGCTAATAGTGAAATGCTAATATAAATTTTAGGGATGCTAAAATAAATTTAAGATTTAGTGAGAAATAAAGCCCATTTTCGACAAATCCAGATTTACTAGGTCAATAACTTTTAAAACTGATTCTACGCTGAAAGTTTCTGTTTTTATCACTTATTGAAATAAAAACAATTTTCTCAGTTTTAATTAAAATATTTTAGAATTTAAGGGAAAATGCCTATTTTCAATTGTTATTTTTAAGGAGACTTGATAAGTAAAGATTAATAAACAAGGGTTGGTGTGGCTTAGTAAGTTTGGAGTGGGTATAAATATTTTCTCAAAAAAAAGCGTCTTTCCCTATCCTTTAGAATTTTAGAGTCACCATTAAATTTTGACATAAGTTGCAAGAAGTGTCTCGCAAATGCCATTTATGTTAAAGTTAGTGTTTACGCAATCAATAAGTTTAATCTTCGTATCTAGGACATTAAAAGTTATCATTTAGATGTTTTCAAACCGGATAATAGTTCTTATGAACTGTAAGCACGCGGATAAAGTGTGCATCAATATCCTTAAGACCCGTATTTTACGGGTCATGACAGCTAGTAATAAATAGTGTTCTTCAAGTTTAACTTCTTTATAAATAGCTTTTTGCAATTTTTGTATATTTTTTGTTGCTTTAAGTTAGAGTTATTGGTAGTATTTAAAATTTTATAAAATTTGATGTAAAAATTGCATTGTAAGTCATCTTGCCTCGGTCACGTGACCAATTGACAAATTTATGTACTTTTTATTTTAATACTTGTTCCAAAATGTTATATTTGCAAACTGAAAATTCATGCTGACAATGAATCATTTTAATAACATAAACATACAGAGAAAGAATTACGGCTTCACAACTGATAGCTTTGCAATAACTCGGGGCTTTCAAAACGTTCGCCATGTTGCCCCACTTTCCCATATATATATATATATATATATATATATATATATATATATATATATATATATATATATATATATATATATATATATATATATATATATATATATATATATATATATATATATATATGTATATATATATATATATATATTTATTTATTTATATATTTATATATACATATGTAAGTGCTAAATTTATTAAAAAAAAATTAGTATCACTAATTCTTTTTTTAATAAATTGAGCAGTGTTTCATCAACAATGACTCATCAGAAATGATTATTTAAATTAATAAAACTTCAATTTATAACAAAAATTAAATTGAAGTCGTTTAAATTAAACTACTTTAAAATATGTAGTAGGAATTCACTTTTTTTAGGTGATTTTAGACGTAGATGCCCGAGTGATTGATTATATTCGAAAAAGTGTATTTTGACCCTTCTTCATAGTTAAAGCAGGTAACTAAGGGAAACAGCATATCCGTCTTATTACGTAATTTGTTTTTTTTTTCGTTATTTCATAATTATATTATTTTCAAAGCCAAAACTTATGACCAAATTAAATACATATTGTGATATTGATAGTTCGTAGCTAGAGCTAAAATCAAGGCCGTATGATGCGGTTTTAATTTAAATAGTTAAATCGAGTTGTTCGTAATATGTTTAATTTCTTTTTAGTTATATATGGTTTAATGCAATTATTCGTTTTATAACTATATTTATCGCTAACTTTTGTAAATTTTAGTATAAATATCCGTTTTGTTTTAATTTAGTTTACACGGTTATTAGTTACATGATTCGATTTATATTTACCCAGTATGTACAGGACGTTTTTAAAGCGTTTTAATTCCGTTCAATTTACGATCTCAAGCAAGTAAGTCTTAAGTTAAAAATAATAATGTAATGTTTTTTGTAAAATGCTAACATGACTGTCAATATTTAAAGATATCATTTAAATGATGAGGTTCCAATTTTAACTTTAATTAATCACCTGCATGAAATCCATTATTTCAATATTATCACAACTATAAATCTATGGAACAATCTTTCTCGTCTAACACTAAATCTGAGAAAAATTGTCATATATAGTAAAATACTTTATTGTGGCTATACCAAAAATTAGCATTGCCACAATCAAGTATTTTACTGTCTATTAGTTTTTCTCTGATTTAGGGTTAGACCAGTAAAGTTGTTAACTTATTAAATTTATGTATTTTAAATTTAATTATTTTCGTAGTTTTGTTAAGACAATGTAAAATTTAACTATTGTAAATTTGTTTAGACTTTCAATATTGTGTGTTGCTTTTCTTAAATGAGATAAAAACCTAAGGATGCAAAAAACTTAATATAAAATTGTGTTAACAAGAAGTAGTAACTGAAATTAACAGCTTAATAGAATTTGATAAGTTTGACTCAGCACTTGATAATATTTCATCTAGTAATTCTGTAGTAACTCTGCAGTTGTAAATTGCTAAATACTGGTTTAACAGATTTTTTCTTTTTTTAAAATTTATTTACAATATATAATTTTTACTACTTTATTAGGAATTGTCCGTTTTTCCATTATTTCTTTCAATTAAAAACAAAGAGTTCAAAATATTGGTGGTAAAAATTGTCAAAAACTTGTGATAGCTATGATGAAGAGGTTAGGAAATTAAAAGTGCATTCCTATAAATGTTTAACTTTATAATGATATTACTCCCATCTTACAATCCATAATACAAATCCCATACATAGCTCTACCTAAGGTGTTTTACCATAATGGGACGACTGAATAACCGTGAATTTTATAAGTGCAAACTGGAGTAAGTGCGAATTTGCATAAGTGCAAACTAGCACATGTGCAAAGCAGTTACAAAAACTGGTACAATGCCAAGTGACATTAGTACAAAAGGGCATAAGTGTGCAAAAAAGAATTTCCCAACATTGGCATAAATGCAAACTGCTATAAGTGCAAACTGGCATAAGTGCGAATTGCCATATGTGCGTCAAACAAATTTGCAAACATTGACATAAATGTGAATTGGCATAAGTGCAAAGCAATTATTAAAACAGTAACAGAAACTGGCGTAAGTGCTAACTGGCATATGTGTGAATTGGCATAAGTGCGCTAAATAGATTTACAAACATTGGCATAAGTGTGAATTGCCATAAGTGGGAACTGGTATAAGTGCAAAACAGTTGCAAAAACTGGCAAAAGTGCAAACGACATAAATGCGAACTGGCATAAGTGTGCTAAACATTAGCATAAGTGCAAACTGGCATAACTGCAAACTAGCATAAGGGCAAAATGCTAATTGGCACTTATGCCAATGTTTGCAAATTTTTTACGGGCACTTATGTTAGTTAGCACTACTGCTAGTTTTTGTTACTGTTTTGTACTTGTTCAAATTTTGCACTTATGCCCATTTGTAATGTTTGCAAACTTGTTTGGCGCACTTATGCCAATTCACACTTTTGCCAGTTTGCAAGTTTAAAGCTATAGGTTATCCTGTAGCTTTAAACTTTAGTCCAGACAATTCTTTTAACCCAGACAATATTCATATATATGACTATACTAATAGTTAGTGAACACTAATGATCTGGACTACACTAATGGTTAGTGTGCTATTTTTTAAATAATAATAATTAATAGATAAACTGTATCGTTAAATTTAATTAAACATTTAGACTTTATGAGATAAAGAAAAACATTTTTAAATACAGTAGTTAATTATAATTTCATAAATTACAAAATATAATATTATTAAGTTATGGTATTTTTAGTTTTATGACAAATTCACTCATGGCCAAATTTAATATGGCAGCTGGAAAAGAGAAAAGGATCTTTTTAGTCTAACCAAGGTATGCAACTTAATAAAAGGTATGTTTAATAAGAATATGTTAAGTTCGAAAGCGATATTTGTTTTGATTCAAAACTGAAAAGTAAAAGTGTTGTTTTTTTATAAAAAACCGGTCTTTAACCCATCTTTAACAAGAACCCGTCTTTAATAAAAACCCACCTTTAACAAAACGGAGGTTTTAAGTATATTTTTGAAAATGTTTTTTACCAAGTTTTTTTATGATAAAAATAATTAATTATAAACCGAACAGTTTTTTTTTTTTTTTTTGAGTTCAAGGTTAATATGGTTTAGAAAAAAAATCTAAAACATTAGGACTAGTCAAGAATTTAGAATCCAAAGAGGAACCTCAAGATCTCATCAAAATCAAAAAATTTTTTTTTACTCTACTAAAAAATGTTCTTTTACTTCTTATAAATAATAGACATTGATT
The DNA here is from genome assembly GCF_022113875.1 of Hydra vulgaris. Classification (NCBI taxonomy): domain Eukaryota; kingdom Metazoa; phylum Cnidaria; class Hydrozoa; order Anthoathecata; family Hydridae; genus Hydra; species Hydra vulgaris. Next base: position 10,588,963 of record NC_061159.1, on the reverse strand, counting down.
TTTGTCTCAGGAAAATTTATTTTTTAACTTTTTTTTGTTTGTTTTGAAAATCACTATACCCTAATATATATATATATATATATATATATATATATATATATATATATATATATATATATATATATATATATATATATATATATATATATATATATATATATATATATATATATATATATATATATATATTTATATATATATATATATATATATATATATATATATATATATATATATATATATATATATATATATATATATATATATATATATATATATATATATATATATATATATATATATATATATATATATATATATATATATATATATATATATATATATATATATATGTTAGGGTGGCCCTTAAAACAGCTTTTTCGAAAAAAACTTGCTCCTACTCCCTAAATGTGTTCTATCTAATACAAAAACACTAGGTTTAAATATTTTTTGAATAAAAAATATTTTAAGGGGTCCCTCAAGACACTTGAATATTTAATGGGTACCTAATATTTTCAAAAAAGTTTTTTTTAAATAAATCAACCTGGTACTCAAATGAAGCGAGATTATATAAAAGTTTTTAAAAATATATTCATTTGAAAAAAATTTAAACTTATTTATCAAAATTATCATAAAAAAATCTAAATTTTTTTTATTACAGTAATCAATACAACTTCTTGATTGAATTGATGAAGGGAAGCACATGAGACTTTCCTATGCTGACAATGGACATTGCTGCAGTCGAAGCAGCATTTTAAACGTGTTTTTTAAAAAAAGTGCACAGTACGGTGCATCAACTACATTCTGAGCTAATTTGTTCCATTGGTTAGTAACTTGGTTTGTAAAGAAGTGCTGACGCTCTGAATTTCTTTTGATCAGTTGTGGTTTTGAAAATCGGCTGTTTCTCCTCAGATTTTATCGTGAATTTAACAAAAAAGGCTGGGCTTGTTGTATGTAAAATTTAACTTCTTGTCACGGATGAGCAATTTTGTATTGCAGTATAAGGTCACTGCGATTTCTGCGTTCTTCCAGCGTGGTTAGATCTAGTAGTTGTAGTCGTATTTTGTAATTAAAATGTTTAATCGACGATATAACTTTCACGTTTTTGCACACGTTCGAGAAGGACGATTTCCAATTTAAGGTATGGAGACCAGGCTTATACACAATACTCTATATGCGGTCGAACGTATAGCTGATACAATTTCTTCCAAAGCTGGAGGCTACAGCATCAAAATGTCTTTTTGAGGCGACCAAGCATTCAATTTCCGGCCGAAGCTGCTGCTTCTACTTGTGCTTTGACTTTGAGGTTGTCGGATATTAGTACTCCAAGGTCGCGCTCAATGCATGTTGGAGAGAAGTTATGTCGGTTAACGTTGATGTCTGCCATGGTATAGGTATGTGTTGATTTATTTTTACGGCAACCAATGTGCATTACTTTGCACTTCTCGATGTTGAAGTGCATAAGCCATTTATGTGACCTATTTACAGCGTTGTCAATGTCCATTATTTGGTAGTATTTCATTATCAGAGAATGATTGATTATTATTTATAATTCCTATGATCTTGCTATCATCGGCGTAAAAGTTGGTATAATTGCTAATGCTATCTGGATAGTCATTGACAAAAAGCACAAATAGCAGTTGTCCATATTTTTTTCATTTTTTGTCAAAAAACATAATTTTTTGTCAAAAAACATAATTTTTTGTCAAAAAACATAATTTTTTGTCAAAAAACACAATTTTTTGTCGAAAAATTTTTTAAGTAATAAAACCAAAAAGATAAATTTTGCAAAAATGATTATTATTTTTGAAATTTTTATATAATTTTGCTTCATTGGAGTACCAGGTTGACATATTTTTGAATAACTTTTTTTTTAAATATGAGGGAACCATTAATCATTTTAGGGTCTTGAGGGACCCCTTAAAATATTTTTTATTCAAAAAATGTTTTAAGCCTAGTGTTTTTGTATTAGATAGAACACATTCAGGGGGTGGGAGCAGGTTTTTCTTAAAAAGTTGTTTTAAGAGCCACCCTAATATATATATATACATATATATATATATATATATATATATATATATATATATATATATATATATATATATATATATATATATATATATATATATATTAAAACATTTCTAATTTAAAAACTTATTACTGTTATTATTACTATACTATAGTCCTATTATTACTGTTCAGATTTATCATATTATTTTCTGTTAAATATATAGTTTATTCTTTTAGTTTGTGCATCGACTGCTCACGAATCATACACTGAGTCGATTGTCGATACGATAAATACTGATTCGTTAAAGCAGGCAACTTTTTGCTTGTGTTAAAGTGCCTTAAATCCATCAGATACCATTGTTACGATATTACTTTGTTTGTAAATTGTTTTAGGAAATAAATTTAAAAATAACTTTTAAATAAATTATTTATTTTTTTTGTTTTTTTAACCAACATAATCTTTTAAACAATTTAATATTAGTAACAATGGATTTGGCAATATTTTCTGAAAAAGAACGTCTTTTAAACGTTCAAAAGAAGTTTTTTTAGGTTTAATTTGGGTTATTTAAGGACATTTTTTAAACGTTTTTTTTAGAACGTTTTTTTGAACGACTTTTTAAAAACGTTTTTTAAACGCTTTTTCAAAAACGTTTTTTGGTATTGCCATTCTGAACGTTTAAAAAACGTTTTTTTTTTAAAGTTAAAAAAACGTTTTAAAAACGTTCATGTGCTTACTGGGTAGTTTCTACTTAGTTCAACTGATATGACTCATGGTATGGTTCAAAAAGGTAATATTGATATGGTTAGAAGTTGTTCGTGTTATGCTTAATTTCCATATAGTTAATATGGTTTAATGCGGTTCTTCGTTTTATATTTACATTATTATTAACTTTTGTATATTAAAGTAAAAAATATATGGTGTAATTTTTAACTTAGTTTAATTTATGCGGTTATTAGTAAAATAATTCGTTTCATATTTAATTTCTTATTTCACTTGTTTTATATTGAGTTTATACACAAATTAACATTATAGTTCCCAGTAAGCACAGGACGTTTTTAAAACGTTTTAATTCCGTTCAATTTACGGTCGGACGTTAAAAGAACCAATACAATCGTTTTTAAAACGTTTCTTTGCAAACGTTTTTTTTAATGTTAATTTAAACGTTTTTTTAGCATTTTTAAAACGTTTTATTTTTTTTTATTAACTTACGAAATTTCTCAGTTAGCTTATGAACGTTTTTAAAACGTTTTTTTAACGTGATAAAAAAACTTTTTTAAACGTACAGCACGGCAATATTTAAAAGAGTATGTTTACTCAAATAATGGCGTGACCTTCAATTAGGCGAATTGATTTATTTAAGTAAAAATTATATAAATTAGTATATATTTAAATCAACCAAGTGTTTGTATTGTTTTTTTGTAGAATTAAATTTGAAAATATATTGGAGTATTTTTAGTTTAAAGTTGTATGCCTTCGTTGAAACTAGGTTGTGTTTGTATTTCTACTTGAATCAAGTAGATATGATTAATAAAGTTTTAATGGTGTGGTTAGCTAGATTATTTTACTCTAATAAGTAACTTAATTGTTGAGTAAACTTGAATGCTTAAAGAAACTAGATTAAGTTTTTAATTCTACTTAATTTTCAACTGCTTTTAACGCAAAAAAATCTATTTGAATTTGAGAAAAGGGAACAACATTCTCAGAATTTTTCTTCTTTAACTCTAAAAATTAAAAATAATATCAGTGGTTTTTATAAAAGAATTACTATAATTAAAAAAGGCTGAAAGGAAAAAATATGATGATTTGTTTCAAGAAAGGGAGTGACTTACTTCAAAATGTCATTTTAAAATTTTTATTCTTTAATGATATTCTGGTGTTATTACCAAATGTTTAGCAGTATGAAACCTATAATATTATATACCATACTATATACCCTATTTTACTTATAAAGTTAATAATCTGTAAAGTAATTTGTAAAAAATTTTTAATTGTAAAATTGCTACATGAGAAGACAAGTTGTTAGATGAAATTCAAATATTCTCTATGTTTGTGTTGTGTGGGTCAAAAAATAATAAACAAAGATGATATTGATTGTGATGATCAAGAGATTCATTTTAAGACACATCAATCTTCATCATCTTTAAATAAAAAGGATAAACATTATGGATTTCCATTATCTCAAGCAAGTAAGTCTTTAGTTAAAAATAATAATGTAATGTTTGTTGTAAAATGCTAACATGACTGTCAATATTAAAAAATATCATTAAAATGATGAGGTTCCAATTTTAACTTTAAATAATCACCTTCATGAAATCCATTATTTCAATATTATCAAAACTATAAATCTATGGAACAATCTTTCTTGTCTAATCCGAAATCTGAAAAAAATGCTAATATATATAATATAGCATTGCCACTATTAGATATTTTACTGTCTATTAGTTTTTCTTTGATTTAGGCTTAGACCAGTAAAGTTGTTAAATTGTTAAATTTATGTATTTTAAATTTATTTACATAGTTTAGTTAAGACAATGTAAAATTTAATTAGTGTAAATTTGTTTAGACTTTCAATATTATGTGTTGCTTCTCTTAAATGAGATAAAAACCCAAGGATGCAAAAAACTTAATATAAAATAGTGTGAAGAAAAAGTAGTAACTGAAATGAACAGCATAATAGAATTTGATAAGTTTGACTCAGCACTTGACAATGTTTCATCTAGTAACTCAGTAGTATCTCTGCAGTTGTAAATTGCTAAATACTGATTTGACAGATTTTTCTTTTTTTTTTAATTTTCTTTACAATATATAATTTTTACTACTTAATTAGGAATTGTCAGATTTCTATTATTTCTTTCTATTAGAAACAAAGAATTCAAAATATTAGTGGTAAGAACTGTCAAAAACTTGTAGTAAATTAAAAGTGCATTCCTATAAATACTCTGTTTAATTTTATAATGATATTACTCCCATCTTACAATCCATTATACAAATCCCATGCATGGCTCTACGTTAGCTGTTTTACCATAATGGGATGACTGAATAACCATGAATTTTATACGCGCAAACTAGCACATGTGCGAAGCAGTTACAAAAACTGGCACAATGCCAAATGGCACAAGTGCAAATGGGCATAACTGCACAAAAAGAATTCCAAATTGGCATAATTGCAAACTGCTATAAGTGCAAACTGGCATATGTGTAAATTGGCATAAGTGCGCTAAATAGATTTACAAACATTCGCATAAGTGTGAATTGCCACAAGTGGGAACTGGTATAAGTGTGAAGCAGTTGCAAAAACTCGCAAAAGTGCAAACAACATAAATGCGAACTGGCATAAGTGTGCCAAATAAATTTGCAAAATTTAGCATAATTCCAAACTGCGAATTTATTACACGCATTTATGTCAGTTCGCACATCTGCCAGTTTTTGTTACTGTTTTAAATAATCAAATTTTGCACTTATGCTTATTCGTATTGTTTGCTAACCTGTTTGGCGCACTTATGCCAATTTACACTTTTACCAGTTTGCAAGTTTAAAGCTATAGGTTATCCTATAGCTTTAAACTTTAGTCCAGATAATTCTTTTAACCCAGATAATACTCATATATATGACTACACTAATGGTAAGTGTACACTTATGATCTGGACTATATTAACAGTTAGTGTGCTACTTTTTAAATAATAGATTAGATTTAAATAATAGATAAACTGTATCGTTAAATTAAAATCTAAATGTTTAATTACATTTAGATTTTATATAAAAAAAAAAAAATTTAAATACAGTAGTTAATTATAATTTCATAAATTATAAGATATAATATTATTAAAATATATTATTTTTTGATTTATGACAAACTCGCTCATGGCCTAATCTAATGTGGCAGCTGGAAAAGGCAAAGGATCTTTTTAGCCTAACTAAGCTATACAACTTAATAAAAGGTACGTTTATATATATATATATATATATATATATATATATATATATATATATATATACATATATATATATATATATATATATATATATATATATATATATATATATATATATATATATATATATATATATATATATAAATATATATATATATATATATAAATATATATATATATATATATATATATATATATATATATATATATATATATATATATATATAAATATATATATATATATATAACATATATATATATATATATATATATATATATATATATATATATATATATATATATATATATATATATATATATATATATATATATATATATATATATAAATCTATATATAACAATTATTAGGCGGGATTGTATTTCTAATTTACCGAATACTAACCTGTTTCTTTTTTTTCTCCTCTTCAAGCACTGTGTATATATATATATATATATATATATATATATATATATATATATATATATATATATATATATATATATAATTTTTGTATATACATATTATATATATATATATATATATATATATATATATATATATATATATAATATATATATATATATATATGCAATGTGAAGTTGTATATATATATTTTTAAAACATATATTTGTAATTTAAAAACTTATTACTATTATTATTATATTATATATTATTATTATACTATAATACTATTATTACTGTTCAGATTGTCTGTTTTAAATATATAGTTTTTTCTTTTAGTTTGTGCATCGACTTCTCACGAATCATACACAGAGTCGATTGTCGATGCAATAATTGCTGATTCGTGAAAACGGGCAACTTTTGCTTGTCTTAAAGTGCCTTAAATTTATCGTTATAATATTACTTTGTTTGTAAATTGTTTTAAAAAATAAATTTAAAAATAACTTTTAAATAAATTTTTTATTTTTCTTGTTTTTTAAAAACAATTTAATAATAGTACCTATGGATTTGGGAATATTTTCTAAAAAATAACGTCTTTTAAAAGTTTAAAAGACGCCTAAGTTATGGTTTTATTTAGGTTATTTGAGATTGTTTTTTAAACGTAATTTTTTAGAACGTTTTTTAAACGACTTTTTCATAACGTTTTTTAAACGCTTTTTTAAAAACGTTTTTGAAACGCTTTTTTAAAAACGTTTTTTAGGTATTGCCATTCAGAACGTTTAAAAAAGGTTTTTTTTCTTAGTTAAAAAAACGTTTTTAAAACGTTCATGTGCTTACTGGGTTATTCCTTTAGCATTTAGTTTTAGCATTAAATTAAGTTTAAATCAATACCGTATATTATTCGTTTATATTAAATTTATTTTATTCCAGTTATACGGTTTAGTGATGTTATTCGTTTTGTTTTTAGTTTATATTAATTTTAATTATATACAGTTTATTGAAATTATTTAGCTTTTATTTATATCGAAATTACGTTTATACGGTGAGCCCGTTTGTTTTATATTTTATAATTAAATTTAATTAACGCGGCTTAATCGTTTTACTTTTAATTTACTTTATATGTCAAAATACTCGTTTTTTTGTTTAATTTTTTATCTGTTTTAACTAATTTTTACAGTACAATTCTTTTAGTCTAAAATTAGTTTGTTTATTTTTGAACGCTTGAGACCCATAGCAATTTTGGTACATGTAGCAGGTATTACACTTTCAACCGTTTACTTACATAAAAGAAACAACAGAATTTATTTTCACGTGCTTGCGTAAAAATTTGCATTAATAAATGGATAAATTATATAGAAAAAAATAAGAAATCTGGCTATGATAGGTGAACCATAAGTATTTTAAATGTTAAAACAAAACAAAAAAACAATTATGATTGCCATTGTTGTTGTAAGGATAGCGTTGTGGTAATAACCAATTAATATAATATTACTCAATTTATTATAGATAAAGCACAACAACAGCATTATAGCAAACATCGATAATAAACACATATTAAATAAGGTAAGTACGCGCAGAATTGCATTTAGAAAGAGTATTAAAAAAACAAACATCAGCGTCAAAAAGAAATTGTAAATTAAGTAGTAAATACCATATTCTCGTCAGGTATTATCCGTATTATCAGTATAAACCCATACAAGGATTTAACGTGACGTTTCGAATGCTTTAATAGTCGTTCCTTTCGGGGTATCATTCTCAAAACAAGAAAGTAAAACCCACCATCTACCTTTTAAAATTGCAACAATTGAGAGGACATACTTACCTACTTAAAGACTTTAGTACCTCTACAGCTTAGCCAAATACCCTATCTTTGTTCCATAAAAAAACCATTTAAGATATAATAGAAGTATTGCGCAAAATGTCGTTTTAAGGCAATAGAAAAAAAATTAAACATACTTAGTGAGCGTTTATTACTTAGACATATTTGTATAAATTAATTCTATCTATAAAAAGCCTTTGTAATTTACTTATGTTTAACAATTTTGTCGTTTTGTAAATAAAAAACATATTAGGTAAATGGTCAAAAAAAGATGCTAAACACAGAAACTAACCAGACCTTTCATACATTTTTTTGAATTCTAAATACAGGACATGAAAATGTATTAATGAACAATGCTCCAATAATATTTAACAAATTATTAACAAAAACGTACAAAAACGTAAACGTAAAAAAGAATTAAAAAATTAAACGATAAAAACGATAAAAACTTATACCATGTTCACACTAGCGATGTTCGGCGGAACATTATTCCGGAACAAATGTTCCTGGAACAAAATGTTCCACAAAATGTTACTTGTAGCGTTCACATGTAAAATTGGCTTGACGGTACATAAAAGAAAAAACGAGTAAAAAAACGGTAAGTAAAACTCGAATAAAAATTAGTGAAAAACAGTTTGGCAAATACACATTGTTAATATAATTTATTAATTTTTATTATTTATTCATTTATGAGAGGTAAAACTAAATGCAAATAACGCTGAGGGTTCAGCTAGCTCAGAGTTAGACAATAGAAACCCAACCCAAAAAACCCGCCATACAAAAGGTGACGTTGGAATTTTGTTATCCCGTTTCTTGGCTTTTATGGATAGGTCATATCTCCTTTAGTCGCTTTTGACGACACAGAATAGTAGTCCATCAGTGGTATAGTACCGAATAAACATATTATACATTAATATGTTACCCACGACCAGTTAAAACTAATCTCATTTTGTGTTCATACATATTTAATATTTATTTATTTAGACACATTTGATAACCTCAAGGAAAGTAAGTTTAGTTCAAAACTACTAAATACATAACCATATTACAGCTAAAACTTTAAATAATAAATGATATTATTACTACTTTATAAATAAAATGATATTATTACTACTTTACTTGTCCCTTTCATAAAGGTATTTAGCAATTGAGTCACGAACATTTTTTCCTGGTCCATTATTCCCAGTTGTAGAAACTGTATTGGGTTGAGCTAGACTGTCATCATGATGATGCAGAAGCCATTCTATTATAATATTATCGTCATAATATTCACAAATGTTGTGAAGAGTGACGCAAGCATTAACAGTTCTTGTAGCAAAGTTAGTATCGCATTCCATACGTTTGCAAATTACACGGAATCGAGCTTTAACGCGCCCAAAGGCATTCTCAACTACTCTTCTAGCTCCGCAAAGTATTTTGTTGAAATTTTTTTGAATTTCACTAAGCTTCAAATTTTCAGGATAAGGTTTTAACAAATGACGCGTTAAAGGAAATGCTGAATCACCTATCAAACATAGTGGAACAAGAGAATCGCCCAGCTCTTTACAACATTTATCAAATAGATTTGATTCTAAAATTTTTTTCAAAGAAGAATTCTGCAAAATATAGCTGTCATTATTTCTACCAGGCGATCCATCACTTGTATAAATGAAACGGTATCGACTGTCTACAACTGCAAAAAGTACAATTGAATACCACCCTTTATAATTATAATAAGAAGTTGCTTGATCTTTAGGGGCTGAAATAGGGATGTGGCATCTATCAACAGCTCCAACGCATTGTGGAAAACCAAGAATAGCTTCGAAATCTCTTCTATGTTTATTTAAATTTTCCACTGACAATGGAAATTTAACATATTTAGGGAGCAAAATGTCATTAACAGCATTAATAAATTCATGAACAATTAAATTTGCTGTTGACTTTCCTATGTCAAAAAGGCTAGACACAACACGATACTCTTCACATGAAGCTAGATAATGTAATGCAACTGCAACACGTTTTACTACTGAAACAGGTTCTCGCATAGTTGTGGTAGTTTTGCCTAAATGTGGATGCAATTCATTAACTAGGAAATTAAATGTGTTACGATTTACTCGAAATTGCTCTTTAAATTCACATTACTCCATTTGAGTAAAAGTCTCATTAAACCATTGAGAACTTTTTGGCCTAACCCAAACTTTTCTTTCAATCAGATACCCTTGTTGATTTAACTAAAAGGAAGCTAAATCTAAATATAAAAATGGGTGGGTGATTGATTCATCATTGATTAATGTTTTTCTTCTTAATCGAAGTACGGCCAAAACGCTTTCCATGTTTTTCCAATAGCTTTTTTCTTTACCAATGTCTACCTAAAAAACTATTAAAACTATATAAATATATTAAATAAATATAATACTTATTATATTACAATTTAAGGGAAATTAAAACACATTTTTAAAAGCCATTTTGTTAGAATTGATACAGCATGATCTGTTAACAAAAACAAAAATGAAACGTGTAATGCAATATGTATAAATTAAAAACAAAACACGTTGGCAAAAAACATATCACTATAATTCATCTACAGGCTTGCTTCATAATGCAAAAAAAAAATTATTTGGTAAAAATACTTAATATATATAGCATAGAGATACAAGAAAAGGTATTTATAAAATAACATGACAAATTAAAAAAATACCACCAGACATGCATTTTAATGCTTGAAATCACAAAATATTTTTATTTTATATAAAGTAAAAATTCCTTTGATAATAGTAATATGGTAACATGAAAAAATATATATAAGTAGAGCTTCATCTACAAGCTTGTACAATATTTCACTAACCATCTCTTTAGTTAAAACATTGAAAAACCTTATGAAATATATATTGCATAGAATTGTAAACAAGGTATACTGTTGAAAAAATACTGACCTTTCAACTTTAACATAATTACTAAAAAGATATCTTGACTAATAGAACACCTTATTTTTTTATTAAAAATTTATAATATTCTACTTGGGCTTTAGACACATCTACTTGGGCTTTAGGTGCATTTTCAATTGCATCGCAAATACGCTTTAAAGCAACAACCTCTCTGATTCGTAGCTCTTGTGAACGGATTTGAACATCTAGATTTTTATTTGCTAATTTTAAATACTCAGAAAAAAAATTTGTTTTTTTATTTTTTCTCACCGGTTCAGTTTTTGCTATTTTATTCAAAGTTTTTTCATCATCAGAGCTCCTCCGTTTATTGCAGCCGGATGTAGATTGAGTTGGTTCCTCATCAGGAATAGTGACAATTGATTGCACATCGCTTGTATCGTCCAAAGCTTCAGTATTTAAAATACTGACAGTCTTCTTGCCATCTTCCATTGTGGCAATCTGTAAATAAAATATACACATTAAAAAAATTACACATTTGAGAAATTATTATAAATCATGTTTCAATCAAAATTTATCTCTTGACTTTGAAAGACTTGACTTGAAGTCATTTTACTCCCTTCCTTCCCTAAACAAAAAGGATCTATTTAGACAATAGCATTTTACAAATATCCCTTTTATAATTCAAAAACTTTATATTATATGTTTTTGATCTTTATGTTTTAAGTCTGCCGAATGTTGCAAAACTAAGAACCTCTTAAACCTTATTTTTTAGAAATAGTTAACATGCTTGTTTACATTACTTTAAAAATATATAGCACTTTAAAAAATACAACAATAAATTATACTAAACTTACCTGACCATCTTGAAAATCTTGAGTAGAAAAGTTTTGACTTTGAGATAAAAGGTCATTGTCAAGGGAAGCTTCACCACCTATTATTTTGGCAACAATATCGTAAGGCCACCATTTACTAGGAGCTCCTCCCGATGAACCAACTTGAAGTTTTTCTCGTCTATGAAAAATATACATAAATATAAGTAAATATAAGCACATCATTAACACCGTATAACATTAATCAAATAACTTTAAATGGACAAATTATTATTAACAAAATAATTATTAACAAAATTAACGAATTTTTAACGAATAATAAAATAACAAAATATTAACAAAATAATTATCACCGAGCTGTAAATCTTTAATACTGAATAAGATTTAAGTAATTTTTAATATAACACTCAGTTATAAACTAAATTGCAATTAGATTTTATTACACATGGTTAGTTTTGTAAAATACTTTCAGTATTTCAGTAAGGTATCAAACATTAAATGTAGAATATGTACATACCTAAATTGTTTCCTCAAATTACTAATTTTAGATTGAATTTGATATCCAGTTAACGGAGGTACGATATTAAATGTGTTTGAAAATTCAGCTGCCATTTGTTTGTAAATATTTGTGTTTCTTCTTGCAGATGTTAATGCATTGTAATTATCTTTCCATAAATCTAATAATACTCTTGTGTTAGCCATATTCCATACAAATTTATTTAAAGGAGATGTGCAAAGACCAATATTTGTTGTGCTAGCGTCAATACACTCTTTTTCTGAATGCTGAGACATTGTGTAAAATTAAAGTTATACCTACTAAAAAGGATAAGTACATTAAATCTTGCAACAATAACAACAACAACAACAAAAAGAAGAGAAATAGTTAATAATAAAATTAAAGGTTAAACTTCATAATTGCTATAAATGTTATGGGCTTAAAATAATTTAATAATGTTATGGGCTTACTAAATAATTTAATAAATTTTCAAAAACTGGTAGCCAAGAGAACAGAATATTTCAGATGCTACTTTTACTTTTTTTTACTTTTCCATGCAATGTGATAATTATGTTATTTAATAACATTGATCTTTCAACACTATTGTTTATTTTTATTTTTAAATGTCAATAATTGTAGTACATTGTGGCAAAGATATAAGGTACAGTCATATCAATACAGTCAATCAATAATATATATTCTGAATAAAGATCTTATTTTCACAATTATTCACAAACAGTAAAATAACTAATATTAAGTAAATACAGAATATTTATGAGGAAAATACTAATGGTAATGTTCACAAATTAAAATAACAAGATAAGATAAAGCTAATATAATAAAATATATATGACATATAAATAAAATATATGACAAAGCTCATATATAACAATATATACCAATAATAATATCAATAATAATGTTAATATAAGTAATAATAACAATGATGATAATAATGATAATAATATTAACAATTGTTATTGTTGTTATTTTTATCATTATTATTACTATTATTATTCTATTATTATAATTATTATTAAAATAATAATTATTATTTTTATTATTATTATCACTGTTGGCAAGGCCAATGATAAACAAATCTGCTTATTAGTTCAAAGTTGAATTTTATAAATAAAATTACTATAAGTTTATTAAAAATGCATTAATAGCAATGCTTGCAAAGAATATAATTAAATAAAAACTATTAAACAATGAAAATTAAACTTTCTTAACGCAAGTTAAATGTTACCTTGAATTATACTTCTTGTTAATTCAAATTAAAACTGATCTTAATAAGAATAATACTGTCTTTGTAATGTTATATTTTAAGATTAAGTTTTTAAACACACATATATAACTTCTTTTTAAATTAATAATATACTAATAATTAAATTTCTATTCTATTTATACAAATTTTAAATATCGTTAGAAATAACTTGAAATTTGTGATGGTCAAATAATTGTTTTTTAAACAATTGCCCACCATCTGGTCTACTCATGATTGATCCCACACGAGTGGGATCGGAATTTCTTTGGTTGCATGAAATTACCACAAGTTTTTACTCAATGGATAAATATATGAAATTATATTTAAAGAAATGTTTTGAATTAAATAAAAAAGATGGAAGGCAAAAACTAAAAGTTTCAAGGCAACATGTTGAAAGGCAAATAGTATATCGATAATCTTGTCTTGATATATGACCAAGACCTAGGACAATGCAGAGATCAAGGACTAAAAACTCTGGTTAAGATGACAACAACTTTGTAAAAAAAATAGTTTGAGTTACTTTTACAACAAATTTGCATCTTGCAATGTATTTTTATTGAATCATTTAGCTTATATGCATACGCTTATTTTAAAAATAGTTGAAAATAGGCACCATTTTTTATACAAAACCAAATAAATGTTCCGGAACATTTATTTGTTCTGGGTTGGCGGGACGGTACAAAAGTTCCTCAAATGTTCCTTGAATTTTTGTTCCGTTTGCGTTCACACGAGAGGATATTTGTTCATGTTCCATGTTCCACGGAATGTTCCATCAAATGTACCCTCGTGTGAACAGCCTATTACCGTGCTGATAAAACTGAAGTTGATTGTTAGCGTGAATGAACAGATAATTAAAGTTCAAGTTAAAAAGTACAACAATGATGTATGACGTATTTTTGCGGTTAAAAGGTGAAGAATAGAATGATAATAAGATATGATCTTTGTGATAAGTTTTACCAAATTTATATGTGATTGGTAAATAAAAGTGCAAGTTGATTGGTAGATGAAGTGATTGGTCGGTAAATAATACGCGAACCTTAAATAAAGTCGGTTCTGTGATACGAGGAGAGGAGGGGTATTGATTAAAATGTTATTACAAAAGACCGTGATTTAAAATCAAATATTATTAAAAGCATTGCAAGTTTACAAGCTTATTAATTATTAGTTTACGAGAGTTTATCGAATATGGTATTAAAAAAATGATCTCACAAGTATAAAATAAAACAAGTTGCCCAGATTAAGTTAAGTAAAATAAATTATTCAGATAAAGTTAAGTAGTTTTCGAAATTGGAAAGTTTTTAAGTTTTAATTGGGTTAATAAGACAAATCTTGAAAACTTAGGTAAAAACATTGAGTTAGGGTCGCCACATAAGCTAACGAAAGGTCAGTTGGATAACCGACCTCCTCAAATAGTTGACCTATTGGAAACTAGATTTTGCTAATACTTCACTACGCAAGACTACCAAAAAATCGGCCGAGAGAATGCCCAAATATAATGAAACAGACTTGCGAGATGGAAAGCAACAAAAGAGGATCGCCAACGAAGGGCTAGTCGGAAACCAACCTCCTCAAATCATTGACTTAAAGTAATAATAAAGTAATAAAGTGTCATTACAGACCAACCTTACTCTGTCCGTTTCAATTTTAATAAAAAAATGTTTATACGAAAAGAAAAACTTAAAAAAAAACACTTTCATATTGAACCCTCCACCATACGCTTTCGTACGCGTTTTGACCAGAGAGTACATACTTTATGGATTTGTATGTACTTTTTGAATCCTTAGTGCTACCATCCTAATATTTAAGTGTGGTCCACTATTCCAATTACAATTAACTTTTTGAGGTTTTGTATTGAAAAATGTTTTTTCAAACATTTTTCAATACAAAACAGATTTGTTTTGTAAAGAAGTCTTTTTTGTTAAGTCTGTTTCAGTTAAGACTTGGAATTATTAGAAAACTTTTCAAAAATTTTTTAATATTAAATTTTTTACATTATATATAAATTTCATAAATTAAATTACTCAGTTTGCGACCGTTTTTGACCTTCGTTGTCATAACATCGTAATTCTTTAGTTGCAAGTCACGTACGAGTCTTGACAAAACTACTAACTTACTAAATAACTCCCCCCTCCTCATTTAAAATCAATTGATCAAAATATTGTTATATTAAATGCGGTCGTGGTACACTGGTAACGCGCTTGTTTTTTTTTTTTTTTTTTTTTTTTTATTTTACTTCACCTCCTCAAGGCCGAGAAGGCCACTACAGACGAGGAGGCTACTTATTTTGTGGCTATAACCCTCTCTCAACTCTATAACTCCGAAACACGAACCTGGACGAACAAGGCCGCTGCGCGGAGAAACGAGTTGAGCGCGGTACTACCAGGGACGTGGTGGGGATCGAACTCGGAACCACTCGTTTATGAAGCGAGCGCTCTACCACTACACCACTACCGCAAGAAGATCTCAGTTCAATGAATTAAACAGCACTTAGTTAAATAGTTGTTACATATTTGGATATCTGTATATAAGTTTCCTTTAATAATAATTCCTATAAAGTGTCTTTTTTATTAAGTGGTACTGTATATAGATGTGCGAGTGGTACGAATGGTACGAGTGGTATTTTTTACTAAACTACTGACACCATTAAGTTTATTATATAATTTGTATTTATTTTCTAACAGAAAGATTAGTTATTGTATGTGTAGCAAGATTTTCAGAATAAGGTTTTATTAAAGATTTTTTATATTTTCTTGTGGAAATTACTTATTTTGAAAAGGTTAGGTTTTTCAAATTTTCTTGAGGAAAATTCTATTTTTAAAAAGGTTTTTCAAATAATATTAGAGCACATTAAATATAAAATTTTAATTAATTTAATTTAAATTTGAGACTTTCCATTATACAATTTTAAAAAATAAAATTAAAAAAAAACAAAACAAAAAAACTAACAGTCTTACTTCATTAAATATCTTTTTTTTTTGTCTGCATTTTACATTCGGGATTTTAATATTTATGTTACTAATAGCACTGCCTAAACCCTAATAAAGGTGTAAATAACTCTTAGGAAAAAATGACTTTTATTACACACCTGGCAACTGTTTACACTGTTCATTTTACAGAAATTAGAAGCATTTTAAAATAACTTATTATATCATATAATGAGATATCGGTCTCAATTATTTAAACAATTTTTGTTTACTTTATTTAATAAACAAACGTTATGAAAGCCTCTTTTTGAGAAAAGGTCATTAATCTTATGTCAAGTGCATTATTAAAATTAAGGAAAACTATTGCTGTCTTAGTTAATAAGTTTGATGTCAAACAAATGTTGATGTCTGATTTAAAATCGATTTAACTTTTTTGACGATATTAGTTTTAATGATTTTTAAGAAGTTTTAATTAAATCAAAATTTAATCAATTCAAGTAAAGACAAAACTATGAATGCCATTCTTCAAAAAGAATATGTTAATAATACAATTGATGTTAAAAGTAACGATCATTTTAATAACGTCATCCTAATATTTCCGAACGTTCTATTAATAATGAAATAAATTTTTAATCAAGTTTACAAATATAAAAAATCAACTTAATTCAGTCAAAAAAAAAAAAAAGTTTCGTAACTTTTAAATGGAAAAAACAAAATGCTCGTTGCAAAAACGAATTGGAAAAATGTGAAAATTTTAAAACCTTTATTTGTAATATTGTGTTCTAAAGATTGGAAAAGTTAAGGTTAGAGTCTTCAGTGGTGCTACCATAAAAGACATTTTAATCTATTTACTCTTTTGAAAAAAAAAACTTGCTAAAATTATTATTCTCTTTGGAATTCTCATTGGAATGAATAATTATATAAACAATTTGTCTGAAACTACGATGAAAAAATAAATTGTTTTCTTTATTTTAAAATCGAACTCATCTTGTTTAATAATTTTATCTACACCAATTCGTTGATTCGATTAAGCTCAATTTACGACAATACGATAAATTTAATAATGATAGTATTGATAACTCAAGTTCAGTTAATGAACACATGTGATTTCCACTTGAATACGCAAGGATCTGATAGATTACCAATGAACTTTATTGCATATCTGAACTCTATTTGATAGAAATTCCCATGTGAATTTAGATCACCTAATTTGGCTATGCCCTATTTACTATCATTAATTTACAGCTGTGTTCATTAATTGATTGTTCCCCAGTACTGGGCACTGTGAATAAAGCAACAAATCTCACTTTAAACCTTTCTGTGAGACATTAGATAATAAATATTTTTATCTTTTTAGTGATTTGTTTTAGTGATTTATTATCATGAAGGGCATATATTTCAAACTTTTTGCCTTAATAACAATAAAATACAGATTTTAACTTTTGCTCAATTTGAAAAATAAAGAAATTTAATCAACTGTGCCTTAATTTCCCCTTTAAATTGTTTAACAAACTTTTAACGAAAAATTTTTAACAAACTCCATAAAAACCTAAGTTCGTTTTATAATATAAATACTTTGAGTGAGATATTCAGCAATATTCTGCAATTTTATGCCCCTCTTAAGTTTAAAATACTTTGAGGTAATAATAAACCTTTTATAACTAAACACTAACGAAAAGCAATTATGCTCCCCTCTACATTTTGAAAAGATTACCTAGTGATAAATCTGATAATTCAACGCCGATGTACAACAAACAAAGAAATAGGGTCCCAGTGGGCACACGACATTATTTCAACGTTGATTTACGGTTGATTTTTAGTCGCAACTTCGTATAACCAAAAATCAATATTGTATCAACGTTGAAAATTTGTTTAAAACTATCAAAATAAAATCGAAGTTGATTCCACGTTAATTCAACGTCTGTATTACGAGTTCGACCGTTCGTATTGCATTTTGAGAACTCAAATACGCATGCGTGACTTTACTAGATATTTATAAGACCTTCTATTGCCTTTTTATAAGGTTTTAAATTTGACAATTTAACACTTTCATATGGCTTGACTTCTGATGCAGTTAGTTAGATAGATATTAAAAAGATATTTTTTTATGATGGTTATATTTCATGGGTGTGGATTACATGGTATATGTGTATATGTATGTATGTATGTATATAAATATATATATATATATATATATATATATATATATATATATATATATATATATATATATATATATATATATATATATATATATATATATATATATATATATATATCTGTGTGTTTTAGGGTACGTCATACTAAAAACTTTTTGAAAATTACATTTGGGGAGTGATTTTATTATGGGTTGGGTTAAGCTAAGCAATATTTAAACGAATTTTTTTTTTTTTTTGGATAAAAATTAACTTCAAAAATATAAAAAGCGCTAAAAAATGCATTTTTACGATAAAAAATTTACAAAACTTTACTAACGCATATTAAAAGTTCAATTATCCAATTTTTAACAAGTCCATTTGTAGTTGTAATCTATAAATTATAGAACACAGTTACTTTGTACTTGTTATTTGCTTTGCGTTAGTAGTGAAATTAATTGTGTATATTTCTATGTTAAAAATTTGCAATATTTGTTGGTTTTACTTGGATTTTTTATTATAATGGTTTTCGTTTTTGTAGTAAAAAAAAATAAATAAATAAAATAGAACATTGTGTTATGGAGAGTTTAAAATTGACTAGACATTCTTCTACAACTAATTTAACTAAGTATCTTGGAGTACAAAATGAATGGTTGGAAACTCAAATTTCTACACTGAGAGATGTACTAAGGAAAGGTCTACATATTCAGAAAAGTTTGCTTCTTTCTGATGATCTTGATAGGTGACTTTTTTAATGGTATTGAAAAATGAATTTCTAATAAACTTTTAGTAGGCACAGGACATCCAATAACATCCATAGAACATCCATCTGAACACCCGCTGGGCGTCTTAGGACATTTAGAGGATGTCCAAGTATTAGTTCAAGTCCAAGTATTTCAAACAACAATATTAAAACAGTTTAAATTTTATATTTTTTGTAGGAGATGTCACCTACCTGTAAAAGAGATCTCGGTGGTATTGGCAGACTTGGTATTGAAACAATGGTCTCGATCCAACGCTTTGTTAAGACCACTATTGTCATATCTCAAAAAATGCTGTCAGATATAATTTTAACTGCCTGTATATGTTTAAAGACATTTCTAATCAAAAAGAAACAAAAGAAAAAACTGTCAAATTGTGGGAAGGTAAGCTGGACAAATTGTTAGATATAACAAAATGTAAGTGTAACATATTACTTTGTACAGATGAAAATTCTCCTTGTAAGGATTGTAAGGGTTAAAAAATATTTTGCAGGAGTACATATTTTATGCATTTGTTTGAAAGCTATCAAGTTGCCACAACTTGATTTATTATGGCTTAGATCTCAAAGAGATAAGGTTGGTAAAAAATCAGGCTACCAAATATATCAACTAGACAAGGAAGAAACAGAAAGACAGGTTAAAGCAGTGAAACGTAAAATAACAGATATTGCATCTTTAGAAAAAAGACAAAATTTGATTAAGAAACCTCATATTAATACACAGATTCAAATTGAAAACATCGGAGACAAAGTTTATGAATCTTGAAAAGTGGGGCATGACTTATATCAAGAAACCTCACCTGAAAAAATTAAAAATGTAAATGAAGAATCCTCAGAAGACAGCTCCAATAATATCAATCAAAAAACTCCCCATTTATTAACACTAAACAAAATTACGTGAAGATCTCTAATACAGCAGTAGCATCTCTTTGATTTGACATATCTCCTGCTGCTTCATCTGCAATTGTATCTGCTTTCCTTCAAGATTTGATCAAATCCAATTACTTGACTCCAAAAATGGCTAGTCAGCATGTGATCCTAAAAAAACTTGGAGAGCCAGAGATTATGGCCAAAACTAGAGTTTTGTCAGAAAAACTCATTATTGAAGCTCCTATCAAAGGTTTATTTGTAGATGGAAGAAAAGATCCTACTCTAATTTTGATGGAAGATTCAATTACTGAAACGTTTTGTCGAAGAACAGAAAAGCAAGAAAGCATAAGTGTTACTTCTGAACCAGATGAAAGCTATTTGACTCACAACTCACCTTCAAATGGTCCAAACAAACCAGCTAAAGAAGCTGCTATCGGTCTTTATAACTGGATGGTTCCTTGAGAAATTGATCAAACTATAGTTGTGATTGGATCAGATTCTAAAAATTCAATGACTGGATCTGGTAACAATGGTAGATTATTAACTCACCTGGAGAAACCTATTGGAAGAAAATGTTTTTGGTCAATTTGCATGTTACATACCAATGAGATACCTTTAAGACAGCTTATTGCAAATTTTGATGGACCTACAAACTCCAAAGATGGATTTATAGGGCCTATAGGTAAACTATTATCAAAAGTAAATCAATTAAAATGACTAGAAAAGATTGAACCAATTAGACAGATTGAACCTTTGATTTAAATTCAGGATGACATTTTAAAGAATATGTCAACAGACGCTTCACTAAGCTACAAGTTAGTTTCTTGTCTTGAATCAGGTATCTTGAATCCTTCACTTGTCAACAGAAAATGTGGTAATCTTTGCCATAGCAGGTGGCTCACAACTGGTCAGGCAATTCTTTGGCTTTACATTAGTGAAGCTTAGAAGGTGATACTTTAAAAAATCTAAAAGTTCATTCTCAGTTTGTAGCTCAAGTATACTTTCATATGTGGTTTAGAATCAAGGTAAAGCACTCTATTGCCGATGGACCCCATCATCTTATCAAACGTCTTTATCCATTAAGAAGTCAAACTGTCGAAGTTATAAATGCCGTTAGTAAGTTTGTTCAAAATGGGGGATTTCATGCTCATTCTGAGTCTCTTCTTATTTCTCTTTTTGCAAGCTCATCAATTGAAAATAAAGCTTATGCAGTCAAGATGATTATGAAAGTTAGGGGAGATTTAGAGCAAGGTAATGTAAGTACTTAACTTTGATGCTATGACTCTCCTTGAACTCATTGACTGGAATAATGAACAAATCTTGGAGCCAAATTTTACATGTAATATGACAAAAAAAGATTTACAAAAAGTAATAGATTCCCTTATGGAAGTACCTTACTATCCTCTCCACACCCAGTCTTGTAAAAGAGTTATTAAACAAGCGACTGAAGCAGTAGCAGCTGTTTTTGGTTTTCAGAGACGTGATGGTTTTATTAGAGCGAGAATAGAGCACAGAGATGTTTTTCCAAATCTGAAATCCAAAATCTGAAATCCAAAAAAGATTTAATCAAATTGTTTAGTTTTGATTGATTGATTTTAAAGAAAATTTTATTTCCCATAAAAACATGTTGTTGTTTTATTTAACATTTTGTGTAATTACAATATATTTGAACAAACTGAATTATAACTTTTTTTAAATTTTATCCATTGTTTTTGTTTTAACGTTAGTTATCTAAATATTGCAATTTTCAAGTTTATCTTAATATTGCAATTTTCAAAAAAAAAAAAAAAAAAAAACACAACTTTTATTTCAATGTTGCTTAAAAATACATACCACACAATAAAATAACTCCCCAAACTGTTTTTTTTTAAATTTAAAATTTTTTTAAAAGTATGACGTACCCTAGTGTGTATGTGTATGTGTGTAAGTATGTATGTATGTGTATGTATATATGTATGTATGTGTAGAGTGTATATGTGTATATGTGTATATATATATAAGTATATGTGTATGTGTATATATATATATATGTATATATATATATATATATATATATATATATATATATATATATATATATATATATATATATATATATATATATACTAAAATTTTAATTTTACTATTGCATTAAAGTTAATATGCATATATAAAACATCATTATACCGATTAAAAAAAAAATATTAAAGAAAAATATATTTTACTTACTTAACTTTCTACTAACTTTGTCTTCCTCCTTACTAATAATGCAATATTATCTTATCTTTAATATTATTAATTTGCTTATTATTATACCTAACTTTAATATTATTATTATTGCTTCTAATTCACTATCATTATTACTTTTGACTACTAATTATTTATTTAATTTACTACTTTGTTATGATAGCCTTTTATGTTATCTATTATCATTACTATATAATTATATTTATTATTGTTATAATTTTACAATAATTGTTTTATATCATCGTAGGTCTTTACGCATCACCAGTTTTTAATTATTTGTAAATGTCCCTCACTATTGTATATATATATATATATATATATATGCAGTTTTTAAGTGAAAATATATTGATTGATTAATTGATTAGTTGATTGATTAGAAGTAGACTTTGCTTGAAATTTTTTAACAGTTTTTCAAGAAAGTTTTTTTTACTATAGCATATTTATATGCGCAATTGCTCACTTTTTTTGCTAACCTAAATTAAGTGAGCGTTTTTAGAAAACGGTGAAGGAAAACAAAGAATATTGAATGAAAAGGTTGCTGACCCATACCAAACCCTCAGTCGATGTAGCAGCACTCCACTGCGAGTCAGGCTATTTGTCAGTCGATGTATTTACTGAAGCCCCGGCAGCAGGCTATTTGACATTAGGTGAGTATGACATCATCATGCTCACCTAACTCATCAGTATAAGAGATATATATATACATATATACATATATATATATATATATATATATATATATATATATATATATATATATATATATATATATATATATATATATATATATATATATATATATATATATATATATATATATAAAAGCAACCTAAAATAATTTAATTTTTTTGCTTGTTACGCTTTATTTGGAGGTTTTTTTAAACCATCAAAATAATATTTGACACAATAAAAGGAAAAATAATGCTGCCCATTGCCAAACCCTCAGTTGATGTAGCAGCACTTCCTTTTAGCAGCAGGCTGTATGGTAGTCGATGTAGCAGCACTCCCTTGTAGCAGCAGGCTATAAGATAGTTAAGGAATGTAGTTAAGCCAAAAATATTTTCTTTTTTATATTAAAAAGTCACCACTTTAAGCATGTCTCTACGCGAGATCACAACAAGCAAAAAAATAAAATTATTTTTGGCTGCTTAACTGCAGATTTACCGCTTTTTAACAATCCATGTGATTCAAAGGGTTTGACACTTGAATTTCAATATAATTTTCACTAGGCAGTTATATAATGTATAAGTTAAACTTGTATTTTTCTGTAAGTTATTTTACACTAACAAATATTTTATGTATGAGTATAAAAAGTGTTGCTTTAAAAAAAAAAAAATTTCCTGTTTAAAAAGTATTTTAAACAGGAAGAGCTAGTAAAATGTACATCCGAGCTGTTTGGATAGAAAATAAAGAGAAATAGAGAGAAAATACGATTGATAGTTTTTTATTGGCCATCATCATTAAGTGTAATAATTTATTTCAATGAAATGCATGAACCGCAGCCTAACTAATACATATTTAAGCTGCTCAATATTAAATGTTGTGGAGATAATGTAATTTTTTTTTTATAAAAATTAAGTCATTACTTTTTTTCCTTGTTTCTTAAAAATGCTCTATTATTGTCTATGTTGTTGTTAGTGTTTAAGATATATTTTTTGTTATAAAGTATATTTAAAACATAGTTTTAAATTGAATGATTATTCTTATCATGAGTTATGTGATAATTTTGAATTTGCCACTACTAGTGATACTCAGATAGAATCAGAATCAGAAAGTGTTAACTATTTTAAAAGGTTTAAACTTAAGTTAAAAACTTAATTCAAGTATTATTAGTTTTATTTTGATATTATTTATTATAAAAACCACTACTGTTCTTATGCACGAGAAATTATAATCTAACCAAAAATAACCAACAGAATAGTAAGGAAGTACCTACTCCTATAACGCAAAAAAAGAAAAAAAAAAACAACTTTTATGCATACTCCGCATACTATAGTTCAAAATATTGATTGTCTGTCTCCAAGATGTTTTAGAAAGAAAAGATTTTGAATGTTTTTTTTCTATGCTTATACACATTTGATTGGTTGTTAAATAATATATTTTATTTGTTTAATTATTGTTTTAAAGTTATTTTTTTATTGTTTTTTTTTTCTTTGTTATGACATTTTATTTCATTGGTATGATGTTTATTTTATTATAGCATTTAGCAAAAGCTATTTTATTTCTAGCATTCTAGTATTGATTATATTTTTACGTGGTTGATTTTTTGATCTTAAAAATATTAGGATCAGCAATGGCAAGATTTTGCAGAGGAAAGAGAGTATTTTAATATAGTGCAAAGCCAAGGTGGCGTGTTTCCACATAAAAGAAAAAAGGTTGTTTAACCAGACACACCTGCATTTGTTTCCCTTATAAGAAAAGCTACTAAAAAAGATTCCTTATCGAATGAAAAGTCTCCCATTACTGAGGAAGATATGTGAAATATTTGATATTTATTTTGGTATGCATTCATTTTATAAATTAGTAAAAAAAGCAAGTAATTATCTTTAAGCCATTAGAAGAAATATATTTTTTCAAATTCTAATAAGTTTGTTTATTCAATAAATAGATATTTTGAAATAGTGTATTTGGTTCTTGTGTTTTAATGCTTTTAGAAATTAACATATGTTTGGTTCTTTTGTCTTACTGTTATATCTTTATTATTAGAATTTCAGAAGAAAGTTTTAAATGCACTGATAGAAATAAAAGTAAAACTCGTTCCAGTAATTAATCTAATATCACGACAAATAGTCCCGTTATTTTATGGATGAATTCGCAGCAGTCATTTAGTGATTATGATGACAGTTTTAATGATTTTTGGGTGAGGTCTGAAGTTAGGTTTTTTCAAATCATGACTTTTTGCAACTTTTTTATTGCTTTTTTAGGATTATGTATTTGGTTAAGTTAATCTTCTTGTAATTTTTTATAAATGTTTTATAAAAATAATGTAATGTAATTATTTTCTTAACCGTTTAGGGATTATGATAACAGTTTAAACAGGTGATGTATGAAGTGGTAATTTTTATTAAACCATTACTTTTTGTATTTTTAAACAATTACTTTTTGAACTTTTTTTATATATATTTTTTCGATTATGTATTTTCTTAAGTTAATCTACTTGTGCCTTTTTATATATGTATTTAAAAAAGAATGTGGTGTAATTATTTTCTTAACCCTTTAGGTTAACAAACTGTCTAATATAGGAGGTAACACAAATACAAAGAATGTGAATCAAAGGTTAGTTAAAATTAGTTTTAAATAAAAAAACTTTTGAATCTTGTTATAGTTTGTTTTAAAAATATGTTTAGCTTATATCTCTAAATGTTTGAGAAATTTAATCAGACATAAAATAATTTTTTTTTTTGAAATTTTTTTTTTTTTTTTTTGCATTGAGCTAAATTTCCGGATTATATTTCCAATTCAACCAAATTTCAACGTTGTTTCAACGTGGCATATGGTCGGTTTACGACGGTGTTTAAACGTTATTTCAACGTCATTGTGCCTGTTGGGGTGGCATATTTAAACTGTATACTAAAGAAAATTTACTATAGGCAAATTAAGACTTTCTCAATTTCAGATACATCACTCTAAAAATTAACCAAATGAGGAAATTCACACATTTTTAGTAAATAT
>NC_061159.1:10543532-10551756 GCF_022113875.1 Hydra vulgaris | reverse complement strand
AATATATATGTATATATATATATATAATATATATATATATATATATATATATATATATATATATATTTCTATACATATATATATGTATAGAAATACATATATATATATATATATATATATATATATATATATATATATATATATATATACATATATATATATATATATATATATATATATATATATATATACATATATTTATATATATATATATATATATATATATATATATATATATATATATATATATATATATATATATATATATATATATATATATATATATATATATATATATATGTAAATATATATAAATGAATAAATATATGTATATATATATATATATATATATATAATATATATATATATATATATATATATATATATATATATATATATATATATATATATTATATATATATATATATATATATATATATATATATATATATACATTGCTGGTTTGACCACACGTACAATTCGCTACTCTAGTACGCTGTCCAAATAATAGGAAATATATCAAAGACTTCGTAAACGTTCAAAAACGAACAACAAAATTAGCACCTGAACTAAAACATAAGGGTCATAATGATCATGTTATATATATATATATATTTATGTATATATATATATATATATATATATATATATATATATATATATATATATATATATATATATATATATATATATATATATATATATATTATAAACGTAAACCTTTTAGCGTATCTCGGCGACAAAACCTTTATGGTCCTCTACGAATTTCCGTGTTCTTTTATTTCTTTATAAAGATCATGTATATATATATATATATATATATATATATATATATATATATATATATATATATATATATATATATATATATATATATATATACATGATCTTTATAAAGAAATAAAAGAACACGGAAATTCGTAGAGGACCATAAAGGTTTTGTCGCCGAGATACGCTAAAAGGTTTACGCGTTAATATTTTGTATTATTAAATTATTCTTAAAATAAATAAGTTTTTTTAGAGATAAATACTTAATATACCTGAAGATAACAAATAATTAAGAATTAGGAATTGAAAACATAAACAAATATAGAGAAAAAAAGAAAACAGGTTTGGTTATAAATACATTGATGCGTTATACAGTTTTAAGATACCTTTAACAAAAGTGTTAAGCAGCTACCCGGTCGGAAATGAGCTAGCGACTAGCTAGCTTTATAGCGATTTTCAAGCGATTTTTTTTTTTAGTTTAATTTTTTACTAATGTCTTTAACATCTTTAGAAATTCGATTTTTAGTGTTGAGTCTATAATAATTTCGAGAATAATTGAAATTTAAACATTGCGATTTTGTAGCAATGTGTCGCTATCTACATATCATAGCTTTGTAGGTAGCTCCAAAATATCTACAAATATATAGCTGGTTGATAACTACATACCAAAATTTTTTTGATAGCGATTTTACTACGATATGACGGAAGCTATATTAGCTAGTGAGTCTTTAGCTTATTAAGCTAGCTGTCCTCGTAGCCAAATTGCTGTCTTTATCTTTACAAATATTTATAGCCTCTCGCTAACTTAAAAAAAGCTAGCGATCCTCGTGGAGCGCCAAATCGCTGTCTTTATCGTAACGATTATAGCTAGGTATTCGCTACCGGGTATTTACAAATTTTTAAATTAAAAGTTATTTATTAATTTTTTTTTTCTTTTTTAACTTTTTATTAAACATTGCATTAATATACTAATGCAATGTTAAATAAAAAAATTAAAAAAGAAACAAAATATTAAAAGAGTATAGGATAAATCATTTAATAAAAAAATGAATTTTAAAATTTTTGTGTGAAAGAGTGATAGCTAACCTCTTGAGAAAAGTCAAAATTTTTAAAACTATTATATTCCTAAGTAATGCTCCTCAAAATAAAATTCAGTATTTTTCAAAATTAGATTGATAAGCTGATTGACAAATGTTGTTATCATTAATGTCGTTATCGTTTTTGTAAAATGTAATTAGTTTTTTCTTTTTGTTATACAAATTATGAAAGGTACAGAAGAAATATCGTTTTTACATTTAAACATAAAGCTTATAACGTTAAAAATATTAAGCTCATACATATTTAAAACTTTCATTTCAATTAATAGAGGCTTGGGATGAGTTAATTGACCCTTAAAATTAATAAGGCGTGCAACATGTTTCTGTTGACGATAAAGAGGTTCCCGTTTACTTTTATTAGTACTAACTCACGCAAAGTCCGCATACCTGATAATGAATGAGCGAGTAATATAGATTAAGAAATGTATGTTTATTTAAAAAAACTCCTTGCTTTGTATAAAATTCCTAGGCTTTTTGAAACTTTACTACTGAAATTTTTTATGTGACTTTTCCATGACAAATTTTTATCAATATAAATACCAAGAAAGTTGGTAACTATTACTTTTTTTAAAAGTATGCTATCAATAAAAAGTGGTGACATGTCATTTGGTATATGATTTTTTTTGTGATTTGGATGAAAAAAAATTCATTTCGTTTTATCAATATAAAGAGACAGCTTATTTGTCTTCAACTAATCAAAAACTCTAGTTCAATATTGATATTCTGCAATAACAATTTAATATCATTATGAGATAAAAATAAGTTCGTTTCATCTGCAAGCATAATCGTCATTAAATTTGAGACTTTTTGGAGATCTTTCTAGAGACTTTTTGGAGATCGTTTATTGGAGGCCCTAATAATGATCGAAAGCTTTAGCTAAGTCAATAAAAACGCCAACTGTATATTGGAAGTTTTCAAAAGAGTTAGTAATACTTCTTGTTAACTGGAGAACTGCGTGTTCTGGCGAGTTATTTTTTTTTGAATCCGTATTGGTTGCTATATATTAAATTGTTTACAGATAAATGAATATAAACTTTGTTGTATAAAATTCTCGATAAGATTTTTGAAAATTCAGATAGAATAGAAATGGGACGATAGTTGCTCACATTAGTTAAATCACCTCCCTATCGGAATCACCTTTGCAATTTTTAGTTGGTTAGGAAAAATTCCTTGCCTAATAGAATAAGAAAAAATCTTAACAGTACATTATGATTTCATACGATTTAATAACAATATTTACATTGATATCATCTGCACCTGCTGATTTGTTGGATTTTAGTATTTTAAAAGCGCATTCAAAATCTTCAAAAGTTAGTTCAAGCGAATTAAATTGTAATGTATTAGGGTTAAATAGATTACTTATTGAATTAAATGCTTGAGGAGTTTTTGGCGATATATTTGGCCCAACCGAAATAAAAGATTTATTCAGCTCGTAAGCAATCTCTTCTTTATAATTCAAAAATTTATCATATAGTTTGATGATTTTAGACAATGTGAGTGTGTTTATTTTAAAACTACCTGTGATTTCCTTTATAACTTCCCCAGTCAGGGCCGATGACACCGGTTGTGACTTGTGGGGGGGTGGGGGTTAGGCGTAATCATAAACTTGTGATAAAAAGTTTGATAATAAACTTGTGATAGACCATAGGGACTCCAAAAAGTAAATTATTTTTTTCTTTTGTCCAATCTCGAAGACTTTCTTCACAAATATGGCATACAGTATGTGGAGCCCACTTTTTGTCTTGGTCACTAAGTTTAATATCGAAATACGATAATATATATTTGATCTAATAAAAACATTGAGATGGTTACTTTTTACAAACTATTGAATAAAAATAGCTATGAAAAAACATAATTTTTAAAAAAATGATAAATTGAGAATTGCAAAAAAACTAGAGCTTACCAAGAAAAACGGACCATGAAAAAGGTTTAAATAAAGCATATAAGGATTCCGGGCAGTGGCGGATTGAGGTTTAGTGTCGCGGGGGGGCCAAGTCAATAAATAGGGGCGACGGGGGTTGCCTTCAGTAATTTAATCTTATATATATATATTTTAATTGTTTTAGGGGGCGCCGTTAGACCGTTCTAGGTGAGCGTGGGGGAGCAGCTCGCCCCCCACGCCCTATACTAAATCCGCCACTGATTCCGGGTTATCTAATAGAGAAATTGGACGAAAAATTGGACGATCTGAAAAGGTGATTAGAAACTTTTTAAAACTTGGGTCAGTATATGGCGTCAATCAAAAAATACGTAAAAACTACAAGATAACGAAAAGGAACGTGGAACGAATTCGACAATTAGCGACAAAACAAAAGTTAACTGCGAGTCAAATCATATCAGAATTTAGTATGACAATCACTCCTAGACGTGTTCAACAAATATTGTCAAGATCTGATAATATAAAATGGTGAAAACCACTAAAAAAAACCATGTTTAAAGCAAATACACAAAGAAGCACGACTTAAATTCGCCAGAAAATATATGGATTTTAAAGAAAAGTGGAAATATGTCGTATTTTTTGACGAAAAGAAGTTTAATCTTGATGGACCAGATGGTTTTAGCTATTACTGGCATGATTTGCAAAAAACAATGTACCTCGTTTGTCACGCAATTTTGGTGGTGGATCATTAATGACATGGGCAGCATTTGAATCAATGGAAAGACACCGATATGTTTTATATCAACAAAAATGAAATCCATTAATTATACAGATTTATTAGAAGATGTCTTAATCGATTTTTTGGAAAATAACTTGGAAGATCAAGTCATTTTCAAACAAGACAATGCACCCATTCATAAATCAAGAGAAACTATGGCATTGTTTGAATCCAAAAACATCGAAGTGATGAGATGGCCTGCATATAGTCCAGATCTCAATCCAATTGAGAACCTTTGGGGAATCTTATCTCGAAAGGTTTATGAAAATGGACGACAATTTAGCAGCATTCAAGAGCTTCGAGGTGAAGTCAATAGGTGTTGGCAAGAAATTCAACCAATGACACTCCAATCGCTCATTAATTCAATGCCAAATATAATTTTTGAAGTGATTAAAAACCACGGAGGACCCACCAAATATTAAATTAAAAAAAAAAAAATTTTCCTTTTCATTATTTTATTTTTAAAAGTGCGTCTAACGAAAATTTGCAAATGAAAAGTGCATACCTTATTTTTTTTTTTTTTCTATTTTTAATGTGATATATTTTTATTATAAATACTTTACTAATAAAATACTTAATAACTTAGCTATACAATAAAAATCATATTTTCTTTTTTACCTAATAAGTTTTCCTTAAAAATTAAAATTTCGAATAAAAATTGTGCGCGGCTAAGTAAATTTCGATCACTGTATTTAATTTGAGTAAATGATAATCCTTTACACATTTTTTTTTTTTCGAAGTCCGTTCGCGGTGAGTTTTAATGATGATGATATATATATATATATATATATATATATATATATATATATATATATATATATATATATATATATATATATATATATATATATATATATATATATATATATATATATATATATATATATATATATATATATATATATATATATATATATATATATATATATATATTATATATATATATATATATATATATATATATATATATATATATATTAATAATAACTCTTTTTATTTTTTCAAATCGTAAATTAAAGCTAATTAAATTTTAAAAAATTTATCCAAATATATACAAAATTAAATATAAATTATATTCAATACCAAAAATTAAAACGAGGAGATGAGTTAAAATTAAGTTATTACAAATATGTTACAAATAAATAATAAAAGCAATTATTGAAGCAATAATCGATAAAATATTAAAAGTTGATTTTCTAGTTAAACTTTTTGAAGTGTGACTACCACTGGTTTGTACAATGCGAACCAATTGTCCCGAACCGCTAAAACGGACAGGATCAATATCTTTTACAAATCTGTTCAACTCAGATTCTTCAATTTCAATATCATCTTCAATATCGTAATCAAATCCAGTGTCAAAATTTGCATAAGAAAACTCGATAAAAAACAAAGCTAGTAACCCAATAAAAAAAAGCTTACTCATTTTCAAAGCGTTATGGGATAAACGAATAAAGTAAATGTAAATTAAATTTGGATATTCTCTGAGTTACCATAATTAATTGTTTAAGCTGCGGCGCTTTAAATGTATTAGATAAAAAAAATATTTAAACAGCAGTTTTTATCAGATTTATTCCGTTGCTAAGTTACTGAAAAATTCTTTTACTGTGCGTTACGGCAACTTTACAACAATATAACATTTTAAAGCCGTGGTACTCAACGTGGCTTCTACCGCTCACTGGTGTACTGAGAGTTTTTTGGTTGGTCGGAGAAATTTTTTTGCCATAGAAAGATACTTCCTGTTTTTAATGTTTTTATTTTACATGATTGTTCTTTTTTTAATTAGTTGTTTACTCATTCTTATATGCGTATTTAATTATTCTTATATGCATATTTATTCATTCTTAAATGTGTATTTGTTCATTCTTAAATGCGTTAAAAAAAAACACAGTTTTGTCGAAACATATTGTTTTTGTTTCCTGGTAAATGAGGTTAAAAATTTTTAAGACGTAGATTTTTTACATTCGATGTTGGTTTACATAATGTACAAACTACCCTCATTTTCTTACTTAGATTGGTAATTGGTCTTTGTTTAATTTTGTTATTAAATTTATTCTTTGATTAAAATATTATTTATAAAATTATTCATATATCTAGATTTAAATTTAATTATTTATAATTGTTATTAATACACAAATACTTACCCTGTGGATGAAAGAGATAAAAGAAACACCAGTCCCGAAAAGCAAGGGAAAATGTTACAAAAGAGCACATTGAAATACTTAAGAATTTTGTTGAAAGAAATGAATCTACAAAAAGCATTTCAATTTCTCTTAACTTATCTGAGCGCACAGTTCAAAATCTTGTCAAGTTGAAAAGAGGAGAATTTGACGAAATGACAGCATTCAAGTCGTTTTCTGATAAAAAAACGAGTTAAAAGAACTATAAACGCGAAAGCAACAAATATTATTGAATTATGCATAAAAGAAAACAATCTTTGTATAAAAGAAGCAATAAAAGAAAATCTTTCTGTAGCTTTTAGGGTTTTAGCTTTGCAGGTGTTAACATGTCTAACCCTACTATTTTAAGAAAGCTTAAACGCTACGATTCATCATAAAAACGTGTTGTGCTTGTGCCAGAAAAATATAGACCATTGTAAATTCCACTGGAATTTTTCTGTTTAGCAAACACTAGCCTCCTATGGCAAAGCTATTAAGTATCTGCCAGCATACACGTCACAGCTTAATCCAATAGAAGAATTTCTTGCTTCTTTAAAGTATACTTACAAACACGATTTTTTCTTCTTTAAAGCATACTTAAAAATTACAATTATTTTGAATCTCGATTATTTAAAATCACGATTATTTTTATTTAAAATTGCTCCTATTTGTC
Organism: Hydra vulgaris; assembly: GCF_022113875.1. Classification (NCBI taxonomy): domain Eukaryota; kingdom Metazoa; phylum Cnidaria; class Hydrozoa; order Anthoathecata; family Hydridae; genus Hydra; species Hydra vulgaris. The sequence continues at coordinate 10,544,405 of NC_061159.1, read as the reverse complement.
GAATAAACGGAAAGTTTGAAATATTTCTAATAAGGAGAGTTTGAAATTTCTGAAAATTTGTTATTTAATTTCAAAAAATTTTCTTAAAAGTAGTAAATTTGCGCACTTGAGGGAAAAGATTTCTTTCTTGAAGTAAAAATATTGATAAGTTATAATATAATAAATCATAATATAAAAATATTGATAAATATTAATTCGTGTACAAAACCTTAGATGTTGCTAAAACTAACCACAACTCTCCTTTGGAAATAATTTTAAAGGTTTGTAATTTTGTATTTATTATAATTATAATTTTAAGGAATAAAATGTAGTTTTTTGCTTGGAGCATTCATAGTTCACGACAATGATTTGCAATGTAAACACTTTATTATGCTGTATGTTTCAAACATGCAGCAATTAAAATGCAAAATATTAAACCATTTAATTATAGTTGGCAAAGAAATACCAGGCGCACCAACTGTTTTTGAGTCAATACCTGTTTGTAAAATTTATAATTTTTCATTGTCTTATATTTCTTTACCTAAATGGTTTTGCAATGGTGAAAATTACAAATTTGAAAATTTTTGTATATTAAAAAATTAATTGAAAAAAGTTTTTGCATAAAGTAATTGCCTGCTTCTTGTGGGTAAGGCATATTTGCGAAAAGCAGCCCAGTATCAAAGAGGTAAATAATTTGATGAAGATTGAGAAAGTTATCTTTATGAAGAAGATATATTTTTTTAATATTTATAGGGCTTTCCAAATTTATTCTTATGTTCGAAATCTTCACCTGAATTCTGAATAACAGGTTTATGTTTGAAAAGGAAACCGATGAGTGTTTTACTAATAGTGTATTATTAATGCACCATTCCGAATTTAAAATAAGAGCTGTTG
>NC_061159.1:10496032-10538532 GCF_022113875.1 Hydra vulgaris | reverse complement strand
CGCTTTAATTTAGTTTAAATTTTAAAAAATTTAACTCCAGACTCCTTTAAATCCTATGTTTTTTTTTGTTAATGAAAATAGTGTAAGTAAATTAAATCATGGTATTGCACCGTAATAGTAATAATAATAATAGCAAAAATAATAGCAATAATAATATATTAAACTAATATAAGATAAAAAAATAATAATAATACAAATTATAGTAATAAAAAAGTATGCTTACAATATTTGCAATGAAAAAAACAATAATAATAATAATAACTAATATTATAAATGGTAGTTATCACCATAAATGTTTTTTTTTTTAATTTTTTTTTCCTTAGATTTAGGTTTAAAAAAGTATTTTACCAATTCAAAAAAAATAATTAAAAAAAATTAGCGAAACTTGAAGATATTAACGATATATAACAGGTTTGTATATACGTGATCGTATGGATTTCGATTAGATGACAGCCTACACGTTAATATATTGCAAATTTTGAATGCCACAAAGCGTTTTTGCAAACTTAAAAATGATGCCAATGCAGTTTTTTTTCTCATTCATTTCAAATTTTGCTACGTAATTCGATTTTTTAAAAGTATAAACGTCGTTTTGTCAGATACTGGGATTGGCATGAAATAAAATCATGAAATATAACAATTAGTAAAAATGCTTATCTTAGTTATACAATATTTCACCAATAAAATATTGCTTTAAATTAAAGCGAAACACATGCTCTACAAACAGGAGTGCTTTTAAATTATTACGAGAGAGGGGTTATTTTTCAAAAGTTACAAAACGTCTAATAAAAATGTCTTCAAAAATCCAGTTCTACAAACAAGGTTTGTAGAACTGGATTTTTTCAGCTGGGTATATTCTTATAATTAATTTTTATGAGTTAAATTTGATTTTCCTTGTGTGTATGTGGAGAAACATTCTCCCCAAACCGTTAAAAACTGTATTTAAAAATTTATGAAAACTCAAAGTTAAAAATAAAAAAATAATAGTTTTGGATAAAATAAAAAAGCTCTTATAGGTAAATAAAATTAGCTGAGTTCGATCGCACACACGTTCGAATAGGATCGCAGAATCCTCTCTGCTTACTTTACAATTTTGAATAAAAATTTTACTTTTTTTAAACGAAAACTAAACGAAAAGTAAACAACGTTCGAACTCACTGTTCACGTTAAGTAATTGAAAAATTTATTTGGCGCGGATTTTCTCATTAAATTTAAAATAAGGTTTTAAAAACATCAGTATTTTCAGATTTTGAATTACTTTCGAAATTTAACTTTTTGTTAATAAATACATAATTTAATTAAATAAATAATATAATTTAAACAAGCAAACAAAAATTTAAATTTTTGTTTCCTTATTTAAATTTTTTAAATAATTTAGTTAAGATTTCTCAACATCTATAACAGAGCGCATATTTTCTGCTGGTGGAAATATATGTCCTACCAGCTGAGAACATGCCTTGCTCTTTTGTTATAATTTTGCTATTAAACATAATGTTTTATTATCAGAATAATCTAATAATTTCCTCTTTCATCAAATAACTTTGTTAACTGATCTTCAATTAGGGAGGACCGGGGCTAGTTGGCCGCATGGGTAAGAGCCTTTTATCATAAAGCGAAAAAATTACACAGAACTTTTCTAATTGACCATTTTATCATTCACTGTAGTATTGTCAGGATTCGTGCATGCGCATGGGAGATGTTGAGATTTTGTGTTTCTCGGACAAAAACGTAACTTATGGAACATCGGTTCCTTTTTACTTTACAAAAAAAAAATAATCAGTCAAATGAAAAAAAAATATATTGTAAAAGTTCCAGTCACAATTGGTTTACTAGTTAATATTAAAAAACTTTTTAATAATTTTGCACTTAATAGTACATTAATAATCATTTTTATAGTTTGCGCCAACTTACCCAGTGGTGGTACCCAGTTGGCGCAATTTTTTTTTTTTTTTTTTGAGGGCTTGGTAAGGCCTTAAGAATTTTTTTTTTTTTGTAAATGAATGCAAATTTTATAAGTTAACCAAATTCTTACTCTTTGAGACTACACTTTAATATTTTCAAAAAAATGTGCCGCAAAGGCTACAGAGCTAGCTCTGTAGCCTTTTTGCTTCATAGACATAATGATTTTTCTTGAAACAAACAAAAAAATTCTCTTAGATGATTAATAAGTTCTTATATATAAGAAATTTATTGAATCATTTAATAATCTTTTTGGTGAGTTTAAGATTTCCGCAAATGTTTTTGTAATTAATTGAATATGAGATGTTTTAAATAAGATAAAGTATTTTAATTAACACTTTACATAGAAAAGAAGTAGTAATTCACAAATAAAACGCTATAATCTAAACTAGATAAAGGAAACAAATTAGTAAAATTTATATTGCATAATAAAAGTAAAGTTCTAGAAATATTATTTAGTGACACTCGAATATCAGATTAATAAAGTATATTAAATATGGACAAAATAATTAAGGGGCCATCCATAAAAGACGTCATCCAAATAGGAGGGGGGGGGGGAGGAGGTCGAGTTAAAAAGGACATAAAAAGACAAGGGGAGGGGGGAGGTTGTCAGAAAAGGACGTCACTTTTTGGTTTTTTTATTTTAGTTTAATTAACATGGAAAACTACGTAAACATGTGTTTTTAAGAAGATAATGTATGAGAATATTTTTAATTTTATTTTTCAAAGGTGTAGCAGCAGATTCAAACATCATTGCGAGATAAGATAAATTTTTTTGGAGTTAAAAATAGGGGGGGGGGTTCAGGATTTTATGACGTCCTTTTCAAGGAGGGTATAGGGAAAAAGGACAACCGGTGACAAAGGGAAGGGGAAGGGGGTCAAAAATTGGCTAAAAAAATGGTGACGTCCTTTATGGATGGCCCCTTATTTTATTTACTAACAACCCGTATTACGGGTATGCTTACTGCTAGTGTTAAAAAAGACTATAAAAAGTTGTTTTAAAAAATATGAATTTTACGTATTTCAACATGAGTTTTTTTAGTTCTTTAATTATTAAGTAATTTGCATAAAGTTAAAAAATTAAACCAAAGTCATAACATGAAATAAATAACAAAAGGTATAGAAGTTTGTTAATCAAAATAAAACGCAAAACGTCTCCTTATTTTAGATAGCTCTGCATTTAAATGGTTCTAAAAAAAAAAAAATTATGCGTCATGGTTTTAAAAGTCAGAGATAACATAATACTTCATACTTATCTCAGAAGTTAACTTTGCTTTTTAGGTTCTATGTAATGTTTCTATATAAAAATTCTACTAAAATCCATTTGTTTTAAAAATTATTTAAAACTTTATTCTTTGAGTATTTTAGGTCTGCTTTTTATAACTTGACTGTTACCGTATTCAATACTTATATTTATTCAATATTATTCTATACTCATATATATATATATCATATATTTTTTAAAAAACTTTATTACTTATCCCATTAGATTTTAAAATCCCTTTTACAAAAAATAACAAATGTAGGAAGCCAAAATATAAAAATAAATCAATAAAAGTTAAAAGAAAAAGTAATTAAAAATAAAATCGAAACTTACTATTAAAAAAGTTTCTGTGATGGCTTTTTTCTCCATTTACAAGTTTATTTTATAAAAAATTAAATAAAATTTTTTACAAAACATCCAAAGATTTATAGGGTGAGTGAGGCATCGTGAAACATGAGGCACCATGGTGCAATGTAATTGTAAAGCCATCTAAAGAGTGGTGACAACCACTTTCATATGGTACAACAGTTACTACTGGGGCTATGTTTGACTAAAAAGTTGTATTATTTGATATCATTAAGCCTGCAATGGATAGAACTTGGTTTTTATGATTTAATGGCAATGTAATTTATTACTTTTTAAAGTTGCTAATTTTTAATACATGTTATTCAATGCGTCAATCGGCACGTAACTTCATATGATAAACTATAATCCATAGGATCTAACTTCATTTAATAAAACTAATAAAAAAATAAGTTGAAGCGATTGTTTTGTATAAGTAAGTATGGGGTAACCTAATATAGCATTAGTAGGGGCCTTTAAACTGTAGAACAGTACTCTGTTGTGTCATAGATAATTCAAAAAATTATTTATTCTAAAAATTACAGTCAATGTTTAAGAAGCTTATTTAAATATAACACATAGAGATAAAATTATGATAGTCGTAAGCTATTTTTTATTGAGGCATAAGAATGACATTTAAAACAATATATTAAGGCATAAGAATGACATTTAAAATTTTTTAATGTCATTCACATTAGGTTTTAATTAATAACTTGTTTTTCTTTCAAGTAAAAATTTGTGTTTTCTTTGAGTTTTATACTTTTTATTTACTTTTTAAATGATGCTTATAAATGATGCTTACTCATAAAACCTTTTGGGTTTATGAGTACTGTAAGTACTCGACACAAGTTTCTAATTTTATTTTAAATAGTCTCACAAGTTTAACCTGTTATATTTTGGTAGTTATTAATTAAATTATTAAACTTAATTTTCTAAGTTTTATTCTAGAAATAAAACAAGTTGGCTAAAATAAAAAACTCTATCCTCTTTATTATAGCTTTTAAGGATAACTTTACTTGATTTTTTTTTTTAATATGTAATTATTTATTAGGAGGAAAGACTAAATTATTATAACATGCAAAAACAAATATAAATATAATATTTCGACTGTAAAAAAAAACAATGCAATGTTAACATGCCCAACTTATGCAACCTTTTCCCCTAATTGTTTTACGCAACAACAACAACAACAACAACAACAACAACAACAACAACAACAACAACAAAAACAACAACAACAACAACAGCAACAACAACAACAACAACAGCAACAACAACAACAACAACAACAACAGTTTGTTATTCAATTTTATTAAGTCAAATCTCAAAACAATATTATAATTATTTTTTAAAAATACAAAATTTTTAAAAAAACAAATTGCAGAAAGATATTATTAGTTTTGTTAAAATATTAGAATTTTTACTATGTTTTGCCTTTATTCAAAAAGTAATTAAAGCTACTGCAATTTTAGGACTCTAAACTGGGTAAGTCAATAAAAACACTGGGTAATTTGAGCATTCTTATTTTACACAAAAATAGTACGTTTAAACATAGTCAAAACTAAATGTTTCTATGCATTTTTTTCAAACACAAGCGCTACGAATTTCTGGCTAACATATTTTGCTTTATGAAAAATTAAATTTTAATTATTATTAAATTTTAGCACAGAAGTTTTTCGCTATGGATTTATATAGCGTGATAATAATAAAATATTTTAACAAAGAAAAAATTAAATAGCGTTTTCATTAGATGATAGCCGCTAATTATACTAATTTCTGTTATCATCACAGAAATTCGTTTCAAAAAAGAATAAGTAATTTTAACTTCACTGCTTACATCTTTTGCAATGCAGTGTTTACAAATATATCGAGTTTATAGTAAGTTATTAAATTATTATATACCAACTCTTTTCCCCAAAAGGGTGACAAATCCTTGTTAACAGTTCTTGTTAACAGTTAACTAGTATTTGTAATATCTTACAAATATTATTATTTATCAAATTACAAATATTATTAATTATATTATTAATTATCATTAATAAGAACTTGCAAGATAATAAAACAGAAGTCAAGTTCTTGTTAACAGTTAACAAGTATTTGTAAGATAATGAATATATTAAACAAACTGATTTTTCAATTGAAAAGAGCTTTTTGGAGAAAACATTAACTGTTTGGTTTTTTTTTTAGTTTTCTCCGGTTTTAAACAACGCAAGCCAGAACATTTTTGACCGAATTTGAATACCTGACAGGTTTTTCGTCAATGAAAACATAAATTTTTTTAAATAACTGCAATTTCAAGTAACTTGCGGATGTTTGGGTGCGTATGTAAAAAACTCAAACTACAGGGAATATAAATCGCTTCAAATACGCTTTCAGTCAAAGGAATTTTTTAACCTTTGGATCGTCCATAAATTACGTAACGCGAAATTTAACTAATAAACAAAAAAAAAAGTGTTAAAGGTTTTCCCGTCTTTAATTAAACCGTGTATAAACAACCCTTCAAGTCCAGCGAAAGCCGCCGCTCAAAAGAGCAAAATATTCTCCTACTTGTATTTTTATAATATGCATTGCGTAAGTTATGGATGATCCCTTTATTTAAAGAAAACAATTCTGAAAAAACGAGAATAATCTTTCCTTACCATAAAAACATAATCTTAGTTTTTAACAAAAAAATAAAATTATAGAAAAGCTTGTTGCAAAATTATAGTAAAGTTGGATGCAGTTGTGGAAAATCATAAATAGCTAAATAAAAGAAAGTTTAATTTTTTTTTTTTTTAAATTTACACCTACCTTTATTTGAGAAAAGTGAGATTCCTTCTCAGTAGGCACCAGACGTAAAAAGAAAACATTTAAACGTCTTTTGGATGTTTTGGACGTCTTTTAGACGTTTAAAAACGTCGTTTTTAGGTCCTGTGCCCACTGAGTTGAGAGTATTTAATCATTAAAAATTGTACTAAGAAGGCATAAACTAAGATTTAGATTAAAGAGTTTAAAGCTAAACTTAGACAGCTAATACAGCTAAGAACTAATTTTTACTAATAAGTACGAAATTTTTTTACTAATAAGTAACTAAATTTTTATTAATAAGTACTATTTTATGTGTTATATTTTAAATAACTTTACCAATTTTACGTTTGTTTATTTTATATTGTCAACGGAAGTGCCTATTTTTATTTTTAAATGAAACTTTATATTTACTGAATTTATCAAGGGGCTTGGCGATTAGACATATTATTCTTCTTCTTTTCCCTTCTACATATATATCTTGTTATTTACATACGGTTTGTATATATTAACACTGCAAAAATATAAAAAGATAATATGAAAGTAGCTTTATAATAAAGTCAGTGGCTCTGCAATAAGTTATAAAACAAGATAAAGCAAAAAAAAAAAGACAATACAAAAGTAGTGGCTTTAACCCCCTTCCTTTATATTGTCTAGTTTTATATAATAAAATTTATCCATAAATCATTATCTACTTATTTTATATTAGAAATTTAACGTAATCAAGTCTTAGTGATATATATAGAAGACAGCAAATATGTTTTAGAAACCAACGAAGCGTTTTTTGCAATCTAAAAATTGATGCTACTGCAGCGTCTTTTTGAAGATTTTGTTAAAAATATGTTAATGTTGTTGTCTGAAATATAGCATTTAAAAATTAAATAATAAACTTAAAAAATTAAAGTTAAATACTATGACTGTGCAATATCTGAAAATTTTTTTTTTCTTGACTATCCATATAGTCCAAAATAAAACAAATACAAATAAGCAATATTAGTATGAATAGTAATGAAAGAAGTAATTAAATTAAATTATTATTGATTTAATTATAATTTAATTTAAATTTAATAATTTAAATTTAATTTTATTATAATTTAATCAAAATATAATTAATTTAATTATAAATTAAATAATATTAAATTAAAAGAAGTAATTAATTTAAAAAATTACACCAGGATTTATCAGATATAACTTCCAGACATGGAGCAAACTCCAAACATTAGTATGTTTCTACTTATGTCAAATAATGGGGCTGTGCATAAAATCCCCCCATACCCCCCCCCCCCACCCCCCAAACATGTGGGACAACAAGTTGGTATAAAAATTTTTATACTAATCTCAGTTAGACTTATATTCATTTATAGTATTATCTCTCAGCGTTTTAAAAATATGACCGTATAAAACTAGTAACTTTATATGGTCATAATTTTCGAACGTTGAGAGATACTATCAAACTTGATATCATAAAAACTAATATCATATGAAAGGGGAGGTCGTCCAAAAATTGACAGAGTTTGACAAAGGGGGGAGGGGTGGGAGGTCAAAAATTAGGAAAAAATTACTGACATCATTTATGGACAGCCCCTAAGAATAAACACACTAATGTTTGTTCTTAAATACAGCAAGTGTGATTGACGCACTGAAACATCTGTTTGCAAAAATAAATTATTTTTTTATAGTTCTTTTTGAACTTCAAAAGAAGTTCAAAAAAACTATAAAAATGTTTCAGTGCGTTTATTCTTTTAACTAAAATAGGTTTAAAAATAAATGTAAAAAAATACCTTCAAATTGAAGGTATTTTTTTACTTTTGTTTTTAAACCAATTTAAGTTATAAGAATAAACTACTTCTACCGGTAATTCATTTCAGGAAATAATTTTGTAATTCTGGAGATAAATTTGTAATTCAGGTGATAATTTTGTCGAGAAGCACTATTAGTAAATTCAGTTCGGTATCTAAAGTTGTGTCCACGTGTCTAAATTTGATTTTTTTTTTTTGTATATTTATTTGTTCTAATAAATCGTATTCATGTAAAGTTAGATTTACACTATCTTTTTTATTAATGATTTTACAAATTTTTATAAAGTTAAAAAGTTTGTTAAATATTTTTAAAAGTTAAAAATTTTGTTAAATATTTTTTTTCATGTGACTTTGACTAAACATCTATTTATTTGCATAACTAAAGGTACGCTTTATCATACCAAGTGCTCGATTCGCCTTAAACGCAGAGCTAATTGCGACCTAAGATTGGCCGAAAAACAAATATCTTTTTTTTTTTCACATATAGACTTTTCGAAAGTTATTAAATTGTCATTATTCATATTAGGTATGAAGTATTAGTGCTTCGGATTGTTTTTCTCAATATGCAGAGCATGACACTTTTTACAGTTACTCATGGTAAGTAGTTTTTTGAGCATTCAAATTCCTTAAAAAAGTCACCTTAAAGAGCTGGTAAAGAGTTGTTGTTCAGAAATTCAGATGTGTTAGCTGTTCTTTATAATAAGTTTTATAGAATAATAATGTTCAACTTTCAGGATACAAATGTTAACAGAAATCAAATTTAAGTAATATCTTACTTAAATGTGATTTCTGTTAACTTTTGTATCCTTCTGTAATAATTTGAAAAGGTTGGACTAAATTTCAATTTTAACAAAAATTTTAAATCTTTATCTTTATTTGAAAGTATTATTATAAGAAAAGAATAAAAAATTATGTATCAACTTAAAATATGTTTTTTTTTGTTACATATTTATAAATGGTAAATCACAGCAAATCATTTTATAATTAATTTATACAATTTGATTAAAATGAAGGTCATTTTTATTAAAAGAAAGGGAATAAAATCACAAATTGAGACATTTAAAAGGATAAAAATGTTATTGGGCGGCATCAAAACTCATATCGAATTTAAGTAAGAAGACTTGAATTTCAGCCAATTTTTTTTGAATGTAATTTTTATTAGTTTCTGTATGTTTCAGCCCTATTTACAGAAACATGCAGAAACTAATAAAAATTACATTCAAAAAAATCATTTCTCTATCTAAAAAGTAGTTTTTTCTCAACATTTTTATGGGAAGAAATGTACTTTTTTAATATATTTTCCTTTTTACTCTAAAAGCCTCATTAATATTATAAGAATTGATATAAAATAACTGGAAGTTTACAGCCATGGTCTGAGAAATAAATTAAATAAAAAAAAGATCCGTCAAAATAAAAATATTTTTGCAAAATATTTTTTTTCGAAAATATTTTTGCAAAAAAAAATTTTGCTAAAATGTTTTTATTTTGCAAATTATATGCATGATCAGAACAATTTTATATGCAATATTTGCAAATTTGGAACTGTTGATCACTCGTGATTATTTTCGGAAAAAAATTAGAGTATATGTATAAGACAATTAATTTGATATTTTTAGTAAAAATTGTTATTTTATTTATTGTAAGATATTAAAAATACATCAATTTATTAAATGTTGTAGCTAATTTGTATAATAAAACAACATTTTCTATCATAAAATATATATGCAAAAAAAAACTGCATAAGCATCATTTTTAAAATTGCAAAAAACACATCAACGGTTTTTAAAGTTTGCTATAAATATATTTATGGTAAATAAATTTATTTAAACTCTTTTGTCTGTAAAAATAAAGTTTAAGTATATTTTTTTATTTTATTTTTACAGACAATATAGACAAAGAGTTTAAATATTGGAGTTTAAATTTTTAACTCTAATATTTAAACTTTTTGTTAACATTTTTTAAATATTTCACTAAAATTATTTTTTTAATTGTTTTCGTATTTTTTTTAAGTAGTCAATTCTCAGTCTAAAAATTCTCTGTATCACACATAAGTTAGCAGGGTCTGACTCGCTCTAAGGGGCCCGGGGAAGGGGGAAAGATAAATAGGGCCCTAATACGTTGCAAAAAACAGTAACACGCAAGGGCCCGGGTGCAAAAATATCACCCAAAACCAGAAGAAGAAATGCCACCTCGCCAGTCAGACCCTTTTAGTGTTAGTACAACATTAGTAACAGTGTTAGTAACCGATTAATCAAAAATCTTAAATACCAATTTTTTTTGAAGTTTCTAAAAGTACCCAACATATGTTATATTATTAAAATGCGACAAAAAATCAATTTAGTTGGATATTATAGAAAGAAAAAAAAAAAAAAATTTGTTTTGTATATTTATACTATTTATACTATTTTGCATCTTTACACTATAATGTGCAACGCAAAAATTAAAAAAATTTTTTTATTATAAAATTTTTTATTTTAAAATTATTTAAGCTTGATTTTACGAAGTCATTGCATAACAAATCAAACCCATAATAAAAACTCAAAATGCAATAATAGAAAAAAAACGTAAACTTGTAAATAATGTTTACAGAAATACCAACATCTTGAAAAATATACGCTTTGAAGCAGTACAATACAGAGGCGATTCTAGGAATAAAAAATGGAAGGCGGAGGGGGGGAGGCGATACTTACAAAGTACTGACTGACTCCATTAAAAAAATGTCCTCAAAACTAAAATTTATCAAACTGAATGCTGTCAAATATCCGAAAAATTCGTAAAAAACTGACTTTAACTTAAAAATCACCGTCATTTTCATTCTCTCATATTGAGCATTTTATTTATACAATATTTGTTAAAATGTGTAGTTATTATTTGAATAATCTTTTTATTAGATACTGTCTTTATTTAAATATAGATTTAAAATAACGTATCATACAAAAAATATGCTTAAGCTTAAGTATATTTGTAAACCTCCTGAAAAATTATAGTAGGATTCCCTAGATTTGTCCTTCTTTTTTTTTTATTAAATGATATGTCCGCGGAAATTTCTTCAATTAGCCACAAATATCCGGGGTTTTACTTGAAACTTAACCAAAAAGTTTTTCGCTAAAATAAAGCATGTGTTTTCACTAAAATCACATGCTTTATTGCACTATTATGCATTGATTTCACTAAAAACTTTTCAGTGCAATCAAAGTTCCTTTTTAAACCAGGGTATTTAAACTTATTAATAGAGAAAGAAATTAATCGTTAATTAAGTTTGTGAGTTCGAATGATATAGCTTTAAAGCATTTTAGCGCATTAAATGCATTAGTGTGTTTTCTTTTAATTTTCATTGAAAACTTTTCAATACTGTGTAAATTTGGATTGTAAATACGGAGCTTTCTAGACGTTTTTGAATTATTTATTTTAGCAGCATATTTCTTCGATATGAAATAACGTCGGAATATTATAATATGAACAATTACAATAATGTGCAAATTGAATTACTAATGCCAAACAGAAAAACACAGTTTTCATCAAAGTTACAATGGAAACATCCATCCTTCAAAAAAGGAGAAAATGAATATGAGACGGAGTGTTTTACTTGTGACACATTTGTTTCTGTTGCAATCAAAGGTAGTTATGATTTTGCTGATGGTATAGACATAAAAAATGTATCAGAGGGCAAAAGTCATTTAGCAAAATGACTGACTTTTTTTGTACACCAACCTCTAAATCAGAGGATCAAGTTACACCTGCAGAAGCCACTATTGCATTTCACACAGTAAAGCATCATTATAGTTACATACTAAATATTTGTACCTTATCTTTAGTTGAAATAATATTTTCAGATTCTGAAATAGCCAAAAAGTATTCATGTGCTAACAAAAAACAAAAATTGAAGCAATTGTTGATCATGTACTTGCTTCAAATGCTGTCTCATCTGTTTTAAAAGATATAGAAGAACAAAAAAAACTGTCTATTAAAGTAGCTACTAATAGCAGTAGTCGTGGGGCCATTAAACTGTTTTCTATAGTAATTCAATACTTCAACTCGAAAAAGGGCGGTCTACAGTCTAAACTTTTAATCAAAAAGACTGAAAGACTGATCGAAGTCGAAGTTTTTTTTAACTGGCAATATTTACAATTCAAACTTAAGAGGTGTTTAAAAAAGGTGGTAATAATATGTTTTTCCATTTACAAAATGATATACCATATCTTGTTGGTATCAGGGCCGACAACACCGGGGGCCTTGATACCAGCAGGTATTAGGGACCCTGGTGTTGTCGGCCCTTTTTATTCCAGAAAATTCTAGATATGAGGCGCAAGATGAGATAAGGTACCAAGTCTATATTTCTAGATTCAGAGATATAAGCGTTATTAATTCGGATTCAGAAATAGCGTTATTTATCAAAATAAAAACATAAAAATTAACTTAATATTTTCAAGGTTTTATTTTAATATACAACACTTATATTTCCGAATCCGAATTAATTACGCTTATATCTCTGAGTTTTGTTGTTGTTGTTGTTGTTGTTTCATATATTTACAATAAAGACATATCACATTTATAAAAATTGGCCGAAACAAGAAGAAGACATTAACTGTCTTATCACCGAGCCCTTTTTACATATTGTCCGTGTTTATATATATAACTAATAACGTAAAAAAGTAAATAACTTTGGTCAAATATTAAAATGACTTTTATATTGGTAAAAAAATAAAGAAAGTTTTGTATACTAATACAAATATACTTGATGAATTTATTTGTAGAACACTTAAGTTTACTTAATCAATAAAATTTAAATAAATAATAATAAAGTAGAAGTCTTGTCATCAAGCCCCTATAGTAAGCGTAAAGTACTTTTAACAAATTTCTCATTATATAAATTTACAAATACTCGTTATATAAAAACAAGTTAACACATTATTACAACAAAAGTATGATGCATTTAACAATTTAATAAATTCTATTTTAAAATTACCTTTTAAAAAAAATATTGAAAGTCTATTGTATTGAAATATACTAAAAGTATGATTCTTTTAGAACCTGTTTTAAATTTTTCTAGAGAGTAGTATTTTTTATCGGAGTTTTTCATAAGGTCCTCGATATTGAATTCGATAAAAACTTAATTCTAAATTAATTCTCGGAACAATAAATATATTCTCTGAAAACTTTGTTGGGTACTTATGAATCTAGAAATATAGACTTGGTACCATATCTCATATACCTGAAGAAATAACTCTAAATTAAACATAATTATACCCGAGGCTGTTTCAAAAGTTTCAAATGGTTTTGAAAAAAAAACATGTAATTATTTATTGATTGACAAAAGCATAAAATCAAATAAATGCGAAAAGGGGTCTGTATACGATAATTTTTGTTTCTTCGGTACGTAATCAGTAAAAATATATTATTTATTTATTATTATTTATTTTGACGTTGATAAATATTACAAAAAAGAAATTAAAATAAAAAAAAATCCTGGCCAGAGCAAGAAGAAGACAGGTTGTCTTATCACCGAGCCCCGTCACACAAAGATTTACATGCACAATAAATGATAAAAGACATAAAGACAGTATAAATATAAAAACAAAAACAAATCAAAAACTTCAGCAATAAAATAATTTGTTACTAACAATCTTTCAGCAGAATAATTTTAAAAGTAAAAACGACAGAGAAAGAGGCTCAAGCTTAGCAGATAGTCCAGGTCCATTTTACTACGAAACTAAAACTGCTATCATATCATCCGAATATAATGAGTTTTTGTTTAAAAAATAATTATAAACTGAAACTTTCATGATGTTAAGTAAAAAACTTTATGTTTTAGGTTCATTTTATATGGATTATGTCGTAGTTTAAAGAACAATAAAAAAGAGTCCTGGAACTGTAAAAAATCTAAAAACTAGTTACTAACTATGTGTTTAATCTTTTAAATACATAAAACAGTTTTTAATCATTTTGCTGCATTATTGGTCTAGTTTATAATTTTGGTGTTTTAAGAAAGTGACATAAGCTAGTAATTATGTAAAATTAACAACTGCTAGGACTTTTAGGTGTCATTATGAACCAAATAAAAAAGCAATAATATCACTAAACTCAAATTATTAAAAGTAGATAAATTAGACATATTGTAAAAGTAAGCAAATTATTGTTTGCAAAATTGAAATTATGCCATTTTTAACTGCATGCACCATGCCATTTACAACTGCATTCAAAATACTAGGATCAGCTAATTTTATAATTTCTTTATTATAGATGAGTGAATATCAACATAGGGGAAAGGCGCCTATGATGGCATACCGGTCATATTTCCATAAATATTGGTTAGGGCAAAAAAGTGATTAGACCTTCATGTCTATACTGACTTAACATTATTTTTAGTAAAATACATCCCTTATGCACAAATATTGCTTTTGTAATCAACAAAAATTTATTTTGGGATGTCCTATTGTATTTTTAATCCGTTTAAATATTTAAGATTGTGATTTTATTATTAACTGTGCACAAATGAAATTTTCATGCATATTTTTTAAGTTTTGGGCGTTCAGTGGAATAATTTTTTTAATTTTATCTTTTTAACTAGGCAGGCATATCTTGTTTAAGTGAAAATGGTGACTTTTTCCTTTGATGGCATACTAACAAGTTAGGTATGTTGCAATATTGACGAGTTGAGAAAACCATTTTTTTTCATAAAAATAACTTATTTTAACTGTTAAAAACATATCATTTTTATTGGTGTTTCGGTAAATAGTAATAGTTAATTTCAAAGAATTGAGAACTTATCGTGACGCTGTTGGTTTGTTTTGTTCTATATAGGGGTTTCATCATTATTTTTTTTATAAAAAGTTCGATTCTTTACTTCTTCGCGGTAAATTTTTTTACTTCAACTCATTTGAATACCAAACAGACTTATCGCTAAATTTTTGAATTTTATTAAATAATGATTTCATGCAAAAAATATTTTACAATTTACTGTCATAAATGTTTTTTTTTTATATATATAAGAAATCAAGCAAATGGGCAAGTTAAAGAAAGTTTCTTATTTTTGAGTTTTATTTTCCCAATATAGTTTTAAAATTTTTTTAAGTTTTAAATTATCATAAGCGAAAAAAGGTTATAAACATAAAAAAAATTATTTGCAAGCGAACGAAACTCGTTTGATACGAAGGTTGCGTAAGTTGAGCATGTTTTCAGTGTAATATATTTTGCTCTCAAAAGATTACAAAAATATATATATATTTTTAAGAATAGTGATAATTTAATCTTTCTTCTTAAAGAATATCAATGAATTGATAGAAAATAGTAAATCTTTATACCAAAAATTGCGTTATTTTAAACACACCTAATGACTTCATCTTAAGGAACTAGTTCCCTAAGATGAGCTTTTTTTAATGGAACTCATAAAAACTCAAAATAACAAAAAATTATCACAAAAAAAAATTAAACAAAATTGTATCTTTAATGACTATACTTAAGTAAAAAATAGTTATCTCAACCATAAAGAAAAAACAATGATAAATCTTTCCTTTCTAACGATACTATTTTTTTGAAAAAACTTTCGCTCTTGAAATACCAAAATAAGCTCCCCGGAGAATAGTTTTAAAAAAACGCGCTTTTCTTAATAAAAAGCTGCATCTCATCTAGAGCGTCTAAAAACGTATCATCTTAAGCAACTTCACCATGTACTATCATAATTCAAATAGAATGACAACAGCTTATGTATTATCTCATATAACCCATGGAATTAACAGATAAGCATAAAATATTGAGGATGTATTAATTTTTTGATAATCTTGTTTCGTTTGGACGTAATTACAAAATATTGAATCATAAAAAATTGTAACGGGGATGGTAAATTTTTTTAACAGTAAAACAATCAAAGAATAATAACTATAAAACCAAGAAGTTAAAATAAATGACACCGTCGAGCTTGTATGAATATATAATGAATAACAAGCAGCCGTAGCGCAGTGGTAGCACACTTGCCTCAGAAACGTAAGATCCGTGGTTCAAACCCCGCCTCTGGGCAAGTTTTGCGACATCGGTTGGGAAGGAGGCGTGAACTTCCTATTAAATGCTCTTCCGCGGTGCTCTGTGATAAGACCGTAAGGACTTCTTGGGGCACCTAAAATCAACATAAAAAAAAAAAAAAAAAAAAAAAAAAAAATATGCTTAACCAAAAAAGTTCGCGAAAAAATCATTAGCCTACCCGTAAATGAGGTTATACCATCTTAGGAACCTGATCATCTTACGCAACCTTCCCCTACAAATTAATACTCATTTAAAGTTTGTTCTCTAATGTAGATGATGTTTTCAACTTTGTGTTACGTTGATAGACCTTCCTACCTTTTTTTTTTAAACCGTGAGGTTCGTTAAAACTTGTAAATCTCGTTAAATGTAAAACTTTTTTTAAAAAGTATTTTTTTTTAAACAAGAAAAATTAAAATGGTATGATAAGTTGTATATGATAAATAAATAACTCATTTTTATTCATTATGTTTAGAATCGCAAATTAATGTTGCTTTTTTTTGAAGTTTGTTTCAGTTAATTAGAACAAATCAGTTGTTCAGTTAGTTTCGTTCTTTTTTTACAATGCTAAACAACCTTTCCAATTCAGCATTACTGTGAGAAATATTATTCCTAAGGTATCTGAAAAGGTCTTAGATGATATTGGAGGTCAACCTTTGTTTCACTACAGAATTGACATTTTATAGTACAATTTTTCTTAAATGATTATTCCAAATACTTTCAATTAATAACGTTTCAACTTGCTCAATGCAAGTAGGGCATAGAACAAACAAACTCGTAAAAAAAAAGAAAGCCGACAATTTAAAACAAATCCGATTAGTTGTTAGTGGGAAACCGAATAAATTTTTATTTATTGGTATTTAATTTATGCAAACAAAGAACTCGAGTTGAAAGTAATTTATTTATAAAGTCAACAGCCTCTGTTTTTTAATTGTTAACGTAATAATTTATTATTTCAAGATGGCCTAATAAGTCCCGAGTATTTCAAAAAATGATACTAAATATCGAAAACGGTTTTTTAAATGGGGCTAAAAGTTATGACTATTTATTCAAAAACAACTTTGGTAGAAAAATTAACACTACCATAGGTTATCTAAATCTAACGTGACATTATTGTTAAACATACTCATTTAGGTGTGGTATTGAAAATAGTAACTTTATTTTTCATAAAAAAATGGTTTTTCATGGATAATTTTTTAGCTCAACCTTCAGTATTTTAATAAAGCTATTTGTATTCCTTTTTTGTGAAAACCGTTTTGGCTTTAAAAAGACCCGACGTACAGAACTAAAAATAAATAACCACGCAAACAAGTAAATAAGATGTTTACTCGTAACGCTATTATTTTTCAAAGTTATGTTTGTCTCAGTTGATGCGCAAACAAAAAACATTCATGTAAGTATATTGTCTACCTTATATTGTTTAAACGTTTATACAAACTGCAGCTGGCAAGCCTCTTGTGATTCTTTTGATGTTAAGATGAAGCTCTTTAGCTGCAACTTGACATCGAAATTTTATTATCTCGACATGCACAAATATTAGTATAATCAGGAATGCAAAATCCTAAAAAAACTCCGGCTTAGTATCTCTATTTTTTCCCGGTCTCTGGTGTCCAAAAGCTCTAAACATGTTGGTTTATGATCTGCTAAATAAAAATCTAATGACCTAAAAGATTTTGTTTTTAAACCTTCAGTTCTGGAGTCTCAGAATGCTAAGTACCTAAGGACTCCGTATTCAAAAAGAGATTGTTCCTCTAAACTAATAGTCTTAACTTTTTTACAAATAGTGTTCCATAAGCGTTTTTATATGATTAGAGCTCCTGGATACCAAAAACTAGGAAGAAGTAATCGATTCAATTTGTCAATTAATCAAATTAAACTAGTCAATTAAAAAATTTTTTTTATCTTAATTTTTGTTTTCCATTGTTTTTTTTATTTGTTTATTTTTAGGAGGAGGAGGGGGGGGGGGGGTATTATCGAATGTTGATGTAACATTATAGGGGAATCACTGAAAGTTTTACAAGTTGTTGGCAAGGGGGTGGGGAAGGTAAAAATTGCCACAAATTTGTTGACGTAATTAATGGACAGCCCCCAAGGTACTTTATGTTAAAAGTTGCATCTTTTCTAAATAAAACTACGCTTTACAATTTGTTATAGTCGCATTACTTTTACCAGAAAATAATAGTGGTTAAAATAATCTTTCTATAAATACCAAATATGTCATACTTTTTGATAAAAAAACTTACATATATTGTAATTGAATAAATATATATATTTTTGTTCGGAAAAACGTGTATCAAGCCTTAGTTGCATCGAGTGTTACCAAAATTAGCTGAATTAGCCCTTATTATTTAATAAAATTATTTAATAAAAATTTATAATTGTATATCAGTTATAATTGTTAATCAATAAAAACTTAATGGAAAATCTTATCTTACTTTGGTCCCTTTAAAAGGATTATCATAAAATCATTGCCCTAACCAGGTAATTTGAGTACCATGTTAAGCTAAATATGCTGTTATGTTTTTGCTTTGTCGCCATTTTTTAAAAAATCAGATTTGATTTATAATATAAACAAACCCATGTTAAAAGCTCTTTGTTGGTGCACGTTTTATAATCTTGTGCATTCAATTTTTACTAGCTCTTGTTGTAACAACAATCTATTTCGAAATTTATATTGTTTTGAGCGAATGTAATTCTTAAAATTTACCGTGAGAACTTTGGATTTACCGTGAGACCGTGAGATTTGTTATCAAACAGTGAGTCTTACGGCAAAACCTGGAGAGTTAGAAGGTCTGCATTGATGTGATATGTAAGTGAAAAATTAAAAAATATTTTGCAAAATTTTATTAAAATAAGTTTCATATTGAAAAGGAACTTGGTACTAAAAGTTGACACTAGAGTCAACAAAATTGGATTTGTAGTCAGCAAATGTTAGCTAAGGGGCCATCCATAAAGTACGTACGCAGGCATGGAGGAGGAGGGTTTCCCAAAAGCGTACGAACGCGTACAAGAGGGGGGGGGGGAGGTGGTGTTAAAGACAATGAGTACGTACGCGGTTTGATCTCTCCTAAACATGATTTTTTTTTAAACATTAAATTTCACGTGTGTAACAAATCAGAATTGTTATTTTTTCTGATTTCAGCCACAATTTTTTTTTTTATATTCTTTAAAAAAAAAGTCGAAAAGAAAATTGAGTAACTTAAAAAAAAAAAATATCGCGTACGTACTCGGAGGGGGAGGGGTCTTCGAATGTGTACAGGTTCGTACAAGGGGGTAGAAGGGGTCCTAATTAAGTGGTTTTACTGCGTTAGTCTGCAAAAAAATTTGTTTTTTTCCTATTTGGCAAAAAACAGATACATTGCCCCTCTTTCTAACCCCCTCCCTTCACATCATCAAGATCTTTTCTCGAACGCCCCTACGGTACATATATTTTTTTTTTTTTTACCAAAACCATCTATTCTTTTTTAATTTCTTTTAAATAACGGAACAGCTTTTAAACAGTGACTAAAACTTCATTTACTTCGTTTGAGAAATACTAAAATTATTAGTATAAATTATACTAATAATTTTAGTACTTCTTATACTATAAATTATATAATATGTAACAAAAGGGTCGCCTCATTTATTATAAAAATATTTTTATAATAACATGTTATATAGAAAGTTAGGAGTCGAAGCATAAATTTTTATGGCCAAAATTACAGTCTCCGTAAACATGACCAATCAGTAATGCAGTTTATAATCCCAAACGTTTTAAAAATAACTGAAATAAAAACATTTTAAATTCCATCAGAGTTTTGTTTTTCCTTTTATAACAAATCTAAATGGATTTTATTCTCTAAAGCTTAGATATAAAAGATTGTGTTTTATTTATTATTAAAAGAAAAACAAAACTCTGTTAAAAATAGAACTTTTCATTCGTTTAGATTCTAAACGCATAGAAATTCTATTTTTTTTAACTTGAGAAAATTCGATTTACCTTAAAGATAAAAGTGGAAACTTGTATTACGCGTATTACTTACACGTATTTTCAACACGTGTTTTCATGTACACTTATAACAAACATTTTAATCATGTTTTACATAAATCCACTTTTGGAAAAACTTTTCAACAAATTTTAGGTAAACCACTTTAAGTTAACGTTCAAACATGTATTAAATAAATTAAATCAATCCACTTTAAGCTAAATTTTCATCATGTTTTAAAAAAATCTATTGAAGACGAATTTTAAATACATTTTAAATAAAGACCCCTTTAAAACAAATTTTTAAACATGTTTTAAATAAATCCACTTTAAGAGATGTTTTTAATAACATTTAAAATAAATCTGCTTTAAGCGAACTTTTCATACATATTTTAATAAAGACCACTTTGAGCAAAGTCTCAAACATCTCATTAATAAATCCACTTTAGGCTAAATTTTAATCAAATTTTATAGAAATATATCTTAGGAGATTTTTAAAACACATTTCAGATAAATCTTTTTTATAAACATTTTCAAACATCTCTTAAATATATCCACTTTATGCTAAGTTCATACATATTTTAAAAAAATTTACATTGGTTGAGTTTTCAAACATGTTTCTAATAAATCCACTTTGGGTAAAGTTTTAAACATTTTGAAATAAATCCACTTTAGGCGAAGTTTTAAACACCTCTTAAGTAAATCCACTTTAAATTAATCCACTTTAAGTTTTTTAATAAATAAATCTTAAATAAATCCACTTTAAGTTTTATTTTATACATGTTTCAGCAAAATTATGTTTTGAAAGCGCGTTTTAAATAAACCCATTTAAGACAAAGTTTCGAACGCGTTTTTATTAAATCTATTTTAAACGAATTTTCTATTATGTTATCAATAAATCCACTTTAGACCATAGTCATTAGAATTCTTTTCACGACTATGATTAGACAAAGTTTACACATGTTTTCATTAAATCTTACTTAAAAAGAATTATCTCACCCAGTCTCTTTATCATACCATTAATGCCAATGTTTATTTATCTTAACAATCCCGATGTTTATTCAACTTAACAATTTTGATGAAATCTACGTTCGAAAATTAAACTACCTCGATTATTGTATAAAATATTAGGTAAATGTGAAATAGTCCTCTTTAAGTCGATCTAACGTTATTATTTTCGTTAAGTGGATCCTTAACTGATAAAAAAACGCTAAGTGGACTTTTTTTTTTTTTTTTACATTTTTTTGGCATACAATACTCTCGTTCGCTTAAAATCCATTTAAGATTACTTTTTAACTTGGTTTTGTTTAATAAAAGCATTTTTAATAAAAAATTTCGAAGGTTTTGTAAAATGCCACTTTCAGTAAAGATTTTGACAAAAGGCCACTTAAAGTCGATCTAGCGTTATATATATATATATATATATATATATATATATATATATATATATATATATATATATATATATATATATATATATATATATATATATATATATATATATATATATATATATATATATATATATATATATATATATATATATATATATATATATATATATATATATATATATGGGTGTCCCAAAAAACAACATTTTTGAAAATAATCTGCTCTCACCCCCTAAATGTGTTCTATCTAATGCAAAAACACTAGGTTTAAATTTTTTTTGAATAAAAAATCTTTCAAAGGGTCCTTCAAGACCCTCAAATATTTAATGGGTCCCCAATATTTTCGAAAAAAAAATTTTCAAAAATACATTAACCTGGTACTCAAATGAAGCGAAATTATATAAATATTTCAAAAATAATATTCATATCGAAATATTTTTAACTTATCAAAATTATCATAAAAAAACATTAGAAATGCAATTTTTTCATTTTTTCTTAAAAAACGCAATTTTTTATGTAATAAAACCAAAAATAACAATTTTGTTTTGAAATGAGTATTATTTTTAAAATTTTTATATAATTTCGCTTCATTCGAGTACCAGGTTGACATATTTTTGAAAAACTTTTTTTTCGAAAATATTAGGAACCCATTAAATATTTAAGGGTCTTGAGGGACCCTTAATATATTTTTTATTCAAAAAAAAACTTAAACCTAGTGTTTTTGCATTAGATAGAACACATTTAGGGGGTGAGAGCAGATTATTTTCAAAAATGTTGTCTTTTGGGACACCTTAATATATATATATATATATATATATATATATATATATATATATATATATATATATATATATATATATATATATATATATATATATATATATATATATATATATATATATATATATATATATATATATATATATATATATATATATATATATATATATATATATATATATATATATATATAAAATATATATAGGCTCGTCCAGAGCTTTTGTGATGCCCAGGTCCAAAAGTTGAAAATACAAAATATATTAGTATAGTTATTTTTTATTTCCACTCATAGAAAACCAAAAATCACATTTGGTTTTTGAAAAAAATTATTCTTAAATTAAGTCTTATTATCGAACGCCTTTTCTTGGCCTTCTTAGCGGCAAAAATATCTACTTCATAAGATATGTTATAAGCTGATTCAATTGAAAGGATCATCAAGTAGCACAATCGCTCCTGGTCCATTATGAAACAAAGGTAATATTTAATGATAGCTAACTTGCTGAAAAATCTTTTTCCTTCAGATGTTGAAACGGGCAATACTTGAAAGATTCTATGTAAAACACACGCTGATGGAAATATTGAATTTTGCATAAACTTCATTTAGATGTTCGACAGGTTTTTCTGTCTAGAATATTTCTTCCTACAAAAAAAAAATGCAAAACTTCATCAGAAAATTTATTTTTACATAAGTCTTCTGGGTAACCTTTTGCCAGAATCTCAGCTTTTAAACCTAGTTTTTTGTCTGTTTGAGATTTCTGTGAAGACCGAAGGAAGAAAAACTTGTTACATTTCCCTCTTATTACTTTAAATCTTGATCTCATTTGAATAGTCAAATTGTCGTATGCAACATTTTAGACATTACACTCAAAGTTTTTTAATGCTTCCTCGTGGTTGTGACTAGCAGTTTCATCGGGGAAAACATTCTCTTTTTTTACATTATCTTTACAGCAAACATAATTTCACTAAATTTCAAGATCTTTGCAACTTCTGTTACCTCTAGAAGGTATAATAAGGTCCCAAGACAAACGGATTCGATCCAGATTTGTCAAAAGGCTGATTCCGAATCTTTACTACATCATTGAGAGTGAGTTGAGAGGATTGAAGCCGAAGACTCACATTGTTAACTACTTAACTTCTATCAAAATGTAAACCAAGAAGTAGTGAAAACGAAAGAGTCAAAAAATTTGTCTATTTAATTAGGTATTGCACTTCATTAATACTTTCACCAAGTAGGTGTAACTCTTTTGGACAACGCAATGATATGAAGATCTTTTTTGCTAGTGGCTTGACTGCTTTAATCCATAAGCTCCATTGTGTAATAGAAATCTTGTTTAATGATTGGCCTGTCTTCTCCTAAAGAATTTTTCAACGAACTGGGCTACAACTGAACGAATTGTATAGGTTTTGAATATTTCCTAAATAGGATTCCGCAGAAGTTGAAGATTTAATAACATATACTGCACATAAGCTCAAACTGTGAGTAGAGCAAGTAATGAAAATTACTTGTTGATTATTATTCCTAATCCAATCTTGAACTCCATTGTAAATACCTGCCACACTAGTGCCATTGTCGTAGCTTTGACCACAACAAGCTTTTTTGTTAAACTCAATCTCTTCGAACTCATTTAATATCAACTTTTTTATATCAGATCTTTTCTTCTTTTCAAGTAATTCTAGTTTAAGGAACCTTTCTTTGACCTTTTCACAGATGTTTGTTACTGAAATGCAAAAGACGAAAAATGAAAGTAATTTGACCGCTGTGGGACGAATTGGGAGTGCTGTCTGTGACGATGGTTGAACATATGAATTTTTTGATTTCTTGAATAACTTCTAAACCCGTTATACTCGATCAATTCATTCTGCAAATTTCAGGATAAGTAATAAGCATGCATACGCTTTCCTTTTTCTTGTTCCATATTTATATCTAAGTAAAACTTATAATTTTGATTTTTAAATTATAATATTAATAATGCAAAATATAATTTAAAATTTAAAAACAATATTCTTATTCCTAAACGCTTGATTTCATGAAAAATTGTAACATCAAGATTATTATAAAGTTACTTTTCATCTCCAATTTTGTTTCATCTCCAAAAGAACTTTTACATGCCGTTAATAAGAAAATAATCTTTACTTTATTAAGAAAACAAGAGGCCAATGAAAACGCGTGCGTTCAAATGGAAAATGAAAACCTTGTAAAGTAATAGTTATCCTATTTTAAATGTTAACAAAGTTTAAAAGAAGAATGAATTATTACACAAAGTTTTCATAAGTTTTGAATATGTTATCAGCTAAATTTTTGTTATCAGCTAAACTTTATTAACTTCAAACCTTTATCTTCAGCAAAAAAGAGAATAAATTGTTTTGCATTTAAAAGAGAAAGCTTTTATAATATAAATACATTAAAAATAGAGATTAAAAAGCAAACAAAATTACATGGATGACATAAGATTCACATAGATTAGACATTCATGGATATGTCTTCCGAATTTCAACAGTCTTACCCTAAATATAAGTCAGGCAATCTTAGTTGGCCCAAGACAGGTTATCCGTTTAAAACAGGGCTGTGGAATCAAAGTTGGAGGTGCGGAGTTTTTTAACGAAGTCGGACTCGCTAAATAAAATCACGACTCCGACTCCAATAGTAAAACTTCTCTGAATTGTATGTGCATGTACAAAGCAAGCAATTAGAACTATATTCATACTTAATCTCAAAGAACGTTTCATAAATTTGTCAAATAATTTTTTTTTTAATTTATTAAGTAATATTTTTTAAAGAATTCAAAGAATTTTTCAAAAATTTTGTTTTTGGAGTTTTAGTCAGAGTCGGAGTTGGAGTCGGAGTTGTACTCAAAAAATTTTAACAACTAGAGTCGGAGTCGGAGTTGTACTTAAAAAAGTTAAACAATTGGAGTTGGAGTCGGAGTCGTTACTATTTTTTCACGATACCCCACCCTTGGTTTAAAATGACGAAAAACAGAAATTATTAGCAATATTTTACCATATTTATTTTTATTTTGTCTAATTAGAATATTGATTTATAGAAAAAAATAATTTTATTTTAAAGTGAGTGATTTTTCGAAAATAACTTTTGGATAAACTTATAACGTAATGTCCATTTTTACATGTGAAACATCCGTACTTATCCAGTACGGCGTTAAAGTTTTTTTATATTAAATGAAGAGATGGCGTTAACCAAACACCATTTTTATACGCCTTGTTGTCAAAGGGACATCGCTGTCTAGATATAAGTAGTATTAAAATTATTTATTTTTTTTAATTTTTAATTTTTAGAGACGAGGTACAATTTTATTGCTGTTTTCAATGCTTCTCAGCAAACATGCTTTCAACGGACCGTGATGCGTTAAGCCCCCGCCGGTGTAGCAAAACAAATTAAATCCCAAAAATATTTGAGTCTCAGTGAAAATAATATAACTCCCCAATTAATCTATTTTGAAACAAATTAACCCCAGCAGTTAAAATATTTTAAAATACGACAAAATGGATTACCTGAGGAATTATATATTTTAAATACCCAGCAAAATAAATTAACCCCTTGGCGTTATAGGTTAGCGTATAATTAAACCCTATAATATTCCTTATCGTCATTACAAAAATGAGTGAGAATTTTATACAGTATCGGAGAAAACAAGTGCAACTAAATAATGCTAATTTAGTTTTTTTTTATATAAAAGTGCTGCATTTTTTTAACTTAGAGAAATAACTATGTAACTGTTTAGAGACAATGTTCTTCACGTTTTATTCATCACTAAATTCATTATATGTACACAAAAATTAATAAGTTAATCAAAAGTATTAATAAAAATTGATTTTTTTCTGGACAAAACAAGTGCAACTCTACAAAATGTTGACCAAGCTGTATTTTGCTATCAATATTTCGTGGCGAATTGTTTGTTGTCGATCACAGCTTTGCATCTTCGAGACATAGTTTCGATCAGGTGATCAATGAAATGTTGTGAATCGCTGCCCAGGCCTTTTGGATTTGTTCAAATAGTTGACCCTTATTACGAACACCTTCACAAATTAATTCTACGGTTGACAATCTCCCACAGGTTCTCGATAGGGTTGAGATCCGGAGATTGAGGCGGCCAATCCATCACCGATACGTGGTTGTCTTGAAACCACTGCTTGACTACATTTGCAGTGTGTTTCGGATCGTTGTCATGCCAAAAAAACCCATTTTATTGGCATATTCCATTCAGCATGAGGTAACAAACATCTTTCAGGATATTTTTATACATGAAACAGTCCATTATTCCATCGATTCGATGTATTAGACCTAGACCGTTAGCAGAAAAACATCGCCAGACCATTACATTGCCTCCACTACACTTCACAGTCTAATGGCAGTAACGTTAATTGAGGCGTTTTCCTGCCGGTCGACGTACACGGTAAATGTCATCGCTCCCAATGATGTTGAACTTCTATTTATCACTGAACAGGACAGCTTCCCATTTCTGCACATTCCAGTCGATATGAGATGTAGCAAACAGGAGTCTTTTTTTCTAGTTCTTTAGTGAATTCAGCAGGTCGTCTGATTGTTCGGTCCGATACAGGCAGCTCTAATTGCTTTTATATCTTAACTGATGATACTCAGGGATCCTTCTTGACGGATCTGACGATGATAGAATCTTCTCTAGAAGTGGTGGAACGCGGTCTTTCACCTTTGTTATCTGCTGCCAATTTCTACAAAGAACGATGTTTGAAACATAGTCTTAACACGGTTCACTTTTTCACGCGATATTTATCACAAATACTTTTTTGTGACATTCCACTTACGTAATTGCCAATAATTTTCTTTCTTAGTTTGAATCCAAGACTGTCGGAAGCCATTTTTGCAAGGAAACTTCGGAAGCCATTTTTGCAAGGAAACTTCTGGATACTTTCTTTAATTATTAAAAAACTTTCGTGACGTTGACTTAAGAAAAGACTTAAGAAAATGAAACAAACCAAAAAAATTGCACTTGTTTTGTTTGCTGTTAAATGGCACTTGTCAATGATATTCTGCCTGTGTGCTGTCACCTGTCAGCTGATTGCTCATGTCATACCATGCTATGACTCCTGACTCCTGAACTGTTTGCTGTGGTAATAAAGTTCGCTTCGTTTTTAAGACAGATAAATTAGGAACACTTTTTAGCATTGTTCGATTTTGGTTGCAAATATTTTGTCCAATACTGTATATAAATATATATATTTTAAATATATAACATTATTTAATGTTTATAAAAGTTATTTTAAAAATTTAACATTTGTCTAAGTATATGGACTGAAATTTTTAACTTGCTCAAATTTTAGGTTGTTATATATATCATTAGAATAAGCATGAGGTTAATATTTCAAAATTTAAAAGATTATTATAATCAAACAATACTTAAAAAAGTTAATATGTTTTACGTTTATAAGTACCAACTTTTATTTTATGGAATGCGTGACCTGAGTGGTTATTTGCTTAAACTGCTATTTTGTAAAAAATCAAATTAACTATTCAATAATATTAAAAATAATAGCCAGTCAATAAAGAATCAAAATCATTATATTTTAGTAGTAGATTTGTGTAATAAGGTATCTGATGCTTTTCAATTAAGAATTCATTTTGTTTTATCTTCACTTTTGAAACTTGTGCTTAGATGATTTACACCAAAACGGCCAATCAAACAAAGCGTCACAAAAAACTAGTTATGTTTTTATCTCTGAACAAAAAAAAATTACTATGCTTTTTTGTTCTACTAAAAAAAATACAGATTCTACCCAGTTAGGCAGCTTACATTTTATGATTTGATAACAATTTCAAGATGACTGACTGCAAATTTGCATTAAATGTCTTCTGTGTTTATTTTGTTTATCTATTTAACAAAAAAGAATTGCACGAAGAAAAAACGAGAATCTGGACAACCCTATACAAATTAAAGAGGGATAAAAGTAGAAGAAAGAAAATCTGTTTTCATAATTGTAATTAAATAAGTAGTTGCTTATAGTGCATATGTTCTTGTTAATATTAGACCAACGTGTCTGATGTAAAGAGAAAAAAATAAACGGAGAAACCAATTAATAGTTTAGAATATAAAATATAGTATCAGTGTCATATTTTTTAAATGGCAGATTTCTATCAAGAAAGTAAGAGTAAAAGATTTTGAACTCTTTAAAGGTACCTTTTTTCCGTGAAACAACTAAAATGTCATTCTAATACGCCACATTTTGTAATATACAAAAATTATCACTCTCCCACTCAACCAGAAATATGTGTAAATATTTTGAAAAAAAGAAGGGCATTACAAAATGGCGCAAAAAAACATTTGCATGAAATAGTCCCAATCTCTAGTCTCTCATTATTAACATCACCAATTCAACTTAGCGTGGAAAAAACTTAAGATATTCAGTCAAAATATTTTATGCTTGCAATTGACTAATTTTTATAAAACATACTTAGAATAAAAAACTTTTTGTGATACTAAAACTAATTTTTTTTTTCAAATAATCTTTGGTTTTAACTATGCGTTGAAATTGTTTGATATTGTTTTATTATAGTCTTTTATTTAATATCCACTTTCATAATGAAAACAGTGGCAGTGTCGTCACTTTGGGGGTAACCACAATACTTGAAGAAACATTTTAAAACATGAGCACTTTAAATGTAGTAACATACTTCAAAATGTTGTCCTAATTACTGTTATTGAAGATATTTTTTTCAAAGAATTCTAACAGGTAACGGAATTCCGGCTGGAACAGGCAAGAAAAGTCAAGTTAACTCATAGGTAATTCCGGTTCCCGCCGGAATTACAATATTTTAGGTCGGAATGCTGTAATTTATTTTTTTACGTTTTTTTAAAGACATGTGAAACTGTGTAAATTAAATTAAAAACCATTGTCCTACAGGGCAATGAAGAGCTTTAGGTAAACCTAGGCAAAAATACAAAATTCTTTGAAAACACAATGTAATTTTATTCGCAGTGATCAATTATGTATGGATTTTTAAAAGTTTATTAAAATTGTGGTGCAAAAAGAGTTGCTATTCAGTTTTGGAAAACAAACTAACTCTTTTGTAATCAAAAATTTTATCTGTTTTTGAAAACTGCCTAATTTTAGATTTTACTTAAATTTTAGATATTTAAAAAGTATAGAATACCTGATACTGTAAATATTTCAATTTTAACCTATATATATATATATATATATATATATATATATATATATATATATATATATATATATATATATATATATATATATATATATATATATATATATATATAAATATATAAATATATATATATATATATATATATATATATATATATATATATATATATATATATATATATATATATATATATATATATATATATATATATATATATATATATATATATATATATATATATATATATATATATATATATATATATATATATATATATAAATTGTTAATCCCAAAATCCCAGGATTTGTCTCTAAAATTTCCCGAAATATATATATATATATATATATATATATATATATATATATATATATATATATATATGTATATATATATATATATATATATATATATATATATATATATATATATGTATATATATATATATATATATATATATATATATATATATATTTATATATATATATTTATATATATATATATATATATATATATATATATATATATATTTTTTTTTTTTTTTTAAGTTTATTTTTTTCAAAGGGGAGTTAATTTAACTATTATTTGAGCTCACTTATTTTTAAAGTTTTTTAGGAGAAACTTTTTTTTGTGTCTGCATTTAGAAATCAATTCTGATTTTTTGTTTAATAAACATTCTTGGTTTGTATGTGTAATTATTTCAAATTTTTCTTGTAGACATAGTATGCAGTTTTTGGAAATATTGTTATATGCAGGCTCTGTTTTAAGGATGGAGCAATTCAGTGTAAAATCATCAATATTTTTATCTTTTAATTCCCATATATATTTTGACAGCATGGTGTCTTTTGAATACTTTTTATTTTTAAAAGATTGCTTATGATTGGCAAAACGTTTTTTCCATTCACCTTCTGTTATGCCAATATATTATATTCCACATTTTCAGAAGAAATTGTCTACCCACCTAGAGATGATAGTATTAACAGATCATTTGGATATAAAGGTCATCAAAAAATAATTTCTCTCCTTGTTGAAATAGCTTTAAATGTTGTTGAAATGTTTCCATTAGACTATATGCATCTTGTATGTTTAGGAACTGTTCGTAGACTAATACCTTTTTTAAAAAATGGTCCGTGTGGAAAAATATCTGCATGTCAAATAAGTGAAGTTTCAACTTTACTATTAACATTTAATGCATACATGCCCAGCGAATTAGCTCATCGCCTCCTTGGCCTTCAAGATATGGACTGATGGAAAGCAACAGAGTTTCGACAGTTTATTTTATACTCTGGCCCAGTTGTTTTGCGTTCAATTTTGTCAAATATTGCATATAATCATTTTTTGGCATTAAGTGTTTCCGTAAGTATTCTATTACAGGACAATGACAAAATACGTTTACAATATTTAGAATATGCTCGTGAACTTATCAAACATTTTGTATATAATTGCAAATACATTTATGGACCCACATTCACTGTTTATAACATTCATCATCTGCTACATTTACCAGGTGACTGTTTATATCATAATTGCTCATTGGATTTAATATCATATTTTAAATATGAAATTAGAAATTCTGCTAATCCAATTGCTCAAGTGGCAAAGCGACAAGCTGAATTTCAAAATGCTTTTGTATCATTACCTAAGAAAACTTTGTATACCAAGATATCAAATAGAAGTAAAGATAATTATTTTTCTATTCAAGGTAATGATGTGGCTTTTGTAAAAGAATACATAGATAGTGATTCCTTTTTGTTCGATGTTGTCAAGGCAAGGCACCTAGACAATTTTTATGATTTTCCAATGAACTCATTAGAGTTGAATATTGCAATCTTTCCTAATCGAAATAAAAGAAAACTAAAAAGGCAAATTCTTCAAAAAGATGATTTCCTTAAAAAGTGCGTCTGTCTACCGGAACAGCGTAGTTTTGCAATTTTTCCATTCCTGCATGAAAATGAAAGAGTTTAGACTTTGTTTTTGTTTATTATATTTTCATACATTTGTTGTTTTTGAACAAAAAAAATTCCTGTTATTTCACATATAAATAATATTTTAAAGGAATATAATTTTTTACTTTATATTTTTATTACTATTTATGTGTGTCAGAAATATTTTTAAGTTTGTTATTGTTTTATTAGATTATATCTTTTTAAAATTAAAATTAGAAATCTGATCACTTTCTACTTAACATTATTTAAGATAAAATAAAATTTGAATCCACTTAAGATCTTGTGAGTTAACTTGATTGACTTTTTAGTTTTTTAGTCCTAGTTAACTTTTAATATATGTAAAAAATGATTTTTTCCTTCCAATTTGATTTTTTTTTAAATTTCCAACTTGAGTTTTTATAATTTCTAAATCTAAATATCTAAATATATCAAAAATCTAAACATATCATTGTAAATATACTTATAGCTAGTGTAGTAAGTACTTATGGCTTGGTGTCGAGCTATATGGCAAGAACATGAACTTGAAGAAGAAGGTGATATTCCATCATGTTGGGTAGATAGTGAGTTTGTGTATTGGCCATCAAAAATGAATGTTTTATCTGCTGCAAAGGAACATGCTAAGCCTGATGCAACTTGGCATAAGTTCAAAATACTGAAAGTGAAGTGCTATGATGTCAAGTGATGCTTTTTTAAATTACATTTTAAATGTATTAAGATACAAATGTGTTTATTTTCAATATATTGTTTATTTTATTTTAGATGATAAGGAGTTATGTAAAAGTTATGAGTTTTCGTCGAATGACGAAGTACAAGCACTTAATAAGAATGAACCCATTATAAAAGAGAATAAAATAATGAAGTATACTTTAAAAAAAGCAGCAAGTAGCACTAGTAAGATTAATCAAGTTTTTTTTATGTATTGAAAATTGAAAAAAACAACCTATAAGTTGCTTTACTTACAATATTATTTAGATAATTGTTTAGAAATTTTCTATTTTTTGGCATTTCATAAAATAAAGTGTTATAGCCATAATTTTTTTTTAATAAAATTATTGTGTTAGTAACTTATCCTACTCCTTTACAATTTGAAGCTTCTCAAAAAAAATTTGAAGCTCCTCCTAAACGATTCAAGAAATTGGAGGTAACAGACACAGGGGAATCAACTTTAACTTTTCCTTTAAAAGATATGTTAGAAATTTAGCTATTTAGTTTTATTCTATCAAAATACTAAATATTTTTTGTTGATATTAGGATTTATATTTATTATTTGAAAAAATTTGTTTTTTTAGCAACTCCAAAATGTGATGAAAAAGGTATAATTTTTTTTTGTAAATATTGTCTTTTGTTTTATGCAAATTAAATGGTATTAGATTTTATTATTTAGTAACAAAAAAAGTTTTAATATGTAGTCATTTATTGGCATGATTTTTTTTATATCAGTATTTTATTTTTAGTTAAAAATGAGTTATACGAAAGTTTTAAACTTTCCTCAAATAATGAGATAGAGTTTAAAATTGAACAATGAAATAAAAATAATCAAATTATAAATGCTTATGCAAAGAAAGCTAGCAACACCTGTAAGAGAAATATTTTATTCATTCTTTCAACGTTATTTAATTTAAAAACTTGTGTTTCAGAATGTTTTTTTTTAAATAAGCTTATTTATTATTAACAATTTAATTTTATGCAATTGCCTGATATATTTTTTTAGTAACAACTTCTCTATTTCATCCAACTCCTCCAAAGTTTGAAAATCCATTAATAGATGTTCTTTCCCCCCCCAAAAAAAAAAAAATTAAAAAATAAATAAAGATATTAAAGGAGCCGGTCCAAAAATCTTCAAGTTTTTTAAAAGATAAATGTAAGTTTCTTTTTTTTCTGTTGCTGTACTGGACTAAAAAAATTTTTAACATTTAATGCTTTTGTATTTGTTTCTTTATTCTCAAATAAAAGTATGTTAGTTTTGTTTATTACTCCACAAAATAGATCGAAAATCAACTCAGCAAGAAAAGAAGAAGGCTTCAGTTTTTCCTTTAGAAGGAAGTTAGTATATATTGTATGAAAAAAGTGATGTATAAAAATAGCATAAGAAATATAAAGATTTTTAGTTTTAATTTTTTAATTACTTAATATACAGGCTTTCAATATAAAGTCATTCATTTACTGACTGAACTGAAAAATGATGTTGCTGATATAAAAGTCATGTTAAAAAATGAAAATAGTTTTGATCTTCATCAATGTAATTCTATCCAGGAGTTTCATGACTTTGATCAATCACTTCTGGATCAAGATATTGCAAAAAATGTGGTAAATTTTTGTTATTATGTTTAAATGTTTTATTTTGATTTTTGTATATTACAATCATTTGTGTTTATTGAAATTTTAATTATACACAAGTTTCTCACTTTACACATACACACAGGGGTGTAATCTCATGGTTGACTAAGTGAATTAATTCTCAGCTGACCTAAACAAGACAAGAGCAATATTTTAGTTGCTGTAAAGGCGAATGGATAAAAAAACTGAGGTTACACCCCTGACACACAGTTACATAATGTTTGCAAAATGATTAAAACGTTAGTAAATTGCTCATATGCAATATTATACTTGTGGTATCTTATTAATTTAGAAACAGAAATTATCTAACATCGGTGGCTTAACATGTAGTGCTATTGCAAAGGGTATGCTTTCAAAGTAAGTAATTTGAAAAAATTATTTAAAAAGTTTAAAATTATTAAAAAGTTTAAATTATTTAAAAAATTTGAAAAAATTATTTAAAAAATTTGAAAAAATTATTTATAAAATTATTTAAAAAAATTATTTTAAAAAATTATTTTAAAAAATTATTTTAAAAAATTATTTTAAAAAATTATTTTAAAAAATTATTAAAAAAAGTAATTTAAAAAAAGTAAGTAATTTGAAAAAATGAAAAGTGCATTTTTAATGCGTTCACACACACAGACAGACACACACACACACACACACACACACACACACACACACACACACACACACACACACACACACACACACACACACACACACACACACACACACCCTTACATATACATATATATATATATATATATATATATATATATATATATATATATATATATATATATATATATATATATATATATATAATCTTTTCGTTTTAGAGTGATGTCAAATAAAGTTATGAGTTTTTTTAATAGGGCTGGAACAAATAAGCTTAGTTTCAGAAAGACCAATCTGATGAAGATTCTGTGTGGTAGTAAGTTATTATAATTAGCAATTATTGCTTAAGTTAAAAGTTTTGTTAAAGATATTTATTTTTTATGATTTTTGCCTGAAATAATATGAAAGGTATTTATCATTACTTTTACAATATATATATATATATATATATATATATATATATATATATATATATATATATATATATATATATAATATTATATATATATATATATATATATATATAATATATATATATATATATATATATATATATATATAAATATATATATATATATATATATATATATATATATATATATATATATATATATATATATATATATATTATATATAGTATATATATATATATATATATATATATATATATATATATATATATATATATATATATATATATATATATATATATATATATATATATATATATATATATATATATATATATATATATATAGATATATATATATATATATATATATATATATATATATATATATATATATATATATATATATATATATATATATAATATATATATATATATAATATATATATATATATATATATATATATATATACTATATATATATATATATATATATATATATATATATATATATATATATATATATATATATATATATATATATATATATATATATATATATATATATAATATATATATATATATATATATATATATATATATATATATATATATATATATATATATATATATATATATATATATATATATATATATATATATATATATATATATATATATATATATATATATATATATATAATATTATATATATATATATATATATATATATATTATATATATATATATATATATATATATATATATATATATATATATATATATATATATATATATATATATATATATATATATATATATATAATCTATATATCTATATATATATATATATATATATATATATATATATATATATCTATATATATATATATATATATATTATATATATATATATATATATATATATATATATATATATATATATATATAGTATATATATATATATATATATGTATGTATATATATATTGCGTTTAAGACTGTTTACCTGATTCGTACAGCGAAAAAGACCTTCAAAATGCTGTTGGAAGTATTTTAAAACATGCACCTGACAGAAAAGAGGGCGGAGGACGCCAAAAGTCGATTTTTGGATACGAACAAGAGGAAGAATAAGATTTTTAAAAATAATAATATATATAAATTCTTTCCAAAAACAAATTAAAAAGTTCGTACTTATTGTTGTATAAATTTTTATTTTCTTTCCTATTTTTAAGAAATAATGTGAAAACATAAATTTCAACCTAAGGAAATCAAGCAGTTAAGTTATCCAAGAAATAATTGTTGACAACTTACTTACGTTAGTGAATTTGCGTCTTTTAGACGTCCTAAGAGGACGTCTGAATTTCGTCATAAAAAGACGTCATTTAGCGTTGCCATTTAGAACTAATTCTGAACGTCCTAATAAAGTCGCAAAAAGACGTCTTATTTACGTCTTAAAAAGACGTCTTAGTTAAGTCCTAAAAAGACGTCATCTGGCGTTGCCATTTAGAACCGGTCCTGAACGTCCTAAAAGGACGTCTTTTTGACGTCAAATAGACGTCGGCGTGCCTACTGGGCAGTGGGCACAGGACATAAAAAAGACGTCCTTAGGACGTTCAAATCGAGTCCGTCCGTCCCATTAAAATTCTAAACGTCTTTTGAACGTCTTATTCGTGTCCAATAATTTTTTTGTCCAAAAAATATCCAGAATGCTTTATTAAATAAAAAAAAGTCAGTTAAATCACGCGAGCGCTAAAACTTCATAAAATTTTTAAGTAACGCATTTTTAATAAATTTTTTTTCAATTACAAAAGAAGTCTTTTTACAACAACTAATAGACACGTTCCATCTAATTTTTGTTTTTGTTATCAATTGAAAATTGTGGTAATATTGATACAGGTAATGAATTTTTTACAGATGAAAGAAACGGTTACTGAATATATGCTATTTTATGTATATATATATATATATATATATATATATATATATATATATATATATATATATATATATATATATATATATATATATATAAGGTATAACTGTAACAACTATTTTAAACAGTTGCGAAGTGCAATAACATAAGATATTGCACTGTAACAGCTCATTTTGTCTTTTGTTTGTGTTTTAACAAATAGTTTCTGCAAAATCCAGCTCTGTCTAGTTTGTTTTTGAAGTTATTTATTGAAGTAGCTTCTAATATTTCAGATGGTAAGCTGTTCCACGCATTTACAACTCGATTTTGGAAAAAATGATACCTGAAGGTATTTCTGCTAAAAGGCTTCCTCATTTTGATTTTGTGTTGTCGCAGACAAGGACCCTCCTCCAATGCATTTCCACAATCGTTAGCAACCCAATTTATTTTATTGTGGCAATGCTGAATTTTATATTGTTGAATCAGATCTCCACGTAGTCTACGTTCTTCCAGTGACATTAATTGCATAATATTCAACCTAGCCTCATATGATAATTTTTTCCTAATTGTAGGTCCTAGTTTGGTTGCTCTTTTTTGGATTTTCTCAATCTTGTCTATGTCTTGTTTTAAAAATGGAGACCATGCCTGGACCGCAAACTCAAGATGTGGACGTATGAACGTTGTATAGAGCATTTTTACCATGTTTACATCTAAATATTTAAAGCTTCTCTTTATGGTACCTAACATTCTTTTTGCTTTGCTGGTTGCTGAATCAACTTGTGAGTGCCATTTTAAATCGGATTGAACCATTATACCCAAATCACGTTCAGCTTTTGTGTTACACAATGTATAATTGTAATTGCAATCAATATTAGTCATTATAAATGTAGCGTTTGGATTTTTTTAACCAATATGCATAACTTTGCATTTTTCATAATTAAATTTTGTGAGCCAAATAGATGACCTTGCCATTATGTTATTTATATCATTTTGAAGGCTTATTGAATCATTAGGATTTTTTATAATGTTTATTATTTTACTATCATCAGCGTAAAGTTTAATAGGGTTTTTGACTTGATCTGGCAAATCATTAATAAAAATTAAAAACAGCAGTGGTCCTAAAACTGACACCTGTGGTACAACACTAATAACTGGTAGCCAATCTGAGACAATGTCGCCAAGGACCACTCTCTGTTTTCTGTTAGTTAAAAAGTTCTCTATCCATCCCAGATAATTTCTCACAATACCATATGATTGAAGTTTAGTGATCAAACGCAAGTGTGGTACTTGATAAACTATTAGTATAGTATTGCTTTATCAAGAACCAAGTTCTAACAATAAGATTTAGACATCTCATGCAGAATCAAATTTTTCAATAGGAAAACCTGTAAATGATTATAGAACAATTATCCTGATAATTTATTGAATTCAATGTCTTTACTCGACAACATTATGCTATTTTATAATGGAACCAGTACATTAGTTAATGATCTTCTTGAAATATTGCCAAATCAAGGTTTGGAACTTCCCAAAGGTTCAAGGAGAATTTTAAAAGCACCTTATGAAAAGCGACTTATAGACAGGTTCTTGCTAATTTATATATATATTTTTAAACATTTAATTACTTGAGAATCGTATAAATATTGTACATATATTGAAATTAGTACAGATATTGAAATAAATAGTTAAAAACTGGGTATATGATGAACTATATATATATATATATATATATATATATATATATATATATATATATATATATATATATATATATATATTATATATATATATATATAGATATATATATATATATATATATATATATATATATATATATATATATATATATAGTTCATCATATACCCAGTATATGATGAACTATATATATATATATATATAGTTCATCATATATATTAAGTATATACTTGACACTTGATATAGTAATTCAAGTATAATAATTGATATACTATATCAAGAACCAAGTTCTGACTGTTTCACTTAGACATTGCAGAATCTCATGCATAATCATATTTTTCAAAAGGAAAACCTATCAATAATACATGGAGTTTATTGTGATAATTCAATATAATTCAAAATCTTTAATTAACAACTTTTAGACCGTTGTTCTATTTTTTTAAAACCGTTTTGGAACTTCGCTAATAACCAATTACTTAACTTTAGTAATTAGTTATTAGTGAAGTTCAAATGTTTTGACTAAAAAATAAGTTTAATTGAAAAAATTAAACCAGGCATAACAGTTATATAAGAGACAGGAGGGTAGAAAATTTCCTTTACTCTAAAGGAAATTTTCTACCCACCTGTCTCTTATATAACTGTATTAACATATGAATAACCACTATATCACATGTTGGAATGTTATTGGCAATTTACTAAGTAACCGATGAGAAACACTCCTTAATTTCTCTTTTTATATATATATATATATATATATATATATATATATATATATATATATATATATATATATATATATATAAATATATATGTATAAAAGTAATATGGTAATTTATAATAATTTTTTCTGTTTTTATTTTAAATTTATTAAAAAAATAAGATTCTGTTTTCAAATGTAGTTATTTTCTCCTTAATTCTGCTATTTTTTCTTTCAAAAAATTGACTTTTGTGGGCAAATCTTTTTAAATAATAGAAAAATGTCTCCTTAAAATCCTGACTTATAGCGTCAGTTTTAATAATAAAAATACAAAATATATGTCAAATAAAATAAAAATGAGTTTTGCTAAAATTTAAAATTATTAGAATTAGATAAATTTAGAACTATTAGTTATTATTAGTTAAAATGAGTAGAATTTGTAGTATTAGTTAAAATTTAGAAATAGATAGTGTAAAACATCAATTAGATACAATTTAAAGTTGAACAAAAAAATTAAAAAAAAAAATAAATAAAAAATGCTAATGCTAAAAAAAAAAACACTTTTAAGAATATTTTTTACTTTATCCATAAGTTTTATTTACTTGTTAATTAAGATTTTATTTTTAGGAGCGTCAACTACATCAAGTGTCAGTTGATATATACGTTTTGGTCAAATACATGTTTGTATTTGGTAATATCATGTTACATTTTTGTATTGTATTTCAAAATTTCATATTGCATTTATTTAAATATGCATTTAGGAATCTAGAATTGATTAGTTTGTAGTTTTTGTATCTAATTTTGTTTTAAATAAAAGAAATTTTATTTGATTAAATGTATTTAACTCTAAAGTTCATTTTTATTTTTTCCTTCGGTTTTAAAAAAATAGAACAACGGTTTTGGCTATAGTTCATTTTATGTAATGGTTAATGTAATATAGTTTATTTTATGTAATGTGCCTAATGAATTTTTATTATTAAAAACTTCTTTAATTCATTCAGCTCCTCCAAAATTTGAAAGTCTGTGATTCAAAATTTCACTTTTCCCAAAACAAAGTTAAAGAAAATATATGAAGTCAATGATAAATCTTAAAGTTTTACAAAGAATAATGTAAGTAATATTTTTTCTTCTAATAACTATCTTAGAAGTTATTTTAACTATCTAGGTCTTTTATCTTTATAAATTAATTTTTTTAATACTTCTCAATACTCAAAATAGGTACCTAGTCAATTCAGCAAAAAAAAAAGAACCTTTAAGAACTTCCTTTCAAAAGATGTAGTTAGTAATATTTTAAGCTAGTTATATATATATATATCTTCTTCATATCCTGTAACTTCAGGGGTTCTTCAAGGTTCAATCCTTAGCCCTATACTCTTTTTAATTTACATTAACGATCTTCCAGATATTATCACATCTAAGGTGGCATTGTTCGCTGACGACACTACTATTTATTCTTTTCATGATAAGAAGCCTACACTATCTGATTGCTTGGAGGGGATATCTGAGCTTGAAAAGGATCTCACCTCTGCTACAGCATGTGGCTCACAATGGCTGGTGAACTTTATTTCAGATAAAACTCAATTTTTTTCGGCCAATCGTTATCGCAATAATTTAGATCTTCCTATATTTATGAATGGTAATGTACTAGATGAGTCATTTACCCTTCACCTTTATGATTAACTTTTACTTTTGATCATTCTTTTAAACCGTATATCAAATCCATTTCAAAATTAGCATCTGCTAAAGTTGCATCTCTTTATCGAGCTCGACACTTCCTTACTCTAGATTCTATTCTCTATCTCTATAAATCTCAAATCCGTCCCTGTATGGAATACTGTTGCCATATCTGGGGCAGATCTTCTATTGATGCCCTTTCTCTTTTAGACAAGGTGTAAAAACGCATTGTAAACATAGTTGGACCTGCTTGTGCAGCCAATTTTCAACCATTGCCACATCGTCGTGATATTGCTTCTTTTTCTCTTTTCTACAAATACTATAATGGGCACTGCTCTAAAGCTAGTTTTTTTCTTCGAACATCATGAATGTTGAATCATTCTTCGAATTCATTGAATGTGATCAATCATTTCTCGATACTAATGTTGCAAAAAGTAGTATATTTTTTATTATGGTTAAATAATTAGTTTTTTTTTATAAGGGTAAATTACATAAAAAATTTTGATCTATAATTATATACATAATGCTCACTTTACAAGTAAACATAATTTACACAAAATTTTTGAATTGAATAAAACACTATTGAATTGCTCCTATGCTCAATATAACTTACACTAAATTGTCCCATATCAATTACCCTAGTGTTATCTTTTTATTGAATTTAGAAATAGAAGTTATTAGATGTTGGTGGCTCATCATGCAATACATTTGAGAAGAGCATGATTTCAAAGTAAGTATAATTTTACTATAAAAAGAGCATTTTTAATACCGCAATTATATTGCATACTTGATATACATAATTATATATGCTGGTCACAACAATCCAGGCAAAAATTTTAAAAAAAAAATAAATTTAGTGTTGAGAAATTCGTATTTTTTGATGTTTGATGTTATGTTTATAAAATAATAATTATATATATTTGTGTGTGTGTGTTATTTATTTCTTTCTCCTTTATTTTTACATACTTATCTTAACAATATTTTTTTAAGGTTAAGACTGCTTTCCTGATTCCTACAGCAAAAAAAAAACTTTAAAATGCTGGTGGCAATATTTTAAAGGGAGCATCTGATCGAAAAGAAAGTGAATGACGTCAACTGTTCGAAAATTCGATTCTTGGAAATTAACAAGTGGAAGAAGAAGTTTACAAAGTTGTAATTTATAAAACTCAGCACAATTATATTATTAAAAAATTTAAATAATTTATTATTTTTTCTTACTCTCAAGAAATTCTGTAAAAACATAAATTTGAACCTTACGTTTAAGTAAAGCCATGTTAGAACACATATTTTAGACGTCGAAATAAGAACGTCTAAATTAGGTTATTTAAAGACGTCATTCGGCGTTTCCATTTTAGCACTAGTTCTGAACGTCCTAAATTCACGTCTTTTAGACGTCTCAAAACACGTCAATCAAGCTTTTAAACCACCGTCGCGATAAAGGTCTAAATCATTTATATTGATTATTTTACTTAATAAATCTAAAATATATAATCCAACAAGT
Source organism: Hydra vulgaris (assembly GCF_022113875.1). NCBI lineage: Eukaryota > Metazoa > Cnidaria > Hydrozoa > Anthoathecata > Hydridae > Hydra > Hydra vulgaris. The sequence goes on along the minus strand of NC_061159.1, from coordinate 10,496,304 downwards.
TCACAAATTTCTGCTCCATCATAACTGCCCATTGTTGCATCAAAGCATTTATGTATGTATTTCTTTTTCCAAATTTCCATATTAAAATAAAGTAAGGTTTTTCTACAATGTTTTATTATGCGAACTGTTTCTTCAAGAATAACTGTGTGGCTTTTTGCAAAATCAATTATTTTATTTAAAATATCTGCAGTTATTGAGGGGTAAAACCATTAATATGAAATTGAATAAATGTACAGTCATTTTTATAAAATTGATAAGCATTTCCCGCCCTC
>NC_061159.1:10472311-10490034 GCF_022113875.1 Hydra vulgaris | reverse complement strand
TTGACTTTTTATGGTAGTACTTTAAAAAAATAAATATAACTCAAGTATATTCATGCATGTTTATATTATTTTTAGTTATAATTTTTATTTATACTGTGGTATCATTTTAAGGTATTACATTATCATTAACGTATTTAATTTTAAGTGTTTGGTGATTACTGAAAATATAAGTTCTTTTTAAGCTTTACTTTCTAGAATTGCATTTTTTTCTGTTCAATCTTGGAATTACCTGGGGAAAAATTTCTTTACCTAAAAATCGGGTTAAAAATATATTTTTGCCATCGTACTTCTAATAAATATTTGCTAATTTAAATAATTTTAAATTTCAGCATTTCACGAATGTTTGACCTTGCTGCAAAATTATTTACTGTGCGAAAAATTAAATAGTTTTGTTGCTTCTGTTCAAACCTTTAAGATTACTTTAAAACACAAAATTTTACGCAGAGAACTGCGTAACAATTGATTTGTAACGTATGTTTTTTTCTTCACTTCCAACAAGGCTGCAAGCAATCGCTATTAGAATTAAAAGTTACTGGAAAAGAAAAGATGAAGTTTAAAGAGCAAAAAACGATTAACAGACAACTTAAAAAATTGAAAATTATATGAATCAAGAAAAAACAAGATAAAGCGACTTCCAAAGAGCTGATGTTTGAGGAAAAAAACTAGATTAATAAGGATTTTCAGAAAACCGTGAAGCAATCACAGTAAAAAGATGAGACTTAATTGATTGACGAGTAACACGAGAATGAATTTCTAGGATATTTGAGAATTTCTAGGATATTTTTAATATAAATTAAAAAAGGTTTAAGGTCAATGAGAGAACTTTGAGGAAAGTTTCAGGATATGAAAAAGAGTGCTGTACATGAACTTTTTTACTACAGTTGGTAAAGAAAGTTTCAATAATCTTAAAGATGTTATTTAACCGTAAGAAGAAAGCTAATCAAAAACTCCAAAAATATCAAGAGCGATAGCCATAACCTCTCCGCACCTATCTTATGCACGATAAAATCATCATTTATTAATATTAAAAAAACAGCAGTAGAACGAGAGGATAGAATTTCATATTAATAGTAGAAAGTAAGTTATTAGAAAAAAGTGTTTGTCAGTTAAAGACTTAAAAACATTTCTTATGACAGAAAGAAGACTAATTGAACATTAGTAAGACGAGTCAGATCGCTCTCCAGAACGAGTCAGATCGCTCTCCTTTTAAAAATGGGGATAATAGATGCTGCTTTCCAACAGGATGGAAAACAAAACTCTAATAAGCATTTATTAAATAGTTTTAAAAGTAAAGACGACAGCTCCGGAGAACACTTCCGCAAGACTATAATAGGTATATTTTCCGGACCATAAACTGTAGAAGATTCTAAGCAGAAAAAAACTTTTGATACAAAAGCTGGAGTGATACAAACAATAAGCAGGAGATCATCCTGTTTATTGGCTATATCAGAGAGAAAGCAATTAGTGGGTTTAAGAGATGATTTTGAATAGAAGTTCTTAGCAAACAACTCAGCTTTGTCTTTAGGCGACGTGACAAAATTTAAACCATACAAGAGAGCTGGAATAACAGGTTTCCCATTATTATAGATACTGTTAAAGATTCTTCAGAAATTATAAGGGCCTAATTTTTGAAATAATATACAAGAACTTGTATCTGAGTAAAGCGGGCTTTTGCGTTAGAAAAAACTTTTTTCAGTGGTTTCTAGCAATAAATAAAAGACGTCTGTTTTCTGGGATATTGTTTTGCTGATAGATATGAAAATAATGGTTACAATTGGATATTGTAGCAGCACCATGAGAGTAAAACCATAGAGAAGATTAAGGTTTGACTTAAAATTTTTAAGAGGGAATAAAAGATTACATGCCAACAGGGTTGCGGGGTCCGGAGTCGGAGTCCATAAAGTCCCTATTTTAGCCCGGAGTCTCGGCAGTCCCTGAAAATTTTAGGACTCCGGGATTCCCTATTTTTTTATAGTTATTAATATGCTTAAAAAATACCTGATAGTCTTGTCACAAAACACTGTAAACGAGCAAAGCTCACCTTCTTCCTTACCTATTTCGTACATTTGGTCAGATTGAGTATTGGTTCGAATGTTACGCCTTATTAAGAAGCGTTACCAAGCTCGCATTTTACGTGCAAAAATGCCATATGCCCAGGCGTTCAACAGTTTTACGTTAAGCAAATACTTTTAATATTTAAATTATATTTTGATATTGTTTATGTAACGTATTTTATAAAATATGTTGTAAGTAAAAGCATTTAACCGCAATTAAGATCTAGTTGATTTTTTGTTAAAGAAACAGTTTGTTAAATAAATTTTTTTTGTTAAAAGAAAATAAAGTGTTTTAAGTTTAAAACTTTCATCATACTTTAAGTTCTTTAAAACTTTCATCATACTTAAGTATGATGAAAGTTTTAAACTTAAAACACTTTATTTTCTTTTAACAAAAAAAATTTATTCAACAAACTGTTTCTTTTTATGATGAAAATTTAAAACTTTCATCATAATATTAAGTTTTGTATTTCTTAATTTTATAAACTTTTATTCTCAAGAAATGTTCATGTAAAGATGTATGTTTATTTATTTATGGTTTTAAAACAATTAATTTTTTTATCCCATTAAGAAAGTACTAATGATTAACTGTTTATTAAAGTATTTCTTCATTATCAAATTTTGAGAGTCAGGGGCGATGTCACGGGTTGTATGAGAAAGGGGTTGTTGCCCTCTCCCTTAAAAAGAGAAAAAGTTAATATTCGACTTACTCTTAAATATTTTTTATAAGATATTTGTCACTTTTGAAGGATTCATCCTCCTCGTTTTATTCATAAAATTGTCGCTGGCTAGACCTCCAGATAATGATATGTTTGCGAATTTAGTTAATTTTTTTTTAAATATTTACCAAATTTAGAAATAAATTATATTTTAGTGTTAAAGGTGCTTTTTTATGCGTTTTTTCGTTTTTATTAATTTTTTAGATTGACCATAGAAAGAACGTCGATTAGAAATGATGTACTAGGTTATGAGCAGTAGACGAATATTTTACCAAAGCCAAGTTCTTTAAAAGAAATTGTCGATATACTTTTTGATTTGTTTAAATCATTGTTAAATTTTTTTTTTTGTTTAAAGCTGCACTGTTTAAAACTGTAAACTATAGTAGGAAACTATAATTATAAATAAATAAAGCTTGTAAATACTATTAGAAAAAAATATATTTTTAATAAATATTTCTTTAAATATTTTTTTTAATTTTAACCCAAAATGGTGTGATATAATATATGTGTGTATTGGTTTTCAGTCTAATCTGCTAAGAAAATGAAAATTTTTATTTTAGTTAAGCCTACTGAAAATTTGCAATGAAAGCGATATAGTTTAGATACGAAAAGCTATCAAATTTCATTAACAAGTTAATTATATGCATTAAAAAATCAAATTTGTCTGTAAGTTTGCGCTATAAAGTCAAGCTAACGATCTAGAAAATCGGCAAAAAAAGTACCATCTAGGTCAGAAAGAAGCCAAAGAGCTTATAAAAAAACTTCAATAAACGAATAAAAATTATTTTGCGCAACAATTTCTTTTACGGAATAACTACTAACGTTATCGTTTTATATCTAGTCATTGTATCAGTTTTCCTAACTATGTTTTTGTGGATTGTTTTACAAATAATTAATTTTGCGAAACATGTATAAAAGAAATAATTTACTTTACATGTTCACAATAACTTGTATTAACAACATTCTTTCTTTATATTAATATTTGCTATTTACTCACGTTCAGCAATCTTGACTAGTAATGGACACTAACTATGCATCAGATCTACAGACATTTTCATCTTACAAAATTTTTGAATGTATGCAAAGTAGTTTGGTTCAAATGTCTTGTTTTTTCAACAAGAGTCTTGGTTTTTCAACAAGACAACGATCTAAAACACACTGCAAAAGTAGTTAGGCAGTGGTTTCAAGACAACCACCTATCGGTGATGGATTGGCCGCCTCAAACTTCGGATCTCAACCCTATCGAGAACCTATGGGGATTGTCAATCGCAGAATCAATTGTGAAGCTGCTCGTAATAAGGATCAACTGTTTGAACAAATCCAAAAAGCCTGGGTTGCGGTTCCACAAAGTTTGATTTATCCCCTGATCGAATCTATGCCTCGAAGATGCAAGGCTGTGATCGACAACAAAGGATTCGCCACGAAATATTGATAGCGAAAGTTAGCTTGGTCAACATTTTGTGGAGTTGCACTAGTTTTGTCCAGAAGGAAAACTACTTTTTTTTAATACTTTTGATTAATTTATTAATTTTTGTATACAAATAATGAACTTTGTGATGAATAAAACTTGAAAAACGTTGTTTCTAAACAGTTACATAGTTATTTCTCTAAATTCAAAAAATGCAGCACTTATATAAAAAGAAACTAAATTAGCATTATTTGGTTGCACTTGTTTTGTCCGATACTGTATATAATTCATAAGAAAAAATATTATTGGTGCTCATTTTTCTGAAATTTTTACATAAAAGTTCAAGATAATAACATACTTAATTAAAAAAGTATATATATATATATACATATATATATATATATATATATATATATATATATATATATATATATATATATATATATATATATATATATATATATATATATATATATATACATTCCGGAGTACGGAGTCCGGAGTCGGAGTTCATGGATGTCCATAACTTTTGAGCTTGGATTCTAGAGTCCTGGAGTTCCAAAAAATTGATGGAACTTCGCTGCATATTTGCCAGCAGTAAACAAAAAATTTCTACTCTTGGACATCACGCAATTAAAGTTCTAGGACTAACCAAACTAAAAGATTAGAAATAATTTAATTCATCAATATAAGATTGCGCATGATGTTGAGAAAATTGAACTTGTTGTGCCTCAAGTTTACGCGCAAACGTTTTCCCAGTATAACCTTTTTGGCAATAGCTTAAACTTACTAAGTTTAAGCTATTGCCACAAAGATAGTCTCAAAAGAGAAAAGTTATTCACAAACCGCGTATTCAACGCATGGAATGCTTTACCATCAAACATTGTTAACGCCTTTTCAACCGACGCTTTCAATAATCGATTCGACTCATTAACAGAATAAGTATAGATACATTGTGTGTCCGATATTTGTTTGCATGGAGGTGCCTGATGCTGTAGCTCTTCATTGATATATTATAAACATTTTATTCTTCATGGGCTAAAATTGTTATAATAAATAATTAAATTAATTTAATAATGATAGTGGGATTCTGATGATGAAGGAGAATGAGATAATAGTTTTAGAGAGATCAAATGAAAATAGTTTTAGAGAGATCAAATGAAATATATAGCAATGTATATATTTATGTATATATTGCTACTACAGTAGTATATATATATATATATATATATATATATATATATATATATATATATATATATATATATATATATATATATATAAACTTCTTTTCAGCACAAAATGTAATATTACTTTTAAAAATAAGACAAATTTTTTAATTTGATTTTAAAACATTTTATTATTCAATACATGTTTTGACTCTATAGACATCATCAGTTAAAATATATTTGTTGAGAACGGTATAAAATATTATATATAATTGTAAAAATAAACATAATAAAAGCCATAAAATTGTAAACAAACTTCCTTTATATACAAAAAGATTTATTTTTACAAATGTCAAATATAACAAAAGAAACCGGTAAATCATATTAAATTTTAAGAGCCATTTTAACATGGTTTACTTGTTTACTCATATCGGGTTTTTTCCATACTATATGAATGCTTTCTTTAATTTTTAATTCAATTTGGTTTTTAGCACGATCCAAAATCAAAATGCATTGATCATTATAATTTTAAAAACATTTTTCTTTTGAGTAAAAATGTTTATAATAAGAGAGTTTTATCCCTTCTGACACCACCTAAAGACGTGAGTGATTGAACACTAGTTCAATCACTCACGTCTTTAGGTGGCGAGAGGTTTCGCCAATATAACAGGATTTACTTCCTGCACAAACAATATTATAACAATATCTTTTTTTTTTAAAGTAATATATATATATATATATATATATATATATATATATATATATATATATATATATATATATAAATATATAGAGCTATTGTAAGCATTACCTTGTGTTTGGTCGCGATCTTTTTCTTGTTTTTATAACAGAAGAATTACTTGAAGAATCGCTCACTATATCTAGGAATATATTATTTCAAGATTGTTGACTAAAATTATATTTTCTATGTTATAACTTATAACTTTTATATTAAAACTCTAGTTCTAGCAATCTTTTATACTAAATAATAACCCTCAAGAACTCACATTAAGAACTGCATAAATGCATTTAAAATTTTACGCGCAATCAATCAATCATTTTATTTCACTTTATAAAGTAAATAGAAATTTAGGATCAGTCACAAACAGTTATTAAACTGACAAAAAACGCGATGACCTACAGATATTCACTACAGATATAAATTTGACAAAAAGTATAACATATTACAAGCACATGAGTAATATCAGGTAATAATAAACACTTAAAATACAAAAAAAAAACAAAGAAAAAAAAAAAAAAAAAAGAAAGAGCATTTAAAAAAGAAGCTGAAAATGCTAAACAACAAGCTGTAAAATAGAACGAGAATAATACGGTAACAAAAGCATCTCTGCGTGTTATTAAAGAAAAAAGGCAAGAACAACTTGAATTTTACAGGTACAAAGGACACGGTCAAAACGGAAATGAAAAATAATTACTGAGATAAATAACAGCAGAAGTTTTACATATTATTTTTATCTTGAATAAATTCCTTGACTTTATTGATGAAGAGAGCTCTACTTCCTTTTTTTAAACCGTAAACATTAGGGTATATCATACTTCAGTGAAAATTTAAATTTTCAAAATTTTGACTAGCACGCTTGGATTCCTATGTATTTGGGTATGGGGAATTCAATTTTAATGATATTTTTGTAAAATATTAATGTTCAGCTACCGGGAAACAGGTTTTAAAATTACGGTTTTATTTAAATTTAATCATATTAAATTAGGGTTAAATTTTTAAAATGTTTTAGACAAATGTTAATACAAAGTAAAATTTTACCAAGTAAAAATTAATTACAAGTAATCTAACAGATTAAATTATTATTGACCCCCCAAGATTACTCTGCCAGGCATGTATCAAAACAGTTAGGGGTCCTGGCCGCCCCTGTCAATATTTGATAATTTTATAATAATTATCAAGATATATTACGATTATTGTTTATGTAAACATAAACAAAAAAACCTTTTTTTAAAAACATATTATGCATTCCAAAATTTTCTAAAGTTTAGCAAAGTTTTCTAAGTTTTAGCAAAGACTGGAATTGTTTACACCCCCCCCCCCCACCTAAAAAAACACAAACTTTTATTTAAATAATGGGAATACCATAATTGCAAAAACATTTTTAAAAAATTATTAAAATAAAACTTAAAATTTTTAACCAGCTTGAAAATAAAGCAACTAAGTAACAAATGCAGTAATATTAACCAAATAATATCAAATTAATAAATATATAAATAAATATATATATATATATATATATATATATATATATATATATATATATATATATATATATATATATATATATATATATATATATATATATATATATATATATATATATATATATATATATATGTATATATATATATATATATATATATATATATATATATATATATAATATGATTTTAGTTTCATTTAGAACTAAAATATTATTTTATTTGTTTCTTATAATTTTATTCATTGAAAGTTTCAACCTGCATAATATTTATATTTAAAATTTTAATAATATTTATATTTAAAATTTATATTATATTATTTATATTATAATATTTATATTTAAAACTTTCTTTATTTCCTATTTTTCCATTTAGGTTAAAATTGAAACTTTTACAGTATCAGGTATTCTATGCTTTTTAAATATCAAAAATTTAAGTAAAATTTAAAATAAGACAATTCTCAAAAACAGATAAAATTTTTAATTACAAAAAAGCTAGTTTGTTTCCCAAAAACTGGATAGCAACACTTTTTGCACCACAATATTCATAAACTTCTAGAAATCCTTACATAATTGATTACTGCGAATAAAATTACATTGTGTTTTTAAAGAATTTTGTATTTTTTGCCTAGGTTTATTTAAAGCACTTCATTGCCCTATAGGACAATGATTTTTTAATTTAATTTACACAGTTTGTATCACATGTCTTTAAAAACAGCGTTCCGACCTGAAGTATTGTAATTCCGGCGGGAACTGGAATTACCAATGAGTCAACTTGACTATTTTCGCCTGTTCCGGCAAAAAGTTTTTTTTTCAAGCATGTTTTATAAAAATCAGTTAATTGAAAGCATAAAATATTTTGACCGAATATCTTAAGTTTTTTCGACGCTAAGTTAAATTGGTGATATTAATAATGAGAGACTTGAGATTGGGACTATTCCTTTCAAATGTGTTATTGCGCCAACTTGTCCTTTTTTTTTTCAATACTTACACATATTTCTGGTTCAATGAGAGAGTGACATTTTGTAAAATACATATATCTTTGTATATTACAAAATGTGGCATATTTAAATGATATTTTAGTTATTTCGCGAAAAAAAATACCTTAAAAAAAATAAGTTCAAAGTCTTCAATAATTTTTCAATGTTAAAAAAGTTTGATGATCTAATCTGAAGTTTGTGGATTGAACTATAAACAGTCACATTAAAAAGTGATAGTTTTCTTTTATAAAAAAATATTGATATATATATGGTCTTGAAAGCTGAAAAACATTTTCCAAACCAAAACAAATTTCTGGATTCTCTATCCTCTTACCTTCTTGATAGGAACCTCTCATTTAAAAAATATGACACTGAAATTATATTTTATATTCTAAACTGTTAATTGCTTTCTCCGTTTATTTTATTCTCTTCACAGCAGACACGTTGGTCTAATATTAACAAGAACATATGCACTTTAAGTAATTACTTATTTAATTACAATTATGAAGACAGATTTTCTTTCTTCTATTTTTATCCTTCTTGAATTTGTATAGGGTTGTCCAGATTCTCGTTTTTTCTTCGTGCAATTCTTTTTTGTTAAATAGATAAACAAAATAATCATAGGACGACTTGCATTATAACGTTACAAGATTTGCAGTCAGTCATCTTGAAACTGTTATCAAATTATAAAATGCAAGCTGCCTTATTGGGTAGAATCTCTATTTTTTTTAATAGAACAAGTAAACATAATAATTTTTTTTGATTGGAGATAAAAACATGACTAGTTTTTGTGACGCTTTATTTGATAGGCCGTTTTGGTGTAAACCATTTAAGCATAAAAAGCAAGCTTCAAAAGTGGAGATAAAAGAAAGTAAATTCTTAATTGACAAGCATCAGATACCTTATTACACAAATCTACTCCTTAAATATAATGACTTTGATTCATTATTGAGGCATCACGGTCCGTTTAAAGCACGTTTGCTGAGAAGCATTGAAAACAGCAATAAAATTGTATCTTGTCTCTAAAAATCAAAAATTAAAAAAAATATTAATTTTATTCTTACTTATATTTATACAGCGACGTCCCTTTGGTTAATGCGATCTCTTCTTTTAATAGAAAAAAACTTTAACGCCATACTGCGGAAGTACGATGTTTCACATCTAAAAATGGACATTACGTTACAGGTTTATCCAAAAAAAACTATTGTCGCCCCAAAATTTTGAAAAATCACTCACTTTAAAATAAAATTATTTTTTTCTATAAATCAATATTCACATTAGACGAAATAAAAATAAATATGGCAAAATATTGCTGATGATTTCTTTTTTTTGTCATTTTAAAACAGAAGTGTAGAGTCGTAAAAATAAAGTAGCGACTCCGACTCCGACTCTAGTAGTTTAAATTTTTTAAGTACAACTCCGAATCCGACTCAAGTTAATGAAGTTTTTTGAGTACAATTCCGACTCCGACTCCAACTCCGACTCCAGTGACAACTCCAAACTCCAAAAATCTTTGAATTCTTTAAAAAGACTTATGCAATAAAAAAAAAATTTTTTTTTTACAAATTTATGAAACTTTTTTTGAGGTTTAGTATGAATATAGGTTTAATTGCATGTTTTGTACATGCACGTACAATACCAAAATTTTTACTTTTGGAGTCGGAGTCACGATTTTGTTTAGCGACTCCGACTCTATTTTCGCTAAAAAAACTCCGCAACTCCAAATTTAACTCCGACCCCAACTCCACAGCCCTGTTTTAAACGAATAACCTGTCTTGGGCAAACTAAGATTGCCTGACTTATATTTAGGCTAAGACTGCTGAAATTTGGAAGACATATCCATGAACGTCTAGTCTATCTGAATCTTATGTCATCAATGTAATTTATTTTTTGAATCTCTATTTTTAATGCATTTATATTATAAAAGCTATCTTTTTAAATGCAAAATAATTTATTCTTTGAGTACACGAGGTGATTAAAGTATAAGCGGTTTCTTTTCACAAATAAAAAATAACAAAAATATAAAAAATAAAGTAAAAATTGCTAAAATATCCAATTAAAACAATAATTCCAAAGAAAAAAAATATAGAAATTGCTTGAGAAGCAAAAGACACATTTTTCTTGAGATAAAATAAAAATATAAACATATTAAAAAATATTCAAAATAAAAAAGTATTAAAAATAATTTAAAAAACAATTTAAATTGAAACAATGTTTCATTTTAGTAAATGGTATGAAGATTAAAAATTAGTTTTAGCTTTCTGAATACAATCGACATTCAAAACATTCCTTAAATTCTTCTATAAAGGAACTTTCGAAAATCTGTCATAAGAGAACGAATTCGACCTAATAATGGAACAAAATTATTTATTGAATAAACATAATAGACATTAATTTGTTATGTACTATTTATTTATTTGAAAACTTAAAAATGCGAAAAGTTTTAAGATTTATATGTTGCAAGTTCGGATTAACAACTCTTTTTTTAAAAAGCAAGGCTTAAAATAAATGAAAAATAAAAATTAGCATCAACTCATTTACACAACTAAAAATTGTAATCATTCGTCATTAAACTCTTTCTAGTATACTTTAAAAACTAATTTTAAAACGCATTTAATGCAAGAATAAATAATTAATAAATAAGTAAATACAAAACTGATAATATAAAACCTCTATAAAAAAACATATATTTGCTTTGAGTGAAAAAACTTGGAAATATTAAAACTTCTTAAACTATTTTAACTTTTTTTCAATATTTAATACTCTGAAGAAAAAAGGTCAATAGTACAATGCAGAAAAAATAAAATGTGTGTATGTATATATGTTAAACATTTAAATATTACTATGGAGAAAATTTTCTCTATACAAAAAATTTTGAAAATTTAACGAGAATTACTAAAACTTATGCTATAACACTTTGTATACTTATCTTTACAAAAAAACAATAAATTTAAGTTAAACATTTAATGAAAGAAATTAGAAGCTTTTAAATGTTTAAATGGGGAGGAGCTATAGTTAAATGGAAACCTGTATTTTAACAAAATTTATTTATCAAAAAAAGCATAAATAATAAAGAGTATATACCTTTGAAACAAAATTTGCTTTAAAAGTAACTCTATATAAATATTTAACGAAATATATATCTTTCCAATGACATTTACGCAAAATTATTAATATTAAAAACTATATATCTATAGCTATATATCTTTTAAAACTGTATATCTTTTTAATATTTCTTTTAAACACATTCTTTTAACAAAAATTTTTAAACACATTTTATGAATACACTAGCTACATTCAGATTTAATTTATGTGTTTCATCATGGCAGTACACCACTTTACTGGCATGAACAACATTCTCCAAGTCACATTATAGCAAAGTACACTACAAGACTAGCAAGATCAACACTCTTACTGTAAACACAGTAAAGTCACAATGACTTGAAACCATGCAATCAACATAATAAGCACTTAAAAACTAAACACATCACATTATACCACATCACAACATAGAAACACTTCATATATAAAAAATATTTACATACTTACAAAATATAAACCCATATAACCTTAATAAATATAAACACATAATAAATAACACAAAAGTATAAATAAATATATAAATTAAGAAAAAAAATATAAATTAGAAACTTTACAAATACAACCTTATTTTTTGAATATTTGTTTAATAACATACCTCCTAATAAATGTTTAACAACCTGGAAAAACAAACGAATAAACGATCTGGTTTTTTATATTATAAAAATATATTGTAAATATATTATAAAACCAAACGGATTTCTTTTTAACTTTTTTAAACGATCTTGTTCTTTAACTTGTAACATAGAGTTGACCGTGTGAGATGCAAGGGTTTTGAAGATAAACACTAACTTTATCAAGAGTTTAACCTCTTAACCTTTGAAAAGAGCAACGCTTTCTAGAATTTCAAATTTTCATCATCGTCTTATAATTTAAAAATTGCAGATTAGTATACTTTAAATACTATTGACAAAAGACTTGAATTGTGTTGTTATTATAATTCATGAATTAAATAAACTAACTGACTTTAAAAGTTACTTTACTAATTTAAAAATAACTTTAGTTTCATCCTTTACTACAGATCTTATTATATAAAAATTGTCGATCTTATTACTAATTAAGCTGATGAAGAAAAGTTTTCCATCTTATTACTGATTAAGCAGATATTAACAGATAATAAAGATTTAAGTGTACTTCATCGCGTAGTCAAAAGTATAAAGAAAAAGAGCATGCTAAATCCTATTTATACTAAAACTCTATGTAAACGCGCACGAACGGGTAACGGCAGCAGCGGCAGCGTTATTCTAAGTTCTAATCATATTACATAATTGAAGGTGATAAAAAGTGAAAAACTATCCTCGATTTTTGTCTTAATTTTATTGAACTTGGTTTAAAGTATTTGTTATTCTTTTTCATTATGCTTTTATCACCTTATAATTAATTTGCGTTTTTTAGAAGTTTTAGAAAGATAAATGTTTTGATAAAATAAAACGTTTTGTTAAAGAAAAAAAATTCAAAATTTTATAAGTATTTTTAATCTCTTTACAGAACAAAATTAATTCTAATATTTTAAAAGTTACATAAGTTAACTAATAGGTGGCACCTATGGACCAGCGAATATTCGTTAAAATTTGGATTATGAAGTTTACTGAAAGGCGAAGTTGACTTCGGTTTCGAATTCGGTGCCAAAGTTGAAGTAGAAATTCGGCTTTCATTTAAATTCGGTAACAATTTTAAAATTTCATTTAACTTTCAGTTAAATTCGAAAGCTGTAATGTTTTTTCAATTTATAAAGAAGAATCATAAAATATATTATATGTTTTATGTATATCAACCTGTTTCTATTGATTACAACCATCTTTGATAGTTGAGAGAGGGTTGTAACCAATTTGAGAAGTAGCTTCCTTGACTAAAGTGGCCCACTTATAATAAAAATAAAAAATCGTTTATGTTCGTTCAAAAACATTAAAAATTGTAAAGATTTTATAACTTAAATTTTCAATATTACTGAATTTTTAGATTTTTTATTTTGACACAAATTGTTTTTTGTAAGCGTATACTTTTTTAATAAAATAAAATTTTCTTGGATTTATTTTTTCTATGTTAAGTTTTAAAGTATGGTTAATTACAAGCTAAAGAATAATAAATTTAGTTTATATAAAATGATTATACAGCAACCGCTGCTCAGTGATTAGAGCGCTTGCTAAAAGCAATATACCTAGGGTTTGAAGCAAGCTCAAGGCATATTTCACACCAATATGCGAAATATGCCTCTGCAAACATAATTGTCATTAAATTTGAGGCTTTATGGAGATCGTTGATGTAAATAAGAAAGAGAAGAGGCCGTAATATTGATCGAAAGCTTTAGCTAAGTCAATAAAAACCCCAAATGTGTATTAAGAGTTTTCAAAAGAGTTAGTAATACTTCTCGTAAACTGGAGAACTTCGTGTTCTGTCGAGTTGTTTTTTTTGAATCCATATTGATTACTATATATTAAATTGTTTACAGATAAATAAATGTAAATTCTCTTTTATAAAATTCTCTTCAAGATTTTTGAAAATGCAAATAGAATAGAAATGGGACAATAGTTGCTAACATTAGTTAAATCACCTCTCTTAAAAATCGGAATAACCTTTCCAATTTTTAAATGGTTAGGAAAAGTTCCTTTCCTAATAGAACAAAATTTTTTTTTAAAAAGTACATCATTTATGATTTCATAAAAATTTAATAAAAATATTTAGATTGATTTCATCAGCACCTGCTGAGTTGTTGGATTTTAGCATTTTAAAAGCGCATTCAAACTGTTCAAAAGTTAGTTCAAACAAATTAAATTGTGATGTATTAGGATTAAATAGATTATTTATTGGATTAACTGCTTGAGGAATTTTTGGTATGTATAATAGAGGTATATATTTGGTCCAACAGAAACAAAAAATTTATTCAGTTCGTCACTTTTTTATCATACATTTAATTTGATGGTTTTAGGCAATGTAAGTGTATTCATTTTAAAAGTGTCTGTGATTTCTTTAATAACTTTCCAAGTCAGGGCCGATGACACGGGTTTTGAAGTGGGGGGTTGGGGTACGATTATAAGTTTGTGAAAAAAACTCTCTATATAAAGATTTTGCTTAAAATATATAAAAACATGAAGCAACATAAATTTAAATCACCTATTAAGTATTTAAATTTCTTTTCGCGATTTTTTTTTTTTATTATATCATGATGTAAATATAAACTAAAAATTTCAATTACGCCAGATAAAGGGTGATAACAACAACTAATTATAATATTTTTAGCTTTTTTAATAATTATTTCAATTGATAAAACCTCTTTATTGCAATGAAAGATACTATTGTAAAGCCTGGTTAACAATTTCAAGCATTCCTTTAGGTAAATAATCACACCACACAGTGATTCAGAAGGTGAAAAAACGGCAAAAAATATATAACTATCATACATGAACATGTGATACATCAATACTATCGTAATTTGGGTCATAAAAATTTAAATTTGCTATTAAAAATACTTTTTACGCGTACCTATGACGCGTACAACGAGCACTAACGCATGCAAATGTCATTTACGCGTGCAAAATATGATTTAAATAAAAAAATCGGATTCCTTGATCTAAAATACCATATAAAAAAGTACCACATATTTTTTGATGTAAATTCTTCTTGTGCCTCAGGCTGGTACTACACACGCGTATACGTGTTAGAGTATTTTACACGCACAAAGAATGACTTAATTTAAAAAAAATAAATTCTTCAAACCAAAACATTCACTAATTAAAAAACAAAATTGGGTTCAAAAAATATTTTAATATTAAAACAATATTAAAACATATTAAATACAAAATTAATATTTATCTCATCTAATTTTTCTTTGTAAGAAAACCTAACATTAACAAAAAGGCTTTATTTCATTATTACAACATTAACAAAGATAAAACTTCTGGGTTAAGTGTTTTTCCATTTCTTATCAACTTCTAATCAACAGGTCACTTTTAAACAGACCTCTTCTAATCAACAGGTATTTTAACTGGTTTTTCATATTTAACTGGTTTTTCATAACATTTTTTCTAGATAACTTGGCTGTATGGTTTAATTTAACTTTGCAAATTTCCTTATTTAGAGCCTCTTGTGAATCTTCAGAGTAGTAACCAATTGGCAGTTCTAATGCGTCAGATATCTGCACACCATGTTCCAAGAGTTTATGAACAGTTAGGGGAATCACATATCAGCAATAGTTTTTGAGTATAAGTGCTGTAGTTTCACAGCAATACAGGCCAAAACTTTTAGAGTTCAACTCAACAGAAGCATACAGATATTAGGGTTTTCATCAATCTAATAATTACATTTACTGCCACTCCCGTAATATCAACGAAATTTGATATTACGGGAGTGATAGTTTATGTAACTTTATATAGTTTTGGTATTACGGGAGTGGCAGTTTATGTAATTATATATAGTTTTTATATTACGGGAGTGGCATATTAACAGTGTTTCCATTGCTAGTATTGCCAAAACCCTGTTTTTTCATATCAACTATAAGACTTAACTCCTCTCTAAACCTCAGTTGGATGTCCTTTTTTCAACTTTTTACTGATGCTTTTTCAGCAGGGGATTTGGAAAAGTATTTTTTAATGTCTAACTTATATCTTAAACGTAAAATATATTCATAAGATCTAAGCCAGCAATGCAAAGTAGAAAGACCCGAAGATAAAGTTTTTTTATTGATTGGTTTAGATCTGATCAATGCTGGGTTATCAAGTTCAATTGGGCTTAGTTCCGCAAACATTACATGATTGGGAGGACAGAGTGTTAGTGAGGGCATTAATTACTTCACCATCAAACATAATCAAATCTAATTGGAACCTAAATGTGATAGTCGTATACAGTGTGTCTTCCTCTACATTTAACTTTACTTCACACTTGACTAGTTTATTTATTTCTGCTTTTAAAAGTTGATACTCATTTCTTATCAATTCTTCCGTTCCTTTAATATTGGAGATGTAGGGATCTAGAGTAATGTGTACTAGAGGGCTTCTTATTTAACCATACATTTTTGTTCATGATGGTTAGTTTAAGTGGAACAATAGCTGTCTGGAAAAGACTTTGCTTGTTAACTTGGGCCTCATCAATATTTTTATCAGTATATTTTTGTTTATAAACACTTTGATTGGAGGCACTATCAAAACCACCTTTCAAGTGAAGTAGACCTTTAAACCTCTCCCCAATTTTAACAAACATTCTTATAGAGTCTTGGCATTTCGTTAAAGTTAATATCCTTGTCAGAGTATGGTTTAACATACCCTGTGGAGGAGTTGAAGCAGATGTTTCTTTCAAAAATTAACCCTCAGGATAATGTTTGTGTCTCTCATTCTTAATTTCATGAAGTGATGAATAAATACCTGCATTATATATTATTGATGTTCTAATAATTTGATACTGTTCATCAGAAAGGCCAAACTGAATTTTTAAGCTCAAGTCATTTTCGGTTTTCATTTTTATCGGAATTTTTATCATATTTATCTCCGTTTATTATCCATTTTTATCTCTATTTTTATCATATCATTTACATCTCATTTATCATATCATTTACATTTATCATATCATTTACATTTATCATATCATTTACATCTCATTTATCATATCATTTATCATATCATTTATCATATCATTTACATCTCATATCATTTGCATTTCCATTTTTATCATATTTATCTCCGTGATTTTATCTTTTTAAGAGTTAGGAGCATTTTTCATGAGAACAACGAAGTCTTTTTTCTTAGGATCTCTAGTGGTTTTTTTTTATTGAAGCTAACGTCAATGCTTCAACAGGATGAAAAGATAATATTTAATATTTAAGCTTGTAAACTATTTTTTAAATTGAGTTAAATTTAATTGATTCATAATTACCTTAGATCTTCGACTTATATCACCTAAATCTTCCCTGTTTATGCACTTTCTACGTAGATCTGCTGCAAAAATTTTTTTTTTGTCAACAGTTATATCTTTGTCCAACCAAGTTCGCTCGTATTCTAAAAGTCTAGAGAAGGTTCTTTAATGTTTCCTCAGCTTTAATCGGAATTTACATTTAAACATTATTATAGTTTTCTTTAGATTTAT
>NC_061159.1:10447311-10467311 GCF_022113875.1 Hydra vulgaris | reverse complement strand
TATAATTTTTTTGATAGTCATACATATAATTTTGCTTCTCATCTTTTTGAGAAGAAAAATTTTGCATAATTCTAAGCAAACGATTATCATATTATTAATTAATTTTCTTTTTGAACATTAACCTTAAATTTAGCATTAAATTATCTCGCGAATGATTCACTGTGTACACGTGTATTACACGTTCAGAAAAGAGGTATTCGATAACAAGGCTGACTGAAAAACTAGTAATTGTTTTTATTAATTTCATACAATTTTTGTTATTATCATTTTTATTCACAAATACTATTTTTTAATGTGGTAAATAAATATATACTGAAACATCTTATCACACCTGCAAACATTAGCACATTCATTTTTGTTTATTGTAGTAGTTATTTTAAATGGAAGAATATAGAGATATATTTCTCGGATTTTTTTTTTACGTTAACATTATTATATTAATATAATAATGTGAACGTAAAAAATAGTATAGCAATGGTATTGTTGTTTGATATTTATTTTCAGTTTAATTCAACACAGAATACTGAAATAGGCTTTTAGATTATTTCTTTATCAACATATAGCAATATGCTACTAAAAATAACTTTAGGTGTTGCTAAAATTACCCACAACTCTCCATAGGAAATAATTTAAAAAGTTTGTAATTTATTATAATTTTAATTATAAGTAATAAAATGTTGATTTTTCTTAGAAATATTTACACTTCAAGACAATGTTTTGTAATGTAAATACTTTATTATGCTGTATGTTTCAAACGTGCACCAACTAAAATGCAAAAAATCAAACCATTAAACTACAGTCGGCCTAGAAATACCAGGCATACCAACTGTTTTTGAGTCAATACCTGTTGTAAAATTTCTAATTTTACATTGTCTTTCAAAGGTTTATATTTCTTTACCTAAATCGTTTTGTAATGGTGAAAATTACAAATTAGCAAAATGGTTGTATATTGTTTTATATAAATTATTTTATTTTTTTTATAAATATTTTATTTATATAAATTTTTGTATAAAGTGATTGCCTGCTTCTTGTGGGTAAGACGTATTTGCGAAAAACAGCCCAATATCAAAGTGGTAAATAATTTGATGAAGATTGAGAAAGTAATTTTTATAAATAAGATTTATAATAAATTTTTTTTTTAATGATTGCAAGGCTTCAGCAGTTTATTCTTACGTTCTGAAATCCTTACCTGAAGTTTGCATAACAGATTTATGTTTGAAAAAAGAAACCAATAAGTGTATTAGTAATAGTGTATTATTAATGCACCAATATGAACTCAAAATAAGAGCTGTTGTTACCGATAAGCATTCTACCAATGTTAATGTTTTTTTCATAGTTTCATAAAACATATACTGGAAATGGGAAACTACTTATTTATCATCCAGTTTGTAAAGGTAGCATTTACAAACATACTTACTATTTGATATATTCTGTTTTATAAAAAATGTAAGAAACAACATGTTGACTGCAAAAAGTTATTAAACTTACACTGACAATGTTTGACAAAACAATTGCAGCTGCAATATAGAATTATTTTTCGAAAAGAAGTAATGCAGTGCAATTTTTATAATTGTTTCATAAGTTATTTATCACACTTAATTCAAAATAGAAACTCGATTCATTCAATCAATTCAGCAATGCTGCTGTGAAAAATGATTACAAAATTTATAGAGAAATTACAAGTTTTATTAAAGTTTAATTAAAATTTTATACATTAAACAAACTTCTCATGCTCTATTTACAAAACTACAAGCAAATGCACCTCTTATGAATGATTTGCTTGAAGAAGGCTATAAACTTGTCATTACTTCCAATTTACAATTTGATCCTTTGGAGCTAGGTTTTAGTAAGTATAGTTAAATGATCAACGGTAGATTTTTTGTGAGTCTTTTAGAAACACACAACAGTGAAAAAATTTTTGCTCCATAATATTTTCTGAAGAAAATGTTTATCAAACATTTGATAATCATAAAAAAATATTATGCAAGACATTGCTTAATTGTTTACATAAATACTAGTGTCAGGTTTCTGATACTAGTATTTATGTAGATACATAGTATTAAACAGATAGCATAGATATATACTAAAGCAAGTTACATTGATAAAAAATAAAAAAAAGATATTTGGATGTTAAACTTATAATCAATTAACATTATTATATACAGAGGAGAACCTATATTCCCAATTCAACCTCTGTCTGATTTTATTTGTAATCTTTTTAGCATTTTAATTAAAAAATGTTTTTATTTTTATTTGCTGTGTAAAATCGGTTTTAAAAACGATTACTTTAAACTAAAAAAAACCGGATTAAAAAAAGAGATCGATTATTGCAGATCGGTTTGTGGCTAAACCACAAACGACCTGATTTTATGGCATATACTGACTATATTATGTTTTTTTTTTTTTTTTTTGTAGTATATTTTTATTGTAATTCTGCCTTGTGGCTGTACTTATTTCCCAGTCTTTTTGTGCCCACTTTTTCAACTAACCCAAGCGCTTTTATTATTTTCTTAGTAAGTTGGTAATTATGGCGGATATATTTTGAAAGTTATTTGATAAAACATCTGATAATGCCATTTTTAAAAAGATGTCTATTGTTATTGTCTATTGGTATGTAGACAGTAACTATAACACTCGTAAAGATTTTTCAAGGTTTGTTGACTGCCCTAAATTATTTAAACGGGCTTAAATAATTTAAACGTGCCTAAAACTATGGGAATGTTTAAATAACTATCTTTCTGTTGGTCAAGTAATACTCATTGTTTGTTATACATTCAAAAATAAAAAAGTTTGGGCATTATTTTTTTATAAAAGACTCTTTATAGTTGATCACTGAATTTTCTTTCAATTTAACATCAGTTTTAATAAAAATTTGATGGAAGGAATTTTTTAGATTACAATTACACTCCAAGATTGACAATTAAAAGAATTTTTTTTTTTCAATTGTCGATCTAAGAAATTAAATTTGGTAATTATTTATATCATTGTAACTGGTTTAATAATGCTTTCGAATTAGTTATGGCTTTAAATGTAAAAAAACTAAAGCTTCAAAAATGTAGAAATTAAGTCAATCATGATAACCACTTTTAATAGCAAATAAGTCAATAATGATAGTCATTTTTAATATCTGATTAATTTAAAGCTTTCTATCACTTTACCTCTTCTGAATCATCTTATTAATGATCTAATTAATTAAATGAGATTGAGAAAGTTGTTGGTTTAAAAAATGTTGGTTTGTATGGGGGGTTTTTAGTTCCAACCTAACTAAGCTAACTAAGATAGACAAATTTATTTTCATTAATATCTGGAAATATATCATTCCTATCTTCATACCAAGCCTCTATTCATGCAGAATTGGATTTATGGGACCCTCTTCTGTAAAAATAAACAAAACCCCCATCTAGTATGTCTTCTGAAAAAACAAACAAAACCCCCATCTAGTATTTGTAAAACAAAAGTTATGACAATGACTGGTTTCCCAAAAATTCTTGAATTTTTTTAACAATTCAATTCTAGCAATTTTAATTTCTAGATATTATAATTACAATACCTAGAAATTAAAAATTTTATCAAAAAGTAGAATGCTAGAAAAATGATTGAATGAACTTGGCAATGTCAATTTATACAGAAATTGTTTTAAAAATAGGCAGGGTTATCAGCATATTTTTAGCTTCTGAAGAAAGACATTTAAAACATTTTTATGATTTTCTCTAAGAACATTTTATTGTTTATTTGTTTTACTAAAATGTTAAATGTTTTAAAAAGTGCTTTAAACTGAATACAATGTAAACTACTAGATAAAAAAAATAAATATTTTAAAATATTTAAAAGTTTATAATAAAATTTTTGTTAGTGTATGCTACAAAAAGTGTGCTGAATATTTATAAAAAACAAAGGTGTAATAAATTAGCTTCCTGAGGATCCTATAGATGGTGAGACTATTAATATCGTGTTTTTTTTTAATATGTACTTATATATAGTGGTATAAAATAAGTAAATGTTTTAAAAAATAATGCATAATAATATCATGATACTTTTGAATATATTACGATATTACTATAATGTTATTATTATAATAATTGCAGTTATGCAATTAGTAACAAAATATAAAGAAAAGAATCCAGAAATAGAGGACTTTTTTTTTGTCAACAATAACAATACTTTTAGATTGACGCCTATTAAAAATATGAAAGAATTTAGAAATGGAAAGCTAACCTTAGGCAGCATAACAAATTTCATATGGGTCGCAATGTTCTATGGCTTACCTTCTAGTCGGTGCACTTCGTTAAGTATGTTAGACATTTTATGTCTAACTTACGAACAGAATAGCCGAGGCAAATTTTATATTTTACCATTAATTATTTTATTAAAATCATTGAAAGTAAATGAAAAATATATGTGTACAAAAAGTGTAGACAGTATATTTATAGTATATAAAAGTGTATAGTATATTTATTCAGCGCAGAAGCTGTTCAACCCTTAAATTTAAAACGCTCATATGTCTGAAATGTCTGGTAGCGCCTAATTAACGTAATTATCAGACCTCTTTTTGATGTAGACTTACCGACTTATTAAATAGTTGCAATTATGACGTAATTTCACAAATTTAAGTTACACCTATAAAAAAATCCTAGATCCGCCCCTGAATAATCAGCAGGCAATCAGTTAGCAAAGAATCCATGCATAAAATAATGTACTAAAAGAAAATGTAACTATTACTTGACCATTTTAACAAAATAAGAATAAAAGATTTAAAGTACAAACACGACTCTTAACCAAATTAAGAAATCAAGCTTTTAAACATAAGGATTAAAAAAACTAGACTCTTAATTTTTTATGGAAAATGAAACAAACCAGGCCATTTAATTCGTGGTTTTAATTTGATTGGTTATTTTTAAGTAGGCCAAGGCACTATGATCATTACTTTTCTTGCTCTATATTATTGATTTATCTTCAACATCAAGCCTAATAAATTTTATTTTATTTGCAGAAGACTCCGATCTTTCTTATTCTCATAAAAATATTGAAACACTTTTTTAAGTAGTTAATGAAGATTAAATTATAAAGAACTAAATAAGGTAAATGAATGGTTTATATGCAACTAATTGTAAAGCAACAAATTCTCTCGGTTTTCTATTTCGTACCGGGATCCGTCCCTATAACAAAATAACGTCCAAATATTTTTATGATCAGAAACACTATTAATTTACGCTATACTTAGTTATACTTGTTAAACCACTTTTATTATGATATGTTATATGTGGTATTATTATGTTATATTTTTTTTATTAAATTATATTATGTCATGTAGTTATAACCGAACAATGTGTAAATTTATTGAAGTTGTAAAAAAAAAAAAAAAAACTGTCCTTGGGTGTTTAAAAAATAAAATTTTCCACCCATAAAACATGAATAGCATACAAAACAAAGTAAAAGAAATAGCTCTTACCCAATCTCCTATTTAATAAAATTAGCATTAAAAGTAAAAGATCTATGAATTTTCTATGAGTGAATTTTGAAGAAAATATATTATGATTTAATATATAAACTCTATAGAAAAAAAATATTCACAAAAACATTGGCAATAGCTTTAGAGTTAAGACATTTTAAAATTTTAGGTCCTTTGAAAAATATATTTTTCTTTTATACTTAACTTTTATATTTAACTTTCGGCAGCATCGTAAGGGTAACTACTAATAACACTAAGTTAAGAAAACTGTGCAGCAAGCAAAAACATGCAATTTTTTTTTTTTTTTTTTTTTATTCGCATTCACTCCCAACAAGGCTGCAAGCAACCACTATTAAGTTAGGAGTTACTAGGAAAAAAAAAAAAGAACAGAGTTATAGAGAGGAAACGGTTGACAGAAGACTTGAAAGGTTGAAGGTTGTATGAGTCAGGAAAACATGAAGATGGGAGAGAGTTCCAAAGGATTGAAGTGCGGGGAAAAAAACTAGATGAATAAAAGTTTTTAGAGCATGCAGGGACAGATACAGTAAACGAATGAGACTTAGCTGAATGACGAGTAAAACGAGAATGAATTTTAGTTGATGGAACTAGAGATGATAACTGCTTTGAGCAGTGACCATGATAGTATTTGTAGAAAAGAGAAAGAGATGCAACTTTACGACGATGGAAAATAGGTTCAAGCTTAGCAGATAGTCCAGGTCCAACAACATTTACAATGCGTTTTTGGACCTTGTCAAGAAGAGAAAGTGAATCGTTAGAAGAACCAGCCCAAATATGACAACAGTATTCCATACAGGGACAAATAAGAGATTTGTAGAGGTAGAGAATGGAATCAGAAGTAAGGAAATGGCGAGCACAATAAAGAGAAGCAACCTTAGCCGAAGCTAATTTAGCAATCGATTGTATATATGGTTTCCATGAAAGGTCAGTAGTAAGCGATAATTTAAGAAGACGTAAAGAGGAGGACTCAGTAAGAGGATTGCCATTCATTAATATAGAAATGTTGACCATATTACAGTTTTTGTTTGCAGTAAGCAACTGGGTTTTTTAGAGTTCCTTTTTTTAGAGTTGAAATTTACAAGCCACTGTGAACCCCAATCTATGACTGAAGTGAGATCGGATTCAAGATCAGCTTCTTGTTCTAGGCGATCGAAAAGAGAAGGCTTTTTGTCAAGACAGGAGTATAAAATTGAGTCATCAGCAAAAAGAGCTACTTTAGATGACAGGCTGTCAGGAAGATTGTTTATGTAGATAAGAAACAAAACAGGGCCCAGGATGGAACCGTGGGAAACCCCAGAAGTTACTGGAAATAGAGTTACTGGAAAGAAGAGTGTTGGCCTTCAAGGATGACTTTAATAAACCGGTTAGAAAGAAATGATTTGATAATCTCAAAAACTTTCCCAGAAACACCATATGAAGCAAGCTTATGGAGAAGACCAGCATGCAAAACTTTGTCGAAAGCTTTAGATATGTCAAGAGCAATAGCCCTAGCCTTACCGCCTCCATCTAATGCACGCCGGCCGTAGAGCGAGAGGATCGAAAACCGTATTGATTGTCTGACAGTAGTTTATTTGACTCAAGATGAGATGTGAGGAATTTGTTGATCAAAGACTCAAAGACCTTGCTAATAACAGAAAGAAGACTGATCGGACGATAATTGAAGGGGTCAAAATTTTCTCCAGAGTTTTTGAATATTGGAACCACAGATGCCATTTTCCAACAAGCAGGAAAACAAGACTCAGTAAAACACTTGTTAAATAGTTTAGAGAGAATTAAAGAAAGTGCTAGAGAACAATTCTGCAAGACTGTGACAGGAATGTTGTCTGGACCACAAGCTGTAGACGAGTTTAATTGAGATATGACTTCAGCAACAGAAGCCGGAGTGATTTGAATGTCTTACAATGGGTCAACATGTTTGACTGAAATGGAAGGAAGAGAATGTTCATAAGATTCAAGAGTGGAATTAGAAGAAAAGTTCTTTGCAAATAGTTCAGCCTTATCCTTGGGAGAGGTAATAAGATCAGTCCCATGAATGAGAGATGGAATGTTAGATCTACCCTTGTTAATAATGCTGTTGAAGATTTTCCAAAAGTCTTTAGACCAAACTTCTGCAATAAGATGCAAGATTTAGTGAACTGAGAATAATGGAGTTTAGCATCAGAAAGCACCTTTTTACATTGATTTCTTGCAATAATAAATAGCCGTTTGTTCTCAAGAGAGTTGTTCTTTTGAAAAAGATGAAAAAAATAATTACGATTGGATATAGCAGCCGCACAAGAAGGAGGAAACCATGGAGTAGAATGAGGCTTGACTTGAAACCGACGCGAAGGAATAAAAGCTTCCATTCAAGCCTGAATCCAGGAGGTTGCGTACAAATAGAATTGTATTTAGAGCTGATTGAGCTGTTCTTTGGAAACTTCTTTTCCGTTTACTTGGCTTGCCTTAAATGTCTTCAAACTTAACATCAATCGAATTTTACAGTTTATGTAACAAAGTGTTAACTTACTTTAAATATTTTTGAAACTTATTTTGAAAAATTACACTATAAGTATGCTACAAGATTTTCCATGAACGACTTTGTTTTTACCAAAATCTTATTCAAAACTGAGTTCTTTAAACAATTCAGAATTTTTGTTAAAAAAAGTTTTCCAAACATTGTTTTTGAGAATGTTACTTCTCTTAATCCGTTTAAAATTAAATTAAAAGTTTATTACTCATGTTTATTTTTTATTAAACACCCACTATACAAGTAAGATAAATTAAGAGTTTCATACAAGATTAATATAAAATATGTTGGATTTTTTTTTTAACGCGATTATCTAGGAATATGTTTTTCAAGAATGTCCTTGAAGATAATTCTCTGCTCTTTTAAGTTCCAGCACTCAACTGCACATTTTAGAGTTTGAAAATCCGTCTCAGAAATTAAATTTTTGAGGCCGATGATTTTTATTTTTTTTTTTTACTTTCCATTATTGTCTCCAGATTTAGTTCATGATTATTGCATAAGCTTTTGATACTATCTAAAAAATGTTGTGGGCTGTTTCGTTTTTCAGCTGCGACTTAACATTATCATATGTCATTTTATTGTTCATCAGGCAAATAAATAAATTTAGCTTGTTTTGTTGTATAATAATTAATATATCTTCAATAAAAAATAAGGTATGAATATAATTTTTGCTATGTTTTGAAACATCGAGGAGTGACTTAAGTGCATTTCTTCCAAATATGTCAAGCTTTTGCATTAACATTTTTTTTATGTTCACACGGCTCAAGTCCATACGTTAGTGTTGGAACAGCTAAAGTTTTATATAACTGAACAATGGAGTTTGCATTCCTGATCGAATTAAAGTTTGGATTACCGTCCGAAAAATAGATATTCGGTGATCAATGTTTGATTTATTAGGTGAGGCAAAAGGTGAACTTTTTGTATCCCATGTAAAGCCTAGATGATTAAGTTTATCATGAAGTTTTATTTATTGGTGGTTGAGAGTTATTGTGCAGTTTTTAATTTGCTTTTTTCCGGTGAGCAGGAACTCGGTTTAGTCAGCCTTCAATCTCATGCAGTTTTTGTGTGTGTACATATTGCATATATTAATAAGCTTTTGTAGGCCATTATACTACATATATTATTGAGCTTTTGTAGGTCATATTACATATATTAGTAAGCTTTTGTAGATAATTTTTTTAAGTGTCTGTTTTAAAATAGATCAATAAAAGAAAGTTATTTTAAACACTAAACCAAGTAAAAAACAATGTAATTAATTTAAGTTAACTTTAACTTTAAATACAATAAATTCAAAAACAAAATTCAATAATTACTGACAATAACTATTAACTCTCTAAAAAAGTTTTGTATAAAATATAATTTGTAACAGGTACTCGGAGATAAGAGAAAAATAATGTCTTCTTCTTGCTCCGGGCATTATTTTTCGCTTCTTGTTCCGGGCATTAATTTTCTCTGTAAAGTTATGTAGGTCGTAATATTCATTCAACGGCAAAATATGTTTTAAAAAAAAGTCATCTCTTCCAGGGTGATGCAGTGAGAATTTTTTAATGGGTATTCCTGCCCCAATACTTTAATTGCCGTGGTTTTTTTGCAAAATTTTTTCTTTTTAATGAATATTAGCGGAATATCATTTGCAATTTTCTTCTTGTCAAAAATTTATTTGCAATAAAAATAGTTTTTTTATACCCACTGACACACAAAACGTAGAAAAATATCCGGTAACAAATTCAGACAAATGAAATACCAGAAACAGTATCGTAAATCAGGGTTCCTTTTTTTTTTTTTTTTTTGTTTATTTAACAATCTTTTCTCGTAAAAATGTCGTTGTACATAATAATAAGAACACGGAAACTCGAAGAGGATCGTAAGATTTTGTCACCGAGAACCGTTTAACAATACAATAATAATAAACTAATTATTTCAAAGAAATATAAAATAAAAATTAAATACCGTTCAAAAAAAAATCTACATACAAATAAGATAAAATAAAACCTCAATTATAAAACACCGTTGATCCTTATTACCAACACCTTCACGATTAATTCTACAGTTGACGATCTCCCACAGGTTCTCGAGAGGGTTGAGATCCGGAGATTGAGGCGGCGAATCCTTCACCGTCAGGTGGTTGTCTTGAAACCACTGCTTGACTACTTGTGCAGCGTGTTTCGGATCATTGTCTTGCTCAAAAACCCATTTTATTGGCATATTCTATTCAGCATGAGGTAACATAACATCTTTCAGGATATTTTTATACATGGAGCGGTCCATTATTCCTTCATTTCAATGTATTTGACTTAGAGCGTTAGCAGAAAAACACCCCAAAACCATTACATTGCCTCCACCATGTTTCACGGTCTTATGGCAGTACGTAAAGCGAGGCGTTTTCCGGTTGGTCGACGTACTCGGCAAATGCCATTGCTCCCAATGATGTTGGATGTTGAACTTCAATTCATCGCTGAACAGGACAGTTCGCGTTTTCTGCACATTCCAGTCAATATGAGATGTAGCAAACAGAAGTCTTTTCTTCTGGTTCTTTAGTGAAATCAGCGGTTTCTTTGCAGGGCGTTGAGAAAACAATCCGGCTTTAACAGCACGTCGTCTTATTGTTCGGTCCAATACAGGTAGCTCTAATTGATTTTGTATCTCGACTGATAATATCCAGGAATCCTTCTTGACGGATCTGAAGATCATAGAATCCTCTCTAGAAGTGGTGGAACGCGGTCTTCCACCTTTGTTGTTTGCTGCCAACTTTCCTGAACGATATTTGGAACATAGTCTTGATACGGTCCATTTTTTCTTCTGCATGCTTCTGGAAACTTCTGGGAACTTCAGGATACTTCTTTTAGTTATTAAAAAATTCCGTGACGTTGACATGGACCTGACTTAAGAAAATGAAACAAACCAAAAAAGTTGTACTTGTTTTGTCCGATGCAAAATGGCACTTGTCAACGAAATTCTGCCTGTGTGCTGTCACCTGTCAGCTGATTACTCATGTCATGGCATGCTATGAGTCCAGACTCTTTAACTGTTTTCTGTGGTAGTATAGCTCATTTCGTTTTTAAGACATTTAAAATTAGGAAAACTTTTTAGCATAGTTCGATGTTGGTTGTATAAAAGAGAAACGAGATCAGAAGAACTCGAAAATTTTATCTATTGAGAAAATAAATTTTTTCAGTTTGTTTATATAAAATTTTAATCAGTACCTAAAATTTTAGCTGTTTGTTCATATCCTGCTAAAGTAGGCATTGAGTTATTGCCATCATTGCTTGTTCCAGAACCACCATTTTTAGATAAATCAACAACAAGCCTTATTTTGTTCATAAAATCAGTCTTAATCTTTTATTTAGCTAGAGATGCCTTTTCTTTGTGTTCTTTAGATCTTGCTTGCCACTTAGTTGTTTCTTTTTATATCCAATGTGCAAAACCATCAGAAAAAATCAAATCCATGCATTTAGACTGGAAAGACCATATTTGAACTCTCTGTTAGTATTATCTATATTAAGGGTATCGAGATTATTCATACTTTTTAGAGAGACACCACACACTGAACAGCATTGGTATAAGTTAGTTTGTTCAGATAATATTGTTCGAACTTTTCTATCAATCATTGTAAGTTCAATAATACAATTCACCTCAATAGAAGAACCACAAGCCTCTAATAAAATCATATCCAAGCTTTCTATTTCACTTTCCTAGACCATCCAGATCATGTTTTCAAATCCGTAAATTGTTTTGGTAAAATATCTGTAAAAAATCTGCAATATATTTTTCCTTACATTTGACTTAATTTTGCTTTAAGCTGAACTGATTCTAATTTCTTTTTAAAATTTTCTTTATTTTTTTATAAGTTTTGAGTGAAAAAACACACTTTGAATCTCTATTCATGTCAGGTTCTGATAAAACTTGTTTATAATGCTTTGGACAGTAGCACCATCAAAACCAGCCTTAAACCTGAGTGTCATTGTTTTTATTGCTTTGTCGTTTGTTATCAAGTGCCTCAGCTCAGGTTCCTAAGCTGCACAGATTCTTTGCAAATTTTGAATCATTAAAAATTTTAGAGAAACTGAAGTTAAATAGTCCTGTTATACTGTTATACTTGCAGGATAACATTTCAGTTTTGCATCTTTGGCATCATTGTAAGCGGAGTAGATGTTTTATTCTTTCTTTAAGGCCCCGCTTCTAATCAATTAATAGGATGCTTTTGTCAGACTGGCATTAATTGTAAAGCCAGTGCTTCGCCTGCCTAATATATAGTTGCTTTATCTATGTTTGAAATATTTAAAACGTTCTTGGCAGCACTAACAATAGATTTATCTCTAAATTTTTCATTAGCAGCAAAAAATAATTCATTGGATGAATGAGATTCAAGTAAACAAGATACACGCTGTTTTTTATTTTTATTAGAAATATTGTCAAATGCAACTGGTTTTCGACCACGTCTACTTGCAATTGGTTCATTGTTGTTTTTTTCTGACAATTAAATATTCATTAAGCCAATTAACAAACTTCTTTTCAAAATTTTTTATAGTATAGTTTGCAGATTTCCACTTTTTTTTATACAAGTAAACAAATTGTTGAACAGCATGTCTAAAAGCAACGTTTTTAAATTCAGCAAATTTTGGCTGAATAAATTTCAATATATTTTAAGTAACATTTTGTTTTGAAATACTAAGATTGTTTTATTAGAGAAAATTATGAATGTCTTAGTTTAATGAAACCATATCTAAATAATTCTTATAACAAGTATCTTGTATTTAAACTCTGTGCGTCTAGCGCCAAAATTAACAGATAGAAACTTAGACCCTGGCCCTTTTTTATCTATGAAGGTCAAACTTGCCACTTAAGTTTTTCTCATCAATAAAATAAAATAAAAATGTCATTTTCAGTTTTTGCACAATCAACATGAAGAACATGCGCTTTATTTGGAAAAAAAACATTGTTCTGTTTTTTGCTATTACAAGAATTTTTTATTTAATAAAACTTTTAAACAGAGACATAAACCTACGCAATAAATCAAATGCAAAAAAAATTGCGCGTATTCTTCATAATTAATATATTATGATACAATTTTTTCAATTTTTTTTTTTTTTAATTTTTTTTTTATGTAATAAGAGGCGTTAATAACTTTAAAAAAAATTGTTATGTTTTTTATTACAAGAAAAAATTTTATTTCATAAAATCCATCCATAAAGTCCAAAAAAATAATATTATAATATACCCAAATTGCAATTTTAAAAATGCACGTATAGCTCTTTGGTATACTATGATATTTTTTCAATTTAATTCTTTGTAATGAGACATTTTTATTTTACAATGTATAATGTTAACAACTTTTATGTATGTAACCACAATTTTCATATTAGGAGGGCCCATATTACATATTAAAGACCTTTTTTTTTTTTAAATAATTGTTTTAGGGGCCCAAAGATAGGAAGGGGCCCAAACATAGCAGGGGAAAAGAGCCGTAACCAGCCAGAGAGAGCCGTTATGGTTCTGGTATAATAATATACTTTTATGATAAAAAAAAATTATACTAACTTTATGTTCTACAAAACGTTTTTTTCCCTATTATTTCATTTTTATTGAAACATTCTGAAACATAATAATCTTAACAAACAAACATTGTATATAAGATGTCAAACATATTGTATATATGATGTCAAACATATTGTATATATGATGTCAAACATATTGTATATAAGATGTCAAACATATTGTATATATGATGTCAAACATATTGTATATATGATGTACAAACACATTGTATATATGATGCACAAACATTGTATATATGATGACTTAACAAACAAACATTGTATATATGATAATCTTAACAAACAAACATTCTTATTGAAACATTGAAACATGATAAAACATTGAAACATTGAAACATGATCTTAACAAAACTGATGTATTCAAGTATTATTGTATTCAGATATCTTAATGTTACAAAATTAAGATATCTTGAATACAAAATTGAGATATTTACAAATATCACACAAAACAAAGATACAAAGTTTATTTTTAAAAAAAATATTTTTGTTAGTTGCGGAAGAGGTCCGGCAGGACATCCCATAATGCAATTTTGATCAATTAAAAGGAGTTTCGCGAAATGGATTGGGTTTGCTCACGAATAATAAATCTGCCGTAGAAGATAAACACACACTTTCCTTGTTCTCTTTCTCTTAACATTTTATCTCTTAAATCTTTTCGTATTTGAACAGTTTCGTAACAGAAATCCTCGTTAATATAAATGTTCATTTCTTTAAGCCTTACAGATTTTTTCATTATATCAATCTTATCTTCATAGTTTAGGAGTTTTAAAATTATTGTTCTACTTTTTTTAGCATGTCTTGGTCAGGCTCTATGTGCTCGTTCAATTTTAACACCTTTGATTTTAAGCGTCTTCTCAGATAGTTTTGAAACTTTTAACTCCCAGCTTTCGTGTTCACTTTTTTTTATTTCATTTATCTTTAAGTTATTCCTTTTCAATCGATTCTCTGTTTCCTTTAATTTGTTGTTTATTTTATTTACAACGCTTTTATCTTTTACCTGACTGCTTACTTAGGGTTTGAAAAAACTCGGAAAATTTATATTCCCGGGATTCGGGTTTTGTATAATTTTTTCCCGGAATTCCCCAGGAATTATTTTATGCTTTAAAACTAAAAGAAAAGTCTTTTAGTTTTGAAGCATAAAATACTTAACGAAAAATATTTAATTAAGTATATTGAAGTAAAATCAGTAAAACTCGAACATAAAGCTATTTATATTGTCTTTAAAAAATATGCTCGCAGAAAGCTCAAACTATGTTAACTATTATCATTTAAGCGACTTTTTTATTGCAAAATAGTCCTGCGGAGGAAAATGTTATTTCTGACTCTATGATCATTGGTTTATTACCCCGAGTACAACCATTTTCACCACGAGTACATCCATTTTCACCACGAGTACATCCACTTTCACCCCGAATGTAACCATTTTCACCACAAGTACAACCACTTTCACCACGAGAACAACCACTTTCACCCCGAGTACAACCAATTTCAAACAATGACATATCTTTTAATAAATTAGAAGTAAGAGTTTTGCCTAATCATAAAAAAGAATTTCTGGAAGTTGCTAGAAAAACTTTTTCGAGGGCTTCATTTAGCTGCTCACTGATAGTTTTCGCCATTTCATTATCTGCGCTTTTCGGTATTTCATCATCTTCTTGACTTACTTAATCGTCAACATTATCCAAGGAATTTGTAGGGTGATTTAAGTTTGTTACATTTAATTTATTTAGAAGCTTTAACATTACTTTTTTATTTTTAAAATTTGAAGATGTTTTAAAAACTTCCCCTATGGGCATTAATTTTTTTCCCCGTAATGTAGATAGTGCAGTAGACTACTTAATTCAGTCCTTCGCCCTTTGATTCTGGAGGCTAATACATTAAAAAGCTGAAAAATTGTTGCAGTATTCATTTTTTTAAAATTTAGTTAGCATGAACTCTAACGCAATGTCAGCAGTTATAAGGTTTGCATCGCGTCGACAAAGCGCTTTTACTGAAATTAGCACGTTTACTAGTTCAGAAACAATTTTATACTCATTATTATTTTTATAGATAATATTTTTATATAACCATTAATACTGATATCAGCATCCCCTTTTTTCAATCAATTTTTTAACTTATGAAAACTTTCAAGCATTGATGGTAAGCTGTTCCATCTTGTTTTACAGTCTTTGATTAAATAAGGTTTTTTCGAAAGCTATTTTTTACATATTTTTGAAGACATTCATTATTTTTATTTGGTGACCTTTTAAAAACCATCACTTTTTTTTATAACTTTATTAATCACCAGACCAATCGATTTGTTTGTAATTATTACGTCTTCAATTATTTGATTATCAACTATAAAGCAACTCTCAACACCATCATCATCGCTATCTAATCGCAGCTTTTACTAAACTCAGGTTCATTTCCCAAATTTTCAATTTTTCTTGACTAAATATCTCTGCGTGCAATTTGATGCTGACGTATTATATAAAACTGAAATAATGACCAATTAAATACCGTGAGCAAATCATAGCTGTTGATTAATCTGTAATAGTTTTCCAATTTTTCTATTATACTCCGTCTGTCATTATTCATTCAATACTAAACCTTACGCGGAGTGTTTTTCTTTAAATAAGACTACACACTTTTCAGCTGGCATTGTCCTTACGATCCTAACTAAACCTAAATTCCAAAAATTATCTCTTTCGTATAAATTCTTATTCAAATAACAGGTATTTTAAATCGACGTCCACTAATCAAAAGAAGTTGTAGACCTAGTTCCACTGTTAATTTTTTGTCTTAATTCATTTCTTATAACATTCTTTATTTTGTTGGAGAAATCTAGATAATTACAAATAAATTTTTAATTTTATTCTCATTATTGTTATTCTTATTATTTATATTATTATATTATTCTTATTATTATATTATTAGTTTATATTATTAGTTTCTTATTATTTCCAAATAAACGCGCGAGTTTATTTCAATATATAAAGAATATACAAGCCACAATATATTAAGATTAAACTTACTTTAAACTTATAAATCAATAAAGAAAACATTGGTATTAAATTTTATAGCATTTTATAGCTTTGTTGTTACTTTTGTTTTATTTGACGCTATTTAAAGTTTTATAATTTCTACCGGAACCCGAAACCGAAACCCCGGAATATTATAAAAACTAAAGGAATTAGTTGGTCTGCTGCACTTATTAACCAGTGGTACAGCATAACATATTTTATTGTATACATTTTTTCGCATGCGGGGTAACTTTGAATAACATTCAAAGTAATCTTACAGCATAAGTTGTCAGAAATGTGAAATAATTTTAAATTTCGTCTTACCATACATGTATAATAATTTGTACTATTTCTAAAAATTTATACATATGTTTATACAAATGATATATTATATCATATTTATCTTTTTTTCAATTCTAGTAAAGTTACAATATTTAAAAAAAAATTGTCAAGTAATTTTTGCGTGGAATTACATTCAAAACTGTGTTGCATAAAAAAAGTTTTAAAATATTTTTTTTTTAGTTTGCATTATTAACATTTCGTAATTTACATGTAATATAAACATATCAACCTGGAATCTGTAAGAAGATCATATTGATCTTGTCGCCAGAACCATATAAAAATGATATAAAATAATACAGGTAGTTTATAACAAAATAACAATAACAATAAAAAATAACAAGCCAAAAAAATAAAAATAACAAGCCAAAACAATGATAAAAACTTAATGGTCAAAAAAATAAGTGGTTAAAGTAATATCTCAAAAGTATTTCAATATATTATCCGTTGAAAAAATAATATTCTTTAACTTGCTTTTAAAAACAGAAAAAGAGATGAATCTAAATTAGGTTGGATAACTTTATTCCAGAGATAAATCTATACAAAATTGGTTAAACTTTGTTTGACAAAAGGGTTCTTTTAAATAGTTATTATTTCGCAAAATATATTTATTCTTTACTTTAAAGGTAAATATATCTTTAAAAAAAATGTAATAAAGGGTTTTTCATACAACAAAACGTAAAAGAAAGTATTATAGATGTTAAGTTCAAAAACGTTTAATACAATCATATCTTTGAAAAAGAGGTTTTGCATTTGAAAAACGATTGCAACATATTTTTACCTGCACTTCCCCAGGCAATGTTTGCCTAGTTTATATTGCTATAAATAAATGAGTAGTATAGTTTTAAATTATTTTTATTTAAATAATTTTTGGTCTTAAGAAGGATTCCAATACTTTTTGCAACTTTTGTTGATATATAATCAATACGAGTTTTCCATGTCATATTTTCTTCAAGATACATAAAATATCTAGGAATTTTAAAACGGAATCTTTTTATATTTCTTTTTCATCAATACAGAGTTTAGGTAAATCATTGAAAGTATTGTTTTTCATTTTTGAAGTTTTTTTTTTAATTTAACATTTATTTAGCCACGTTTTTACAAAAAATAAATTGATAACAGGAAGTATATAAATTATACTGAGAGCCAAACATCAAAAGGTACCAATGGTGAATTGTCATACAAAAAAACATCATGTATTCACGGGGTGTCAGTTGGCACTTTGTATAACAAGGTTAAAAAACATAATCCGAAAACACCTGCAAAAACAACAGTTTTTACAAATATACAAGAACTAGCAATTGTCCAACAACATGTTATTGCTGTTGTTGCTTGGGGTATTCCTTTTAATATAACAGATCTTCGTGTTTTAGTGAAGTCTATTTTGGATATCGAGGGCAGAATTGTTCCTACTTTTTACAATAACTTTTCTGGAAGAGAGTGGGCTCTTTGTTTTTTAAACGTTACAATGATGGTCTCACTCAGCGAATGAGTCAGAATTTTAAAAAGTCTCGGGCATTAGTTTCCTCTTTTGAAGTTAATAAATTCTTTGATAATTTGAAAACTACATTAAGGTATGGTAAAGAAAAACAAATTTCGTCTTGTAATATCTTTAACTGCGGTGAAACGAGTTTGTCTGATAATTCTGGAACCAAAAGATGCATATTATAAAAAAGGGTTGAAGTAACCTGAACATATTCAAAATACTAGTAAGAGTGCTACATCAAACATCTTTTGTGATTCAACCTCTGGTCAAATTGTACCTGCTCATACTGTTTATAAAGCTGACCATCTATGGACCATATAGACATAAGATGGACCACCTAATCTAAGTTATAATTGAAGTAAGTCAGGACGGTTTGATTCTGTTTTGCTTTTCTGACTGGTTTGAGACCATTTTTGTCAGTTTTGAAAATGATTTTCCAGAAACTAAAGTTCTTATTGGAGATAATCTAAGCTGCTATTTTAGTGAAAAGGTACTTAAGTTATGTGAAGAAAATAGTATTTTGTTTGTTTGCTTGATTGCAAACTCTGCCTATTTATTGTAACCAATTGATGTATTGGAGAAAAAAAGGTATTGGAGAAAAATGCTGGATCAGTAAAAAACCTCGTGTTCAAAAAAGGCACAGACTATTACAAAAGATAAATTTCCTTCTTTATAAAAAAACTTTGTATATTTATATATATTCATCAAATCAAGAGGTAAGTAGCAGTTTAGTAGCTGGTTATAAAATATGTGGTATTTATCCATTAAGTATTGTCCTCAATCGTTTGCCGAATGCTGATAAAAATATTGAAACTATTTAAAACAATGTTAGCTTTGCAGTAATTAATGTACTCAAGCGATTACGTAATGTTGATGTTAAGGATAAATAAAGAAAAGCCAAAACAAAAAAAAATATTGTTGATCCTAGAAAAACATTTATTTTTAGGATTTTTATGCAACATTTAAAGATGTGCCGCTTGCATCGTCACCTGTTTTTTATGTACAGAGATATTAAGTAAAACTGTTCTTTTATTTAATATCTCTGTACATAAAAAACAAAGTAATACAGAATCTTTTTATGCAGGTTCTGTTAAGACATACCCTTTAAGACGAAAAAAAACTGGAAAAGAATAAACAGTTAATAAATAGTTAGTAACAATAAATTTATGCAAACTCAGACTGTTGTTTTTATTGAATTTGGAAAACAAAGTAATATAGTTATGAATGTTTTGATTTTACAGCAATTATAAATATATAAAAATACCCCATTTGCGCGGTAACATTTGCGCGGTAACTTTGAATGACTAAATAAATGAATAATATTCTGATTCTTTTTATTTGAATATTATTTCGAATTTGAAATTGAAATTTAATATTATTTTTAATTTGAATATTATTTTGAATTTGACTATATAAATTAGTAATATACTGATTCTTTTCATTGTGAATATAATTTTCAATTTGAATTATGTAACAGTCAACCATAGCTCCTATATGCACTTTATTAAATTTTAATTATTATCAATAAATAAGGACAAGCGTATAACAATATCTCAAAAACGTTCAAAGTAATCCGGTATGTTGAAAATAAATGTTGTAAAACGTTATTTATTGTTATATATAGTTATATATTGTAAGACGCTTT
>NC_061159.1:10346524-10446311 GCF_022113875.1 Hydra vulgaris | reverse complement strand
ATATATATATATATATATATATATATATATATATATATATATATATATATATATTTATATTAAATGAATTAAAAATAAAAACAACTTTTGATGGAACTCTGAGTTTCATGCCTTTCAGCAATCATCAGCCATTGTATATTTCGTCACTTAAAAACCGTTTAAAAATTACAAATTAAAATTACGACGTATTTTTGCTTTGTTTTAATTGGTTTTGTTTTGTTTTTGTAACGTCAAACTCGTTCCACCGTAATTTTAATTTGTAATTTTTTAACGGTTTTTAAGTGACGAAATACGCAATGGCTGATGATTGCCAAAAAGCATGAAACTCAGAGTTCCATCAAAAGTTGTTCATTTAATATATATATATATATATATATATATATATATTATATATATATATATATATATATATTAACAATAACTTACTTTATTTTTTCAATTCGTAAATTAAAGCAAAGTAAATTTTAAAAAAATATCCGAAAAAAAATACAAATTTAGATAATAAGTTATACTCGATACAAAAAATTAAAACAAGGAGATCAGTTAAAATAAAATTATTACAAATATGTTACAAATAAATAATTAAAACAATTATTGAAGCAATAATCGAAAAAATACTCAAAGTTGATTTTTTAGCTAAACTTTGATCGTATCTTCTTCTGGCATTAGAAGTGTGAATTCCACTGGTTTGTACAATGCGAACCAATTTTTTTTTTTTTTTTTTTAACATCTTCACTTCCAACAAGGCTGCAAGCAACTACTATAAGAGTTGGAAGTTACTGGAAGAGAGAAGACTAAATCTGTAGAGCAAGATAACGATTGACTGATGACTTAAAAGATTGCAAATTATATGAATCAGGAAAGCAAGATGAAGGAAGCGAATTCCAAAGAACTGATGTTCGAGGAAAAAAACTAGAAGAATAAGAGTTTTTGAAGCACTTAGGAACAGTCACAGAGAAAAGAAGAGACTTAATTGAATGGCGAGTAACACGAGAATGAATTTTAGTAGATGGCACAAGGGACGCTAGCTCTTTAGAGCAGTGCCCATTATAGTATTTGTAGAAAAGAGAAAGAGAAGCAACATTACGACGATGTGACAAAGGTTGGAGATTGGCTGCCAGAGCAGGTCCAACTATGTTTACAATTCGTTTTTGCACCTTGTCTAAAAGAGAAAGAGCATCATTAGAAGATCCGCCCCAGATGTGGCAACAGTATTCCATACAGGGACGGATTTGAGATTTATAGAGATAGAGAATAGAATCTGGAGTAAGAAAGTGTCGAGCTCGATAAAGAGATGCAACCTTAGCAGATGCTAATTTTGCAATGGATTTGATATACGGTTTAAAAAAAAGATCAGAAGTAAGAGTTAATCCTAGAAGATGAATGGTAGATGACTCATCTAGTACATTACCATTCATAAATATAGGAAGATCTAAATTATTACGATAATGATTGGCCGAACAAAATTGAGTTTTATCTGAATTAAAGTTCACCAGCCACTGTGAGCCCCATGCTGTAGCAGAAGTGAGATCCTTTTCAAGCTCAGATACCCCCTCCAAGCAATCAGAGAGTGTAGGCTTCTTATCATGACAAGAGTAAATGGTAGTGTCGTCAGCGAATAATGCCACCTTAGATGTGAGAATATCTGGAAGATCGTTAATGTAAATTAAAAAGAGTATAGGGCCAAGGATTGAACCTTGAGGAACCCCTGAAGTTACAGGATGTGAAGAAGAGTGTTGTCCATCGAGGACAACTTTTATACTACGATTGGAAAGAAAGGACTCAATAATCATAAAGACGTTACCAGCTACACCATAAGAAGAAAGCTTATGGAGAAGACCAGCATGCCAAACTTTATCAAAAGCTTTAGAAATGTCAAGTGCGATAGCCTTAACCTCTCCACCTCTATCTAATGCACGGTAAAACCTATCGGTTATTACTGTTAGCTAATCAGCTGTAGAACGAGAAGACCGAAATCCATATTGATGATCAGAAAGTAAGTTATTTGATTCAAGATGAGAGATTAAGTGTTTGTTGATTAAAGATTCAAAAACCTTGCTTATGACAGGAAGAAGACTAATGGGGCGGTAGTTAGATGAATCAGATCGCTCTCCGGAATTTTTGAAAATAGGGATAACAGATGCTGCTTTCCAGCATGATGGAAAACAAGACTCTGATAAGCACTTGTTAAATAGTTTAGAAAGTATGGATGAAAGCTCCGGAGAACACCTCTGCAAGACTACAACAGGAATGTTGTCAGGACCACAAGCTGTTGAAGAGTCTAAGCAGGAAATTACTTTAGATACAGAAGCTGAAGTGATGCGAATGTCAAGCAAGGGATCAACCTGTTTGACGGCTATGTCAGGTAAAACGCAACTAGTGGAATCAAGAGATGGTTTTGATGAAAAGTTCTTTGCAAACAATTCAGCTTTGTCTTTAGGTGAGGTGACAAAGTCTGAACCATACAAGAGAGAAGGAATAACAGATTTGCCCTTATTATTGATACTGTTAAAGATTCTCCAGAAGTCTCGAGAGCCTAATTTTTGTGATGAGATACGAGATTTAATGACCTGGGAATAGCGAGCTTTGGCGTCAGACAAAACCTTTTTACAATGGTTTCTAGCGATAGTGAACAGATGTCTGTTTTCTGGAGAATTGTTTTGCTGATAGATATGGAAGTAACGGTTTCGATTAGAAATTGCTGCAGCGCAATGTGAGGAAAACCAAGGAGAAGAGTGAGGCTTGACCTGGAATCGTCGAGAGGGAATAAAAGATTCCATGCCAGCCTGAATCCACGAAGTTATGTAAGAAGCACATTTGTCAGCAGGAAGACGAAAGATTTCTACCCAAGGGCCATCACGAAGAAAATCACGGAAAGAGTCCCAGTCAGCTTTAAGGTAGTTGTATGTGGTACGATGATAGGGGGATTCTGATGAAGTAGAAGAATTTGA
This sequence comes from Hydra vulgaris, assembly GCF_022113875.1. Taxonomy (NCBI): domain Eukaryota; kingdom Metazoa; phylum Cnidaria; class Hydrozoa; order Anthoathecata; family Hydridae; genus Hydra; species Hydra vulgaris. The sequence goes on along the minus strand of NC_061159.1, from coordinate 10,443,360 downwards.
TAATAGTTTTAGAGAGATCAAACCGTGATCAGAAGTACCTAAGGGTGAATGTGGAGAAATTGAGCACTGACTAGGATCCAAGACAAGACATAAGTCGAGTAGAGAAGGTAAATGATTAGAGTTGTCTGGAAAACGAGTTGGAAAGTTGACTATTTGAGTTAGAGATTGAGAAAGGCAAAAGTTGAGGGCCTTAACGCCAGCAGAGTCACTGACACTAGAGCCAAGCCAATTGGTGTGATGGGCATTAAAGTCACCAACAACGACGATATTGGCCGATGGATAAAGAGAGAGGGCTTGGTCAATTTGATCAGAAATAACATCAAGAATAATGCAATCTTGGGATGAAGGAGAGCGATATAGAACAAAGAGAAAGGCCATAGAATGTAGATGCCCAGGCCAAGCATGTGATTATTGGAGTCTTTACGAATTAAAGGAAGATAACCATCAACACTAAGATCACAAGATGGGACAGCCGAACTCAAATTAGTCTCACAAAGAGCAAGTAGGTCTGGTGAACTTTGCAAGAGATAAGACTCAACAGAAGAAAAGTTACTTCGAAGACCACGAATATTAGTAAATGATAGGTTTAGAGAACTTGGTGATGACGATGGTTTTTTGTGTTTATTAGTTTTAGGTACTTTAGTCATTTTAAATTTATAAAGAACTTGACTCAAGTATAGATAGTACTCAGTACACTATTTAACAACTAAGCAATAGCCTCATTACTATTAATAAACCCTAAGCCGTAGCAAAGGGCTCCAAATGTGGCCTCTGCAATGCACACCAAAAGTACAAACAGGGACACCATCCATGTGCAACATGGCACTGTTAGTACTCTGATATTTTTCGGCTGTTGATGGAATCAGCCTCTCTGAGAGCTACCACAGAGTTCGGGAAACCTGACTACCAGCCGGCCTCAGAACCATAAAACTGAGTTTTAGAGCTGTACCCTCATTAGGAGATAATAGAATGAGTTGCCCAGTCATAAAAATAGAGACACAAGCAATACCCACGCATTGAGTCAAGAAGATCCAGCGTTCAACATCCTAAACTGGAAACAATGTATTAAAAATACATCTGCGCCAGCCTAATAGATGAGAATTGTCCCGAACTGCTAAAATGATCAGAATCAACATCTTTTTCTTCAATTTGAATATCATCTTCAATATCGTCATCAAATCCAGTGTCAAAATATGCATAAGAAAACTTGATAAAAAACAAAGCTAATAACCCAATAAAATAAAGCTTACTCATTTTCAAAGCGTTATGAAATAAACTAATAAACTAAATGTAAATTAAATTTGGATATTCTCTGGGTTAACATAATCAATTGTTTAAGTTGCGGCGCATATAATGCATTGTATAAGAAAAAAAAAAATTTAAACAATTCTTTTATGTACACTCCTTAGTTTTTAAACGATTTTTTCTGTTGCTAAGTTACGGGAAAATATCTTTACTCGATCGTTACAGCATTTTTACAACAAAATAACATTGCAAAGCATTGGTACTCAACGTGGCTTCTACCGCCCACTGGTGGACTGTAGATTTTTTTGGTCCGAGAAATTTTTTTAGTATACAAAGATACATGTCTGTTTTTAATGTTCTTATTTTATTCATTTTTATATGGGTTATATGGGTTATTGATTTTTATATGGGTGTTTATTCATTTATATATGCATATTAATTCATTCTTATATGCATATTTATTCATTCTTATATGCGTATTTGTTTATTCTTATATGCGTTTTAAAAAAGTACAGTTTTTTTCAAAACAAATTGTTTTTGTTTCCTGGTAAACGAGGTTAAAAATACTTAAGATGAAGACTTTTTACATTCGATGTTGGTTTATTTAAGGTACAAACTACCCTCATTTTCTTACTTAGCTTACTATTAGGTCTTTGTTTAATTTTATTATTAAATTTATTGATTGATTAAATTATTATTTATTTAATGATTTATTTATCTATATTTAAATTTAATTATTTATTATTACTATTAATACAGAAATTCTTACCCTATAGATGAAAGAGATTAAAAAAAAAGCCATGCCAATCAAAAAGCAAATGAAAATGTTACAAAAGAGCACATTGAAATACTTAGGCATTTTGTTGAAAGAAATAAATCTACAAAAAGCTTTTTTACTTCTTTCAAGTTTGTCTAAGCGCATAGTTCAAAATCTTGTCATTAAGTTAAACAGAGAAGAATTTGACGAAATGACTTGATTCGATGTGTTTTCTGATATAAAACGAGGTAAAAAACCTATAAACCCTGAAACAAAAAATATTATTGAGTTATGCGTAAAAGAAAACAACCTTTGTATAAAAGAAGCAATAAAAGAAAATCTTTTTGCAGTAGGCTTTAACATGTCTAACCCTACTATTTTAAGAAAGCTCAAACGCTCGGATTTATTAAGAAAACGTGTTGCGCATGTGGCAGAAAAACTCAACACGAGTTATTGAAATGAAACTTAACACGAGTTGTTGATGCACGCTATGCATTTGCAAGCGAAATTAACAGAACTTCAAATGAAAAACTAATTTATTTGGATGAAACTGGATTTTATGTGCACACCAACAGCACATATGGTTATTTGCTAAGAGGTGCGCCAGCAATTTTACAATGCAAATAGTGCAAATTTTAGCAATGTTAATTTGATTTATGCTGTTTCAACAATGGGAGTGCTGGCTTATAAAATAAAAACTGGATGCTGGAATGCCGATTTATTTTGTACTTTCATTACTACAATGTTAGCACAAGCGATTAGGAATGCAAATGTAAAAGCGCCGATGCTTGTAATGGACCATTGTAAAGTCCACTGGAGTCTTTCTGTATAGAAAACACTAGACTCTTATGACATAGCTGTTAAGTATTTGCCAGCATACACGTCACATCTTAATCCAATAGAAGAACTGTTTTCTTCTTTAAAGCATACTTACATACACGATTAAAAATCACGATTATTTTTAATTAAAATTGCTCTTATCAGTCGAATAAACGGACATAAAAAGGAGAGTTTGAAATATTTATAAAAAGTTGTTATTTATTTTCTAAAAACTTTTCATAAAACATGTAAATTTGCGCACTTCAGGTAAAAGATTTCCTTCTTGAAGTAATATTGCTAAATTATTTTATATGAATATTATTTCGTATGCGAAACAGTTGTTTAATTGGTTGTGAAATTATTTTACACGAATGTTTTTTTAACTATTTACATGAATATTAGACGAGAAGAGGGAGAAATCATAAAAAGTAAAAAGTCGAGGGGGAGATCATAAAAAGTTGTATAATTTTTTTGATAGTCATACGTATAATTTTTTTGATAGTCATACGTATAATTTTTTTGATAGTCATACATATAATTTTGCTTCTCATCTTTTTGAGAAGAAAAATTTTGCATAATTCTAAGCAAACAATTATCATATTATTAATTAATTTTCTTTTTGAACATTAACCTTAAATTTAGCATTAAATTATCTCGCGAATGATTCACTGTGTACACGTGTATTACACGTCCAGAATAGAGGTATTCGATAACAAGGCTGACTGACAAACTAGTAATTGTTTTTATTAATTTCATACAATTTTTGTTATTATCATTTTTATTCACAAATACTATTTTTAAATGTAGTAAATAAATATATACTGAAGCATCTTATCACACCTGCAAATATTAGCACATTCATTTTTGTTTATTGTAGTTGTTATTTTAAATGGAAGAATATAGAGATATATTTCTCGGATTTTTTTTACGTTAACATTATATTAATATAATAATGTGAACGTAAAAAATAGTATAGCAATGGTATTGTTGTTTGATATTTATTTTCATTTTAACTCAACACAGAATACTGAAATAGGCTTTTAGATTATTTCTTTATTAACATATAGCAATATGTTACTAAAAATAACTTTAGGTGTTGCTAAAATTACCCACAACTCTCCATAAGAAATAATTTTAAAAGTTAGTAATTTATTATAATTTTAATTATAAGTAATAAAATGTTGATTTTTCCTAGAAATATTTACACTTCAAGACAATTTTTTGTAATGTAAATACTTTATTATGCTGTATGTTTCAAACGTGCAGCAATTAAAATGCAAAAAATCAAACCATTAAATTACAGTCGGCCTAGAAATACCAGGCATACCAACTGTTTTTGAGTCAATACCTGTTGTAAAATTTCTAATTTTACATTGTCTTTCAAAGGCTTATATTTCTTTACCTAAATGGTTTTGTAATGGTGAAAATTACAAATTAGCAAAATGGTTGTATATTGTTTTATATAAATTAATTTATTTTTTTTATAAATATTTTATTTATATAAATTTTTGTGTAAAGTGATTGCCTGCTTCTTGTGGGTAAGACGTATTGCGAAAAACAGCCCAATATCAAAGTGGTAAATAATTTGATGAAGATTAAGAAAGTAACTTTTATGCATAAGATACTTTTTTTAATGATTGCAAAAAAAATTTGAAAAAAAAAAAACCAATAAGTGTATTAGTAATAGTGTATTATTAATGCACCAATATGAATTCAAAATAAGAGCTGTTGTTACCGATAACCATTCTACCAATGTTAATGTTTTTTCATAGTTTCATAAAACATATACTGGAAATGGGAAACTACTTATTTATCATACAGTTTGTAAAGGTAATATTTACAAACATACTTACTATTTGATATATTCTGTTTTATAAAAAATGTAAGAAACAACATGTTGAATGCAAAAAGTTATTAAACTTACACTGACAATGTTTGACAAAACAATTGCAGCTGCAATATAGAATTATTTTTCTAAAAGAAGTAATGCAGTGCAACTTTTATAATTGTTTCATCAGTTATTTATCACACTTAATTCAAAATAGAAACTCGATTCATTCAATCAATTCAGCAATGCTGCTGTGAAAAATGATTACAAAATTTATAGAGAAATTACAAGTTTTATTAAAGTTTAATTAAAATATTATACATTAACCAAACTTCTCATGCTCTATTTACAAAACTACAAGCAACTGCACCTCTTATGAATGATTTGCTTGAAGAAGGCTATACACTTGTCATTACTTCCGATTTACAATTTGATCCTTTGGAGCTAGGTTTTAGTAAGTATAGTTAAATGATCAACGGTAGATTTTTTGTGAGTCTTTTAGAAACACACAACAGTGAAAAAATTTTTTCTCCATAATATTTTCTGAAGAAAATGTTTATCAAACGTTTGATAATCATAAAAAAATATTATGCAAGACATTGCTTAATTGTTTACATAAATACTAGTGTCAGGTTTCTGACATTAGTATTTATGTAGATACATAGTATTGAATAGATAGCATAGATATATACTATAGCAAGTTACATTGATAAAAAATAAAAAAAAGATATTTGGATGTTAAACTTATAATCAATTAACATTATTTTATACAGAGGAGAACCTATATGCCCAATTCAACCTCTGTCTGATTTTATTTGTAATCTTTTTAGCATTCTAATTAAAAAATATTTTTATTTTTATTTGCTGTGTAAAATCGGTTTTAAAAACGATTACTTTAAACTAAAAAAAAAACGGATTAAAAATAGAGATCGATTATTGCAGATCGGTTTGTGGCTAAACCACAAACGACCTGATTTTATGGCATATACTGACTATACTATGTTTTTTTTTTTTTGTAATATATTTTTATTGTAATTCTGCCTTGTGGCTGTACTTATTTCCCAGTCTTTTTGTGCCCACTTTTTCAACTAACCCAACCGCTTTTATTATTTTCTTAGTAAGTTGGTAATTATGGCGGATATATTTTGAAAGTTATTTGATAAAACATCTGATAATGCCATTTTTAAAAAGATGTCTATTGTTATTGTCTATTGGTATGTAGACAGTAACTATAACACTCGTAAAGATTTTTCAAGGTTAGTTGACTGCCCTAAATTATTTAAACGGGTTTAAATAATTTAAACGTGCCTAAAACTATGGGAATGTTTAAATAACTATCTTTCTGTTGGTCAAGTAATACTCATTGTTTGTTGTACATTCAAAAATAAAAAAGTTTGTGCATTATTTTTTTATAAAAAGACTCTTTATAGTTGATCACTGAATTTTCTTTCAATTTAACATCAGTTTTAACAAAAATTTGATGGATTGAATTTTTTAGATTACAATTACACTCCAAGATTGACAATTGAAAGATTTTTTTTTTCAGTTGTCGATCTAAGAAATTAAATTTGGTAATTATTTATATCATTGTAACTGGTTTAATAATGCTTTCGAATTAGGTATGGCTTTAAATGTAAAAGAACTAAAGCTTGAAAAATGTAGAAGTCAAGTCAATCATGATAACCACTTTTAATAGCAAGTAAGTCAATCATGATAGTCATTTTTAATATCTGATTAATTTAAAGCTTTCTATCACTTTACCTCTTCTGAATCATCTTATTAATGATTTAATCAATTAAATGAGATTGAGAAAGTTGTTGGTTTAAAAAATGTTGGTTTGTATGGGGCGTTTTTAGTTCCAACCTAACTAAACTAACTAAGATAGACAAATTTATTTTCATTAATATCTGGACATCTATCATTCCTATCTTCATACCAAGCCTCTATTCATGCAAAGTTGGATTTATGGGACCCTCTTCTGAAAAAACAAACAAAACCCCCATCTAGTATGTCTTCTGAAAAAATAAACAAAACCCCCATCTAGTATTTGTAAAACAAAAGTTATGACAATGACTGGTTTTCCAAAAATTCTTGAATTTTTTTAACAATTCAATTCTAGCAATTTTAATTTCTAGGTATTATAATTACAATACCTAGAAATTAAAAACTTTATCACAAAGTAGAATGCTAGAAAAGTGATTGAATGAACTTGGCAATGTCAATTTATACAGAAATTGTTTTAAAAGTAGGCAGGGTTATCAGCATATTTTTAGCTTCTGGAGAAAGACATTTAAAACATTTTTATAATTTTCTCTAAGAACATCTTATTGTTTATTTGTTTTACTAAAATGTTAAATGTTTTAAAAAGTGCTCTAAACTGAATACAATGTAAACTACTAGATAAAAAAAATAAATATTTTAAAATATTTTAAAATTTATATTAAAAATTTTGTTAGTGTATGCTACAAAAAGAGTCCTGAATATTTATAAAAAACAAAGGTGTAATAAATTAGCTTCGTGAGGATCCTATAAATGGTGAGACTATTAATATCGTGTTTTTTTAAATATGTACTTATATATAGTAGTATAAAATAAGTAAATATTTAAAAAATTAATGCATAATAATATCATGATACTTTTGAATATACTACGATATTACTATAATGTTATTATTATAATAACTGCAGTTATGCAGTTAGTAACAAAATATAAAAAAAAGAATCCAGAAATAGAGGACTTTTTTTTTGTCAACAATAACAATACTTTTAGATTGACGCCTATTAAAAATATGAAAGAATTTAGAAATGGAAAGCTAACCTTAGGCAGCATAACAAATTTCATATGGGTTGCAATGTTCAACTTACGAACAGAATAGCCAAGGCAAATTTTATATTTTACCATTAATTATTTTATTAAAATCATTGAAAGTAAATGAAAAATATATGTGTACAAAAAGTGTAGACATATATTTATTCAGCGCAGAAGCTGTTCAACCCTTAAATTTAAAACGCTCAGATGTCTGAAATGTTTGGCAGCGCCTAATTAACGTAATTATCAGACCTCTTTTTGATGTAGATTTACCGACTTATTAAATAGTTGCAATTATGACGTAATTTCACAAATTTAAGTTACACCTATAAAAAAAATCCTAGATCCGCCCCTGAATAATCAGCAGGCAATCAGTTAGCTAAGAATACATGCATAAAATAATGTACTCAAAGAAAATGTAACTATCACTTGACCATTTTAACAAAATAAGAATAAAAGATTTAAAGTACAAACACGACTCTTAACCAAATTAAGAAATCAAACTTTTAAACATAATGATTAAAAAAACTAGACTCTTAATTTTTTATGGAAAATGAAACAAACCAGGCCATTTAATTGGTGGTTTTAATTTGATTGGTTATTTTTAAGTGGGCCAAGGCACTATGACCATTACTTTTCTTGCTCTACATTATTGATTTATCTTCAACATCAAGCCTAATAAATTTTATTTTATTTTCAGAAGACTCCGATCTTTCTTATTCTCATAAAAATATTGAAACACTTTTTTAAGTAGTCAATGAAGATCTAAATTATAAAGAACTAAATAACGTAAATGAATGGTTTATATGCAACAAATTGTAAAGCAACAAATTCTCTCGGTTTTCTATATCCTACCGGGGTCCGCCCCTATAACAAAAAAACGTCCAAAAATTTTTATGATCAGAAACACTATTAATTTACGCTATACTTAGTTATACTTGTTAAACCACTTTTATTATGATATGCTAAATGTGGTATTATTATGTTATACTTTTTTCATTGAATTATATTATGTCATGTAGTTTTAACGGAACGATGTGTAAATTTATTAAAGTTGTAAAAAAAAAAAAAAACTGTCCTTGGATGTTTAAAAAATAAAATTTTCCACCCATCAAACATGAATAGCATACAAAACAAAGTAAAAGAAATAGCTCTTACCCAATCTCCTATTTAATAAAATTAGCATTAAAAGTAAAAGATCTTTGAAATTTCTATAAGTGAATTTTAAAGAAAATATATTATGATTTAATATATAAACTCTATAGAAAAAAAATATTCCCAAAAACATTGGCAATAGCTATATAGTTAAGACATTTTAAAATTTTAGGTCCTTTGAAAAATGTATTTTTCTTTTATACTTAACTTTTATACTTAACTTTTGGCAACATCATAAGGGTAACTACTAATAACACTAAGTTAAGAAAACTGTGCAACAAGCAAAAACATGCAGTTTTTTTTTTTTTTTATTTAATTTTATTTGCATTCACTCCCAACAAGGCTGCAAGCAACCACTATTAAGTTGGGAGTTACTAGGAAAAAAAAAAAAAGAACAGACTTATAGAGCAAGGAAACGGTTGACAGAAGACTTGAAAAGTTGAAGGTCGTATTAGTCAGGAAAACTAAGAAAGAAGATGGGAGAGAGTTCCAAAGGATTGAAGTGCGGGGAAAAAAACTAGATGAATAAAAGTTTTTAGAGCATGCAGGGACAGATACAGTTAACGAATGAGACTTAGCTGAATGAAGAGTAAAACGAGAATGAATTTTAGTTGATGGAACTAGAGATGATAACTCCTTTGAGCAGTGACCATGATAGTATTTGTAGAAAAGAGAAAGAGATGCAACTTTACGACGATGGGAAAGAGGTTCAAGCTTAGCAGATGGTCCAGGTCCAACAACATTTACAATGCGTTTTTGGACCTTGTCAAGAAGAGAAAGTGAATCGTTAGAAGAACCAGCCCAAATACGACAACAGTATTCCATACAGGGACGAATAAGAGATTTGTAGAGGTAGAGAATGGAATCAGAAGTAAGGAACTGGCGAGCACAATAAAGAGAAGCAACCTTAGCAGAAGCTAATTTAGCAATCGATTGTATATATGGTTTCCATGAAAGGTCAGTAGTAAGGGATAATACAAGAAGACGTAAAGAGGAGGACTCAGTAAGAGGAATGCCATTCATTAATATAGGAATGTTGACCATATTACGGTAGTTGTTTGCAGTTAGCAACTGGGTTTTTTTAGAGTTGAAATTTACAAGCCACTGTGAACCCCAATCTATTACTGAAGTGAGATCGGATTCAAGATCAGCTGCTTGTTCTAGGCGATCGAAAAGAGAAGACTTTTTGTCAATACAGGAGTATAAAGTTGAGTCATCAGCAAAAAGGGCTACTTTAGATGAAAGGTTGTCAGGAAGATTGTTTATGTAGATAAGAAACAAAACAGGGCCCAGGATGGAACCTTGGAGAACCCCAGAAGTTACTGGAAATAAAGAAGAGTGTTGGCCTTCAAAGATGACTTTAAGAAAGAAATGATTTGATAATATCAAACACTTTCCCAGAAACACCATATGAAGCAAGTTTATGGAGAAGACCAACATGCAAAACTTTGTCGAAATCTTTAGATATATCGAGAGCAATAGCCCTAGCCTCACCGCCTCCATCTAATGCACGATAAAATCTTTCAGTTATAGCAGCTAGCAAGTCGGCCGTAGAGCGAGAGGATCGAGACCGTATTGATTGTCTGACAGTAGTTTATTTGACTCAAGATGAGATGTGAGGAATTTGTTGATTAAAGACTCAAAGAGCTTGCTAATAACAGAAAGAAGACTGATCGGACGATAATTGGAGGGGTCAGAATTTTCTCCAGAGTTTTTGAGGATTGGAACCACGGATGCCATTTTCCAACAAGCAGGAAAACAAGACTCAGTCAAACACTTGTAAAACAGTTTAGAGAGAATTGAAGAAAGTTCTAGAGAACAATTCTGCAAGACTGTGACAGGAATGTTATCTGGACCACAAGCTGTAGACGAGTTTATTTGAGATATGACTTTAGCAACAGAAGCCGGAGTGATTTGAATGTCTAACAATGGGTCAACCTGTTTGACTGGAATGGAAGGAAGAGATGTCCATAAAATTTAAGAGTGGAATTAGAAGTAAAGTTCTTTGCAAATAGTTCAGCTTTATCCTTGGGAGAGGTAATAAGATTAGTCCCATGTATGAGAGATGGAATGTTAGATCTACCCTTGTTAACAATGCTGTTGAAGAATTTCCAAAAGTCTTTAGAGCCTAACTTCTGTGATAAGATGCGAGATTTAGTGAACTGAGAATAATGGTGTTTAGCATCAGAAAGCACCTTTTTACATCAATTTCTTGCAATAACAAATAGCCGTTTGTTCTCAAGAGAGTTGTTCTTTTAAAAAAGATGAAAAAAATGATTACGATTGGATATAGCAGCCGCACAAGAAGAAGAAAACCATGGATTAGAATGAGGCTTGACTTGAAACCGACGCGAAGGAATAAAAGCTTCCATTCCAGCCTGAATCCAGGAGGTTACGTACAATTAGAATTGTATTTAGAGCTGATTGAGCTGTTCTTTGTAAACTTCTTTTCCGTTTACTTGGCTTACCTTAAATGTCTTCAAACTTAACATCAATCTAATTTTACAGTTTATGTATATAACAAAGTGTTAACTAACTTTAAATATTTTTGAAACTTATTTTGAAAAATTACACTATAAGTATGCTACAAGATTTTCCATGAACGACTTTGTTTTTACCAAAATCTTATTCAAAACTGAGTTCTTTAAACAATTCAGAATTTTTGTTAAAAAAAGTTTTTCAAACATTGTTTTTGCGAATGTTACTTCTCTTAATCCGTTTAAAATTAAATTAAAAGTTTATTACTCATGTTTATTTTATTTCTTATTTAGATTTATTAAACACCCACTATACAAGTAAGGTAAATTAAGAGTTTCATACAAGATTAATATAAAAAATGTTGGATTTTTTTTTTAACGTGATCATCTTGGAATATGTTTTTCAAGAATGTCCTTGAAGATAATTCTCTGCTCTTTTAAGTTCCAGCACTCAACTGCACATTTTAGAGTTTGAAGATCCGTCTCAGAAATTAAATTTTTGAGGCCGATTATTTTTATTTTTTTTTTTACTTTCCATTATTGTCTCCAGATTTAGTTCATGATTATTGCACAAGCTTTTGATACTATCTAAAAAATGTTGTGGGCTGTTTCGTTTTTCAGCTGCGACTTAATATTATCATATGTCATTTTATTGTTCATCAGGCAAATAAATAAATTTAGCTTGTTTTGTTGTATAATAATTAATATATCTTCAATAAAAAATAAGGTATGAATATAATTTTTGCTATGTTTTGAAACATCGAGGAGTGACTTAAGTGCATTTCTTCCAAATATGTCAAGCTTTTGCATTAACATTTTTTTTATGTTCACACGGCTCAAGACCATACGTTAGTGTTGGAACAGCTAAAGTTTTATATAACTGAACAATGGAGTTTGGATTCCTGATCAAATTAAAGTTTGGATTACCGTCCGGAAAATAGATATTCGGTGGTCAATGTTTGATTTATTAGGTGAGGCAAAAGGTGAACTTTTTGTATCCCATGTAAAGCCTAGATGAATAAGTTTATCATGAAGTTTTATTTATTGGTGGTTGAGAGTTATTGTGCAGTTTTTAATTTGCTTTTTTTCGGTGAGCAGGAACTCGGTTAAGTCAGCATTCAATCTCATGCAGTTTGTACATATTGCATATATTAATAAGCTTTTGTAGGCCATTATATTACATATATTATTAACCTTTTGTAGGTCATATTACATATATATTAGTAAGCTTTTGTAGATAATTTTTTTAAGTGTTTGTTTTAAAATAGATCAATAAAAGAAAGTTATTTTAAACACTGAACCAAGTAAAAAACAATGTAATTAATTTAAGTTAACTTTAAATTTAAATACAATAAACTCAAAAACAAAATTAAATAATTACTGACAATAACTATTAACTCTCTGAAAAAGTTTTGTATAAAATATTATTTGTAACAGGTACTCGGAGATAAGAAAAAAATAATGTCTTCTTCTTGCTCCAGGCAATATTTTCGCTTCTTGCTCCGAGCATTAATTTTCGCTGTAAAGCTATGTAGGTCGTAATATTCATTCAACGGCAAAATATGTTTTAAAAAAAAGTCATCTCTTCCAGGGTGATGCAGTGAGAATTTTTTAATGGGTATTCCTGCCCCTATACTTTAATTGCCGTGGTTTTTTTGCAAAATTTTTTCTTTTTAATGAATATTAGCGGAATATCTTTTGCAATTTTCTTCTTGTCAAAAATTTATTTGCAATAAAAATAGTTTTTTTATACCCACTGACACACAAAACGTAGAAAAATATCTGGTAACAAATTCAGACAAATGAAATACCAGAAACAGTATCGTAAATCAGGGTTCCTTTTTTTTTTTTTTTTGTTTATTAAAACTCGAAGCGAATCGTAAGATTCTGTCACCGAGAACCGTTTAACAATACAATAATAATAAACTAATTATTTTAAAGAAATATAAAATAAAAAGTAAACACCGTTCAAAAAAAACCCTACATAAAATTAAGATAAAATAAAACCGCAATTATAAAACACCGTTGATCCTTATTACCAACACCTTCACGATTAATTCTACAGTTGACGATCTCCCACAGGTTCTCGATAGGGTTGAGATCCGGAGATTAAGGCGGTGAATTCTTCACCGTCAGGTGGTTGTCTTGAAACCACTGCTAGACTACTTTTGCAGCGTGTTTCGGATCATTGTCTTGCTCTAAAACCCATTTTATTGGCATATTCCATTCAGCATGAGGTAACATAACATCTTTCAGGATATTTTTATACATGGAGCGGTCCATTATTCCTTCGTTTCGATGTATTGGACCTAGAGCGTTAGCAGAAAAACACCCCAAGACCATTACATTGCCTCCACCATGCTTCACGGTCTTATGGCAGTACGTAAATCGAGGCGTTTTCCGGTTGGTCGACGTACACGGCAAATGCCATTGCTCCCAATGATGTTGGATGTTGAACTTCAATTCATCACTGAACAGGACATTTCGTGTTTTTTGCACATTCCAGTCAATATGAGATGTAGCAAACAGGAGTCTTTTCTTCTGGTTCTTTAGTGAAAAGTGGTTTCTTTGCTGTGGTTTCTTTGCAGGGCGTTGAGAAAACAATCCGGCTTTAACAGCACGTCGTCTTATTGTTCGGTCCGATACAGACAGCTCTAATTGATTTTGTATCTCGACTGATAATATCCAGGAATTCTTCTTGACGGATCTGAAGATCATAGAATCCTCTCTAGAAGTGGTGGAACGCGGTCTTCCACCTTCATTGTTTGCTGCCAACTTTCCTGAACGATATTTGGAACATAGTCTTGATACGGTCCATTTTTTTTTCTGCATGCTTCTGGAAACTTCTGGAAACTTCTGGATACTTCTGGATACTTCTGGATACTTCTTTTAGTTATTAAAAAATTCCGTGACGTTGACATGGACCTGACTTAAGAAAATGAAACAAACCGAAAAAGTTGTACTTGTTTTGTCCGCTGCAAAATGACACTTGTCAACGAAATTCTGCCTGTGTGCTGTCACCTGTCAGCTGATTGCTCATGTCATGGCATGCTATGAGTCTAGACTCCTTAACTGTTTTCTGTGGTAGTATAGCTCGTTTCGTTTTTAAGACATTTAAAATTAGGAACACTTTTGCGCATAGTTCGATGTTGGTTGTATAAAAGAGAAACGAGATCAGAAGAACTCGAAAATTTTATCTATTGAGAAAATAAATTTTTTCAGTTTGTTTATATAAGATTTTGATCAGTACCTAGAATTTCAGTTGTTTGTTCATATCTTGCTAAAGTAGGCATTGAGTTATTGCCATTATTGCTTGTTCCAGAACCACCATTTTTAAAAAAATCAACAAGCCTTATTTTGTTCATAAAATCAGTCTTAATCTTTTATTTAGCTAGAGATGCCTTTTCTTTGTGTTCTTTAGATCTTGCTTGCCACTTAGTTGTTTCTTTTTATATCCAATGTGCAAAACTATCACAAAAAATCAAATCCATGCATGAAGACTGGAAAGACCATATTTGAACTCTCTGTTAGTATTATCTATATTAAGGATATCGAGATTATTCATACTTTTTAGAGAGACACCACGCACTGAGCAGAATTGGTATAAGTTAGTTTGTTCAGATAATATTGTTCGAACTTTTCTATCAATCATTGTAAGTTCAATAATACAATTCACCTCAATAGAAGAACCACAAACCTCTAATAAAATCATATCCAAGCTTTCTATTTCACTTTCATAGACCATCCAGATCATATTTTCAAATCCGTAAATTGTTTTGGTAAAATATCCGTAAAAAATCTGCAATATATTTTCCCTTACTTTTGACTTAATTTTGCTTTTAGCTGAACTGATTCTAATTTCTTTTTTAAGTTTTCTTTTTTTTTTTTATAAGTTTTGAGTGAAAAAACACACTTTGAATCTCTATTCATGTCAGGTTCTGATAAAACTTGTTTACAATGCTTTGGACGGTAGCACCATCAAAACCAGCCTTACACGTGAGTGTCATTGTTTTTATTGCTTTTTTGTTTGTTATCAAGTGCCTCAGCACAGGTTCCTAAGCTGCACAGATTCTTTGCAAATTTTGAATCATTAAAAATATTTAAGAAACTGAAGTTAAATAGTCCTGTTATACTGTTATATTTGCAGGATAACATTTCAATTTTGCATCTTTGGCATCATTGTAAGCGGGGTAGATGTTTTATTCTTTCTTCAAGGCCCCGCTTCTAATCAATTAATAGGAAGCTTTTGTCAGACTGGCAATAATTGTAAAGCCAGTGCTTCGCCTGCCTTATATTTAGTTGCTTTATCTATGTTTGAAATATTTAAAACGTTCTTGTCAGCACTAACAATAGATTTATCTCTAAATTTTTCATTAGCAGCAAAAAATAATTCATTGGATGAATGAGATTCAAGTAAACAAGATACACGCTGTTTTTTAGTTTTGTTAGAAAAATTGTCAAATGCAACTGGTTTTCGACCACGTCTACTTGCAATTGGTTCATTGTTGTTTTTTTCTGACAATTAAATATTCATTAAGCCAATTAACAAACTTCTTTTCAAAATTTTTTATAGTATAGTTTGCAGATTTCCACTTTTTTTTATACAAGTAAACAAATTGTTGAACAGCATGTCTAAAAGCAACGTTTTTAAATTCAGCAAATTTTGGCTGAATAAATTTCAATATATTTTAAGTAACATTTTGTTTTGAAATACTAAGATTGTTTTATTAGAGAAAATTATGAATGTCTAAGTTTAATAAAACCATATCTAAATAATTCTTATAACAAATATTTTGTATTTAAAAGTTTAATGTTATAATATATATGCCGCGTGGACTACTACGCAAAGTAAGGTAGCCATAGTAACCAAAAAAATTAAACTCATAAGAATTGTGAATCTCATATTAATACATACCCCCAATATTGTGTACTTAGCGCAACTAAAATACTGTTAAAACAACGTTAATGTAAAAATGAGTTAATGCTATGCTAAATTTAGTACCATAGTAACCAACTTTAAAGATATATAAAATCTGAACGGGGATTTAAAGGGACGAGCAATTAATTAAAATTTGATTGAAGCACCGTATAGCTTAAATAAATATGAGACAGCACATGGCAAATTGTAGTAATTATTAGTTATAGTGCTGCAAAAAATAAATTTCTTAGAGATTGTTTTTTTAAATCTGTGGTTTTCAAAGTATAACTGAGATATGCTATGACATATTTATTTAACACATTGGTTTTTCTTATCTCTAAATACTCTAGAATCACATGTAATAATTATTTGTTTTAAATAACGTAGATTTTATTAAAATATAACACAGCGTTAATGTCACTGTAAATAATTTTTTTTATAATTCTTTTTTTTTTCCTAAATTTCAATTTTCAAAGCCTTACGTTTGCTTTGGTTTTCTAAAAATTTACTATACTTTCCTAATTCTTCCAATGATAAAAATATTCATGTTATTTTTGATCCTCAGCATTTAGTAAAAAGTATCAGAAACAGTTTACGAAGACATAACATTGACATTAATGGTAAAATAGTTTCTTGGCAACACATCCAGTCTCTTTACAATTTAGACAAAATAAACTCTGTGCGTCTAGCGCCAAAATTAAGAGATAGACACTTAGACCCTGGCCCTTTTTTATCTATGAAGGTCAAACTTGCCACTTAAGTTTTTCTCATCAATAAAAATGTCATTTTCAGTTTTTGCACAATCAACATGAAGAGCATGCGCTTTATTTGGAAAAAAAACATTGTTCTGTTTTTTGCTTTTTTTTAATAAAACTTTTAAACAGAGACATAAACCTACGCAATAAATCAAATGCAAAAAAAATTGCACGTATTCTTCATAATTAATATATTATGATACAATTTTTTCAATTTTTTCAATTTTTTTTTTTTATGTAATAAGAGGCGTTAATAACTTTAAAAAAAAATTGTTATGTTTTTTATTACAAGAAAAAATTTTATTTCATAAAATCCATCCATAAAGTCCGAAAAAATAATATTATAATATACCCAAATTGCAATTTTAAAAATGCACGAATAGCTCTTTGGTATACTATGATATTATTTTTTCAATTTAATTCTTTGAAATGAGACTTTGTTATTTTATAATGTATAATGTTAATACCTTTTATGTATAACAGTGCCGTAACCACAATTTTCATAATAGGAGGGCCCATATTACATATTAAAGACCTTTTTTTTTAAGTAACCGTTTTAGGGGCCAAAAGATAGGAAGGGGCCCAAACATAGCAGGGGAAAAGAGCCGTAACCAGCCAGAGAGAGCCGTTATGGTTCTGGTATAATAATATACTTTTATGATATAAAAAAATTATACTAACTTTATGTTCTACAAAACGTTTTTTTCCCTATTATTTCATACTTATTGAAACATTCTGAAACATGATAATCTTAACAAACAAACATTGTATATATGATGTCAAACATATTGTATATATGATGTACAAACGCATTGTGTATATGATGTACAAACATATTGTATATATGATGTACAAACACATTGTATATATGATGCACAAACATTGTATATATGATGTCTTAACAAACAAACATTGTATATATGATAATCTTAACAAACAAACATGCTTATTGAAACATTGAAACATGATAATCTTAACAAAATTGATGTATTCAAGTATTATTGCATTCAAGATATCTTAATGTTACAAAATTAAGATATCTTGAATACAAAATTAAGATATTTACAAATATCACATAAAACAAAGATACAAAGTTTATTTAAAAAAAAAATATTTTTGTTAGTTGCGGTAGAGGTCCGGCAGGACATCCCATAATGCAATTTTGATCAATTAAAAGGAGTTTTGCGAAATGGATTGGGTTTGTTCACGAATAATAAGTCTGGTTTAAATTTGTTACATTTAATTTATTTAGAAGCTTCAACATTACTTTTTTATTTTTAAAATTTGAAGATGTTTTAAAAACTTCCCCTATGGGCATTAATTTTTTTCCCCGTAATGTAGATAGTGAAGTAGACTACTTAATTCAGTCCTTCGCCCTCTGATTCTGGAGGCTAATACATTAAAAAGTTGACAACTTGTTGCAGTATTCATTTTTTTAAATTTAGTTAGCATGAACTCTAACGCAATGTCAGCAGTTATAAGGTTTGCATTGCGTCGACAAAGCGCTTTTACTGAAATTAGCGCGTTTACTAGTTCAGAAACAATTTTATACTCATTATCATTTTTATAGATAATATTTTTATAAAATCATTAATACTGATATCAACAACCCCTTTTTTCAATCAATTTTTTAACTTATGAAAACTTTCAAGCATTGATGGTAAGCTGTTCCATCTTGTTTTACAGTCTTTGATTAAAAAAGATTTTTTCGAAAGCTATTTTTTACATATTTTTAAAGACATTCGTCATTTTTATTTGGTGATCTTTTAAAAACCATCACTTTTTTTTATAACTTTATTAATCACTAGACCAATCGATTTGTTTGTAATTATTACGTCTTCAATTATTTGATTATCAACTATAAAGCAACTCTCGTCATCATCATCATCATCATCATCATCATCATCATCATCATCATCATCATCATCATCATCATCATCATCATCATCATCATCATCATCATCTATCATCATCATCATCATCATCATCATCATCATCATCATCATCATCATCATCATCGCTATCTAATCGCAGCTTTCACTAAATTCAGATTCATTTTCCAAATTTTCAATTTTTCTCGACTAAATATCTCTGCGTACAATTTGATGCTGACGTATTATATAAAACTGAAATAATGACCAATTAATTACCGTGAAAAATCATTGCTGTTGATTAATCTGTAATAGTTTTCCAATTTTTCTATTATACTCCGTCTGTCATTATTCATTCAATACTAAACCTTACGCGGAGTGTTTTTCTTTAAATAAGACTACACACTTTTCAGCTGGCATTGCCCTTACGATCCTAACTAAACCTAAATTCCAAAAATTATCTCTTTCGTATAAATTCTTATTCAAATAACGGGTATTTTAAATCGACGTCCACTAATCAAAAGAAGTTGTGGACCTAGTTCCACTGTTAATTTTTTGTCTTAATTCATTTCTTATAACATTCTTTATTTTGTTTGAGAAATCTTGTACCATTTTTTAAAACATTGTTAAAACATTTAAAACAAACGTTCGCCTCATAAATAACACAATATAAATAATTACAAATAAATTTTTAATTTATTCTCATTATTGTTATTCTTATTATTTATATTATTATATTATTCTTATTATTAGTTTATATTATTAGTTTCTTATTATTTCCAAATAAACGCGCGAGTTTATTTCAATATATAAAGAATATACAAAAGCCACAACATATTAAGATTAAACTTACTTTAAACTTATAAATCAATAAGGAAAACATTGGTATTAAATTTTATAGCTTTTATAGCATTGGTACTAAATTTTATAGCTTTGTTGTTACTTTTGTTTTATTTGACGCTATTTAAACGCAGGTATTAATCGGTAAACGCAGGTATTAATCGTAGTTTTATAATTTCTACCGGAACCCGAAACCGAAACCCCGGAATATTATAAAAACTAAAGGAATTAGTTGGTCTGCTGCACTTATTAACCAGTGGTACAGCATAACATATTTTTTTGTATACATTTTTTCGCATGCGGGGTAACTTTGAATAACATTTAAAGTAATCCTACAGCATAAGTTGTCAGAAATGTGAAATAATTTTAAATTTTGTCATAACAATACATGTATAATAATATCTAATTTGTACTATTTCTAAAAATTTATATACATGTTTATACAAATGATACATTATATCATATTTATCTTTTTTTTAATTCTAGTAAAGTTACAATATTAAAAAAAAAAATGTCAAGTAATTTTTGCGTAGAATTACATTCAAAACTGTGTTGCATAAAAAAAGTTTTAAAATATTTTTTTTTTAGTTTGCATTATTAACATTTCGTAATTTACATGTAATGTAAACATATAAACATGGAATCTGTAAGAAGATCATATCGATCTTGTTGCCAAAACCATATAAAAATGATATAAAATAATACAGGTAGTTTATAACAAAATAACAATAACAATAAAAAATGACAAGCCAAAAAAATAAAAATAATAACCCAAAAAAATGATAAAAACTTAATGGTTAAAAAATTAAGTGGTTAAAAATAATATCTCAAAAATATTTCAATATATTATCCGTTGAAAAAATAATATTCTTTAACTTGCTTTTAAAAACAGAAAAAGAGATGAATCTAAATTAGGTTGGATTACTTTATTCCAGAGATAAATCTATACAAAATTGGTTAAACTTTGTTTGACAAAAGGGTTCTTTTAAATAGTTATTATTTCGCAAAATATGTTTATTCTTTACTTTAAAGGTAAATATATCTTTAAAAAAAATGTAATAAAGAGTTTTTCATACAACAAAACGTAAAAGAAAGTATTATAGAAGTTAAGTTCAAAAACGTTTAATACAATCATATCTTTGAAAAAGAGGTTTTGTATTTGAAAAACGATTGCAACATTTTTACCTGCACTTCCCCTGGCAATATTTGTCTAGTTTATATTGCTATAAATAAATGAGTAGTATATTTTTAAATTATTTTTATTTAAATAATTTTTGGTCTTAAGGAGGATTCCAATACTTTTTGCAACTTTTGTTGATATATAATCAATACGAGTTTTCCATGTCATATTTTCTTCAAGATATATAAAATACCTCGGAATTTTAAAACGGAATCTTTTTATATTTCTTTTTCATCAATACAAAGTTTAGGTAAATCATTGAATGTATTGTTTTTCATTTTTGAAGTTTTTATTTTAATTTAACATTTTATTTAGCCACGTTTTTTCAAAAAATAAATTTATAACAGGAAGTATATAAATTATACTGAGAGCCAAACATCAAAAGGTACCAATGGTGGTTTGTCATACAAAAAAACATCATATATTCACGGGGTGTCAGTTGGACTTTGTATAACAAGGTTAAAAAACATAATCCGAAAACACCTGGAAAAACAACAGTTTTTACAAATATACAAGAACTAGCAATTGTCCAACAACATGTTATTGGTGTTGTTGCTTGGGGTATTCCTTTTAATATAACGGATCTTCGTGTTTTAGTGAAGTCTATTTTGGATATCGAGGGCAGAATTGTTCCTACTTTTTACAATAACTTTTCTGGAAGAGATTGGGCTCTTTGTTTTTTAAACGTTACAATGATGGTCTCACTCAGCGAATGAGTCAGAATTTTAAAAAGTCTCGGGCATTAGTTTCATCCTTTGAAGTTAATAAATTCTTTGATAATTTGAAAACTACATTAAGGTATGGTAAAGAAAAACAAATTTCGTCTTGTAATATCTTTATCTGCGGTGAAACCAATTTGTCTGATAATTCTGGAACCAAAAGATGTATATTATAAAAAAGCGTTGAAGTAACCTGAACATATTCAAAATACTAGTAAGAGTGCTAGATCAATCATTTTTTGTGATTCAACCTCTGGTCAAATTGTACCTGCTCATATTGTTTATAAAGCTGGCCATCTATGGACAACATAGACAAAAAATGGACCACCTAATCTAAGTTATAATTGAAGTAAGTCAGGACGCTTTGATTCTGTTTGCTTTTCTGACTGGTTTGAGACCATTTTTGTCAGATTTGTAAATGATCTTCCAGAAACTAAAGTTCTTATTGGAGATAATCTAAGCTGCTATTTTAGTAAAAAGGTACTTAAGTTAGGTGAAGAAAATAGTATTTTGTTTGTTTGCTTAATTGCAAACTCTGCCTATTAATTGTAACCAATTGATGTATTGGAGAAAAAAAGGTATTGGAGAAAAATACTGGATCAGTAAAAAACCTCGTGTTCAAAAAAGGCACAGACTATTACAAAAGATAAATTTTCCTCTTTATAAAAAAACTTTGTATCTTTATATATATTCATCAAATCAAGAGGTAAGCAGCAGTTTAGTAGCTGGTTATAAAATGTGTGGTATTTATCCATTAAATATTGTCCTCAATCGTTTGCCGAATGCTAATAAAAATATTGAAACTATTTAAAACAATGTTAGCTTTGCAGTAAGTAATGTACTCAAGCGATTACGTCATGTTGATGTTAAGAATAAATAAAGAAAAGCCAAAACGAAAAAAAATATTGTTGATCCTAGAAAAAACATTTATTTTTAGGATATTTAGCCAACATTTAAAGATGTTCCGCTTGCATCGTCATCTGTTTTTTATGTATAGAGATATTAAGTAAAACTGCTCTTTTATTTAATATCTCTGTACATAAAAAACAAAGTAATACAGAATCTTTTCATGCAGGTTCTGTTAAGACATACCCTTTAAGACGAAAAAAAATCTGGAAAAGAATAAACAGTTATTAAATAGTTAGTAACAATAAATTTATGCAAACTCAGACTGTTGTTTTTATTGAATTTGAAAAACAAAGCAATATAATTATGAATGTTTTGATTTTACAACAATTATAAATATATAAAAATACCCCATTTGCGCGGTAACTTTGAATGACTAAATAAATGATTAATTTTCTGATTCTTTTTATTTGAATATTATTTTGAATTTGAAATTGAAATTGAATATTATTTTTAATTTGAATATTATTTTGAATTTGACTATATAAATTAATAATATACTGATTCTTTTCGTTGTGAATATTATTTTCAATTTGAATTATGTAACAGTCAACCATAGCTCCTATATGCACTTTATTAAATTTGAATTATTGTCAATAAATAAGGACAAGCGTATAAAATTATCTCAAAAACGTTCAAAGTAATCCGGTATGAAAATAATCCGGTTGAAATATGATGAAATGAAATATGAAAAATGAAAATAAATCCGGTTGAAAAAAAATGTTGTAAAACGTTATAAAAAAATACTGTGTTTTTTAAATCTAAATACATTCTTGAATAATCTTTTTTAATCTTGGTGAAATGTATTCAGCAACCATAGCTCTTAACATTTTAGTTTTGACATAATATTAATAAAAATTCATTAAAGAGTCAAAAATCAACAGCAACAACAACAGCAACAACAAAAAAACATGAAATTTATAATTACTTTTTCATAATATAATTGACTATAATGTACATAATTAAAAAATTAAAATTTACTAAAGTATATATAGGGGCTATGGTTGACTCATAACATATTGCCGCACTAAAATTCTGGCTCTGACAGAATCACTTTCTAGTAGTGAAAAAGAGAAATAATTCATAAACATAAAAGAACATAATTCAAATTCAAATTAATATTTAAAATAAAAAGAATCAGTATATATATATATATATATATATATATATATATATATATATATATATATATATATATATATATATATATATATATATATATATATATATATATATATATATATATATATATATATATATATATATATATATATATATATATATATATATATATATATATATATATATATATATACCCTCACTAATACTTTCACATAAAAACAGCTCGATAACTCGAACATTCGCTTAAGTCGAACCATTTTATCTGTTTTCATAGCTAATATTTTTCCCATAACTCGAATTTTAGAGCAAAACTATAAAAAAAAAGTCTTTGCATTATTGCAATGTTAATTATAATAATAGTTTGATTTAGTTTATTGTTTCAGTTATACTTACGTGCGTTGCAATAATCAATATTATTATTATAATAAAATTTGTTGTGCTTACATTTTATAATGGCTACTGTCGCTGTTAAGAAAAAAACGAATACAAAATCATTTAAAGAAAAGTATGCTGCTTTAAGGGAAATTGGAGAAGTCTCATGTTGCTATAAAAAATGACATTCCAAAAAATACGCTGTCAACATGGATCAAAAATAAAGGAAAATTTTTTGATTGTGTGAAGATGCAAGGGAACAAGTCCAAACGTATGAGAATTAAAAAAGGAACTTTTTCAAATTTAGCTATTCTTGTTTTTAAATGGCTTTTAAAAGGAAGGAACAAAAACGTGGCAGTATTAGCAACAATTTATAAAACAAAAGCCAGAGAACTTGCTGAAAAAGTTAATTTAAACGAATTTCAAGCGTCTGATGGTTGGCTTGATTGTTGGAAAAACAGTTATAATGTTTTTTTCAAGACGGTATGTGGAGAGGTTAACTCTTGTACAACTGAAATGACCACGCCATAGAAGGAAACAAACTCTCCTCACAATTTTATTCAGGTATAAACTTGATGAAGTTTATAATGCAGATGAATTTGAATTGTTTTTTCGTATGCAACCTAAGAAGTCACTTAAACTCCAATCTGAGACATCTATATAGGGAAAATTCATCTTACAGGAATGGTCGCAGCAAGTACAGCGGGTGAAAAAATCATATGTTTATAATAGGTAAATCAAAATCACCTCGCTGCTTAAAAGGAATTAAGCACTTACCTTGCAGATACAGAAATCAAAATAAAAGCTGGATGGATAGCATACTGTTTGAAGAGTGGATACGAGAAATGGATACAAAGTTTACAAAAGAAAAGAAGAAAGTAATGTTCATAATAGGTAACTGCTTAGCACACCCAACGGTTGATAATCTAAAATCTATTGAGCTCATTTTTTTACCACCGAATACCACATCTAAACTTCAACCAATGGATCAGGGAATTATACGCTCTTTGAAAGTTTATTACAGATATCTGGCATTGCAAAGACTTGTCGTAGCTATTGATAAAAAAAAGATCTTCCTGTTTTCTCATTTTTGTATGCAATGAAAATGCTTGATCTCTCATGGCAAACAGGTAAAACCTCCACCACCATTAACTGTTTTGCAAAAGAAGGAATTTCTGAAGATCAGCAGAAATCTGCATAATCGGATGAAGGCAACGACAACTTTAAAGAGGTTCAAAATCAGATAGAAAAACTTTATAATATTTACCATCCAGGTACAACAGCTGAAGATGTTGTTTTTGCAGATGAAAGCTTAATTAGCACAGAACCTTTACTTACAGATGAACAGTTGGTAAAAGAAGTTAAAAATGCAGCCAATGAACATGATGATAATGACGAGGAAGATAATGATGATGATAATGCAATCGATCCAGTTTACCCAAAAGTTAGTGATATTCGGGAAACACTGCAAGTGTTGTATGACTATATGCCCTTCAGTCTTGTGGGTGAAAGTTTGCAACAAAAGCTCAACGCTGTCTCAATTATATTCGATAGAGACGTATCTTCAAAACTAAAACAGAGTGACATTAGAACATTTTTCAATTTATAATGTATTATTTTTACTTTTGAGATCAAAACTTTTAATAACTGGAGTTGTTTTTACTTATCAACCAAAGTTTGCGTTATAGAATGTGTCGATAATTCGAACATTCGCTAACTCGAACTATTTTCTAGGTCCCTTGGAGGTTTAAGATATCGGGAGTTCACTATATATATATATATATATATATATATATATATATATATATATATATATATATATATATATATATATATATATATATATATATATATATATATATATATATATATATATTATATATATATATATATATATATTGCATAGGTTATTTGGTTTAAGTCAATTATGAGTATAGTAACGTATTGCACCTTATAATATCGTGTGCAATCCTGTCCGCTTTCTCTATGTTATCTTTTTAACTCGAGTACTTCTGTTTTTCCCTCTAACATATCTTCGTTCTTCCCAAACTCACTTACTCTTGGTCCGTAGAGCGGGTTATGACGCTCCGAATGTATATATATATATATACATTCATACAAGAAAAAAATGTTTCTGTTTTTGCTGTATTATATAAATGTATTGTTTCTTTTATATAAATATTTAAAGTTAAAATTATTATTTACTTTTAATTTTTTATTTGAAAATTTAAAGCCAAAAATTTATGTGTACGGCAAGAAGATAAGTTTATCCGTTCAAAAGTTTGTCCAAGAGAACATTTGTCATCTGAAGATATTGGTCATTATTTCATAAATTTTGTCGAGAAAAAAAAAAATGTTGTAATACAACGCGTATTATTGGAAAAATCATTAACAAAATTTAGTTTTATTTAAATTTTTGCAAAACAAATAAAGAAATTTTAAATAAAAGTCATTTTAATCAGTCACTTAGAAAAATACGATAAATATTTGTATAAAGATAATTACAAATTTAAACAATAATATTTGACTAATATCTTTTTTCTTTTAAGTGAATCAATTACAATTAATTGGTGGAATATCTTTAAAAGACAAAATTCACAAAATAATGAGGTAATCAAAATAATTTTTAATTATTCATGAATTTTAAAGATTAAATTATTTAGAAAAAATTTGTTTGATAATGAGTACAATTTAAATATATTTGAAAAAAAATTAACATTAGTTCTCTTATCTATTAAAATTTAGAACATTTTTCAACAATTGATAAATCAAAGTTAAAAAACTTTTTTTCTAAACGTTGTTTCAACGTGAATTCAACGTTATTGTAACGTTTTTTTGCGTTTAATCAACGTTGATATAACGCTGGAACCTACGATTGATTTATCGTTGATAAATCAACGTTGACAAAAACTTTCATTCTAAACGTTGAATCAACGTTAGTTCAACGTTATTTCAACGTTGTTTTCCAGCTGGATTGTTATAACTTAAACCAATTTCCCCAGTTTATATTTTCCATCACGATGTTGTTTATATTCCAGATTTCCAGATACACCCTAGTTGGATTTAGTAACATTCTGTTAAAGTCTTGAACTTCGGCCGATGTCAGGGGTATTGTTTGCCGAATTATTCGCTACGGCAAGTTATTTTTTGGTAATTAAAATTACTAAAGCTTGTTTCTTATTGTGAAAATGTTGTAAAACAGTTGTGAAACTTTTGTATGAATTGATTTGTTTCTATTTCCACAACAATGTTTACAATATAATGTTAATTACACAACTGACGTTAAGTTGACGTTAACTTACAACTTAGTTTCCATTATATTCAAATAGTTTAGCTGTGCAACTGTGGTAAAACATTCCTACAACTAATAGAAACACCATCTTTAAACAACTCCTGTATTATTTATTGAATTTAAATAACGCTTTAAGCATGAAAGTTTAAAAAGACTAAATGCAAATTATTATTCAGCGTTGAAAATAAAGGGGATAACGACCGTTGACCCTTTAACCACTAATTTATCCCTAAAAAAAAAAACTCTTGTAAATCAAGTTTAACCAGATAAAAAAAAGAAAAAACATTGGAAAGAAATAATTAATAATGAAAAATGAGCTTGAATAAAATATTATGCAGTTATAATGTATAACATGTTATAAAGTATTATGTGATAATGTGAAAGATAAGGTTTAGTGAAATATTAAAATAAATTATATGAAAAATATGATTTTAAAATATTCAGGATGCATTTTGAAATTACATATTCTAAAATTTCATAAAGGACCAAATACAGGCTGGATTTCATTTGTAAAAGATTAGTTATACAATTAGATATGCAAGAAATACTTCCAATATGCAAGGAAGCAAACTTTAGCTGTACAAATATGAAAGTTTCGGCTTTGACTGCTGCAAGCTTCGGCTTCTGCAAATTTTTGGATTTAGTAAATTTCTTGTTAATATCAACAAACATTTTAAAATAATTTTCTGTATTCTTATTTAGTTTTAAAAATAAATATTCCATATTAAAATTTAATTTTACTGTTAAAAGAATAAAATTAAGTATTATTTAGAAAGTATTCTAATTTAGCCTAAATTTTATTCTTAAGATGTTGAATGCAAAGGATTACGACGCTTAGAGTGTGTTACCCATGACAGTTATAAACGCTCTACAAGATCAAAATTAATTTCTCATACAGCAATAGTGTCGTAAGGCTCACCCTCTCTCCCTTATTTGGGAATGTCCAGGGTATTTAGGTTGTGGAGAAACCTAAAAACAGTACTGTACTTCACCAACTTATGTACACTAAATCCTATTATGTTTTGAACGAATATTCATTAATTAGGGGCTGTTTATATAAAAAGAAAGCGAGTTGATTCGTTTGCCGAGCTATCACGGAAAACGAACCAATTTTAAAATTGCTTTTATATGAACAACTCAGTCAGGGTTGTATATATATACAGTATTGGACAAAACATTTGCAACCAACATCAAACAATGCTAAAAAGTGTTCATAATTTTACATGTCTTCAAAAGAAAAACGAACTATACTAACACAGAAAACATTTCAGGAGACTGGAGTCAGCATGCCATGACATGAGCAATCACCTGACAGGTCACAGCACACAGGCAGAATTTCGTTGACAAGTGCCATTTTGCAGCGGACAAAACAAGTGCAAATTTTTTGGTCGGTTTCATTTTCTTAAATCTGGTCCGTGTCAAAGTTACGGAAGTTTTTTAATAATTGAAGAAAGTATCTATAAGTTTTCAGAAGCATGCAGAAGCTTCCAGAAGAAGCAACTGGAAGCATCCAGAAGCATCCAGAAGTATCCAGTAATATTCAGAAGCATCCAGACGCATCCAGAAGCTTCCAGAAGCATCAAAAAGAAGCATCTAGAATCTTTCAGAACTGGTTCACACAGGTTCATTTTACCATATAAGAGACATGTAAACCGACATGTAATTCAGTCAGTATGTGGAAGTCAATCAGTCAGTATTATCAAGACATTTATTGAAGCGAGTTTTATCAAAGTGTTTTATCGAAGAACATCAATACAAGAAGTGAAATACAACAAGTGCTTCATTACATCAATTAAAGTCATCTGTGTTACACAGAGCATTATTGTATCATCACAAAGTAAACGTAACACGGTAAGCCTTGAGAAGCGTGATTATTTACTTTTATTATTTTTATGACTTCAAGTGCAAAAATGGCTCCCGACAAGTGTAAAAATGGCTCCCGACGGCATTGGAACTAAGGAAGAAAACTATTAACGATTACGTAAGTGGAATGTCACAAAAATATATTTGTGATGAATATGGCGTCAAAAAATGGACTGTCTCAAGACTATGTTCCAATTATCGTTCTACGCGGAAATCGGCAGCAGATAACAAAGGTGGAAGACAGCGTTCCACATATTCTAGAGAAGATTCTAAGATCGTCATATCCCTCAAGAAGGATCCCTGAATATTATCAGTCTAGATACAAAAGCAATTAGAGCTGCCTGTATTGAACCAAACAATCAGACGAGGTGCTGTTGAAGCCGGATTGTTTTTTCGACGCCCTGCAAAAAAACCGCTGATTTCACTAAAGAACCAAAAGAAAAGACTAATGTTTGCTACATCTCATATTGACTGGAATGTGAAGAAAAGGCGAACTGTCCTGTTAAGTGATAAATCGAAGTTCAACATAATTGGAAGCAATGGCATTTGCCGTGTACGTCGACCGGCCGGAAAATGCCTCGATTTACGTTACTGTCATAAGACCGTGAAGCATGGTGGAGGCAATGTAATGGTCTGGGGGTGTTTTTCTGCTAACGATCTAGATACATTCAATACATTGAATCAATGGCAAAATGGACCGTTTCATGTATAAAAATATCTTGAAAGATGTTATGTTACCTCATGCTGAATGGAATATGCCAATAAAATTGGTTTTTCAACTTGAAGAACGTTGTCTCTAAAGAGTTACATAGTTATTTCTTTAAATTGAAAAAATGCAGCTCTTTTATATAAAGAAACTAAGTTAGCATTATTTGGTTACACTTGTTTTGTCCAATACTATATATATATATATATATATATATATATATATATATATATATATATATATATATATATATATATATATATATATATATATATATATATATACATATATAGCACTGCGTCTACATACAACACTGCGTCACTGCCGTGAGGCAGTGGTAGCGCACTTGCCTCAGAAACGTAAGATACGTGGTTCAAACCCACCTCTGGGAAAGTTTTGCGACATTGGTTGGAAAGGAGGTGTAAACTTCATATTAAATGCTCTTCCGCGGTCCTCTGTGATAAGACCGCATGGACTTCTTAGGACACCTAAATAAAATTAAAAAAAAAAAACTTGATCTTTTTAGTTATTTGGGCAACCGAAATTTTTTTTTTAAAAATGTAAAGGTTTTAAAAGTGTATTAAAAGTGATTATGTTACCCAGATCACTTGGTAATATGAACACTTTAAATTAGCTCAAAAAAATAAAATTAATTAAGTAAAAAAATACCAACCGGGCAATAAGAAATAACTTTTGAAATATAATACCCTAGTAGCAAACATAATTGGCGCAATATTGGGGCGATATTGTTTACAATATTGGCGCTATATTGTAAACTATATCGGGCCAATGTTGCAGTGTGAACATTTTGCCAATATTGGCCAATATTGGCGCTACAATATTGCGCCAATATTATAAAGTTAATATTGGCCAATATTGGCAATACAATATTGCCCCAATACTGTAAAGTCAATATTGGCCAATATTGGCAAAATGTTCACACTGCAATATTGGCCCGATATAGTTTATAATATTGCGCCAATATTGTAAATAATATCGCGCCAATAATGGGGATATTATACTGGTCAATATTGGCCTAATATAGTTTACAATACTATCCTGATATATATAATATCTATAATTAATAGCCGAATGAATATTATTATTATTAGAGCGCATAGTTACGCGTATTGTTTTATAGTTACGGTACGGTTCTGTATCTGTAAAATACACTTTTTAAGTAGTTTCTAGACTTTTCTTTACCGCGTGCTTTCTTAAAGATTTCCTTTCAACCTTTCATGGTACGAGTTCAAAATGTCCAAGTTGACATTAAATAGATAATGTTTAGTAGCTTAAAGTTATAGGAAATCTAAAATATTTTTTAAATTTAAAAGTAATTAATTTATTGTAACCTTATTTAAATTGTAACTTTGAATTTTAAGCTTTGTGTTATAGAATACTTTAATTCTTAGTTTGTGCCTAGCGTTAAAATATATTAATGGGTAGTTTCATGCTTTCATATAGTTTTGGTTATTGGGATAAAAGCCATGACAACATTTTGTTATAAATTTATCTTAATTTAATTTTTATTGAAAATTTTGATATAAATAAAATTTATCTTTAATATTGTTAATACTTTTGCTCTTTGAAAAAAAATATGTTTCTGGCTCTTTAATAAATATAAAATAATTTGTCTTGCATAAATGAATTTTGGTTTAGGATATAATTGTGTTATTTATGTTTGTCTATCTGTAATTTATTTAGGTTATTAGAAAATTCATGTTTACAGAGTTGTTATTAATCATAATTGAGTTGTTAAACCAAGGAAATTGTGGAGGTTTATTTATCATATATACTATATATATTATTTAATTATATTGGAGGGAGTAAATTTAAAAGCCTTTTTTAATTTTTAAAAAGAAATAAAAAATACTTTTAAATATATATATATCTGTTTTCTTTGAGGTAGAATTAGTTTCAGTTTTTTAAAATCATATATATTATAAGATTTAAGAATGAGTCGACTTGAATGTTTGTTTGTTTTTCTATTTAGACGTTAGTAATAATATTGAAACAAGTAAGTTATAAAGCTTTTTTAAATTTTTAAAAACATATAAAAATACTTTCATATATATATATCTGTTTTCTTCGAGGTAGATTTAAAATTTCAGGTTTTTAAAATCATATATATTATAATATTAAATTCTTTTTTACTTTAAAAATATCTATATTATAGTTACACTGAGTCGTAGAAAAATAATTTAAGTTTATTAATAAGGTAGTAGATTATTAGAGTAGATTCAATTGTTTGATCTATTTAATCAACTTAATAACGTACTATGAAAGTGAAGATTTATTTCGGTTGTTTGTATGTTAAAATTTAGTTAGAGTTTATTTAAAATTTAAATTCTTTAGTTAATCAAGAGAGATCTAATAAAGGTATTAATTACATTAGTTAGTTGAATGTGGCGTTTAATGTGTATTTTATCGATATTTTATCACCTAAACATTAAAGTGCTTTTATTGTTTAGATACAGAAGTGAAGAAGGAAATAAGTCAGTGTTTTTGCTATTAGATATTTGTTAATAGGAATTTGTTTATTTGTACTGCCACTGAAATTTTAAAAAATCAAGTTCATTAGCTTTATTTTATGCTTTCTTTTAGGGGAGTTGGAACAAAAACTAAGTATAAATTATGATTAGTTTAGTTTAATTAATAAAGCATTAATATTTAGAAGATTTAAAGTTTACTTTAGTTTATAGTTTTGGTTTAGTTTATAGTTTTGTTTTTAGCTTTAGTTATTTTTTTCTTACTTTAGACAACTTTATGGATGAAATGAGGGGGATGGGTAAAACCATTATTTAGATATGTATATATTTATATGTTAACATTATTTTATCGATTATTATATATTTATTTAAGAATATATTTGTCTTTAGTGTCTGGTGGAAGTATAGCTGGTAGGGCTGTGTTTTATATTTTATATGTTTTGTATGGAGAAATATGTGCAATAGATGAAAAAATTAATTAATAAATATGACACTTTTGAACTGGTTGCATTATTGCCCTATATATTTATTAAAATACAAAATGTTGCACGTTTAACCCTTTTTAATTTGCTCTCTTTTTTTTTCCAGCATCTTCTGTTTCGAATGAAAATGGTGAGGTTATGCTAATTTTTTTTTGAAATAATTGCAAATGTATAATTTTTATTATATTCTTCTATTTGTAACTTTAGATTCCTTATCATTCGAAGAATATAAAAGTTACCGTTCCTAACACCCGGGACCTTTCTCAGAGAGGTCCTTCAACAAATGGAAAGATAATGGCGGAATGGATAAGCCCTCCTTTAAATGGAGGTCTCATCCATAGCGGGGTGTTGGGACACACCGAAGAAAAAACAGCAACCAAAAGGTTGTAAATATCTTCTATTAGTAGAGCTATTCATGACTTTTTGTTTGCTGCTTTTTCTTCAGTATTTTTTTTTTTAATTTTGTAATTTTTTTTTAAATATATATTATGTTGTATATTTGATTTGTTTTGATCTTTTTTAATAAAAATTTTAAATGTTTTCTCACCAATTAAACCTGACTTCAAATTTAAAGTCCTCTTAAATACCCCTCCCTAAAATCCAATGTCGAAAGTTGAATTGATTCATTATCCGAATATCATAATATAATGATGATGCATTCTTTTGTTAAAAACAGTTATTTGGTATGTTTCATTTATTAAACTCACTGCTTTTAAAATTTACCAAAACCCAAGGCAATATATTTAGCTATATAAATACAACTTATTTTTCTCAATTTGATTCTTCATCTTTTATTTTTATAGTTTGGCTCCTTGAAGCATTTTATGTTTTGCTTTTTTTATTATGAGTATTTTAAATCCGTTGTGATGTCTTTTAAATTAAACTAAAGTTTACTAAAAGCCAACATAAAAATTGCGTTTTTGAGCAACACCAAAAAGAACTGCTGCATCCCTACAGTTAATAATTTTATTCTTTGAATGAGATTAGTTAAACAAGTCGGCTTTCCATTAAAGATTTTGGTTTCAAAATTGAACACCATTGGCAAAATGCTTACAAAATTAGGTAGTTTTTAAAAATCTGTTTTCTATTTAATACATTTTTTTTTAAATATACTTTTTAAATATACTTTTTTAATATACTTTTCTATAACAATCCTACTAATATGGAATCACGTAGCTTTTTAAATATGTTTAATTGTCGTCCCTATCGGTAATAAATATTTTAAATTATTTGATATGGTTTTCTAAACAATAGGCTATGCTTGGCTCCTTGGTGCTGTAAATGGTGGCTTCAACTTTGTTTTTTTTAAGAAAAATGTGTTTTACATATGCTTCTGTTTTAAAATATTTTTGATACATATTTAACTACATATCATGTATTACTTTTAAAGATATGTAAACTTGATACTTGCTTTTTTAAGGATTTTCAGAAAGTGAACAAAGGTTTAAATATATTTTTTATCTGTCTTATATGATTTTATCAATTTTATTAAAGCTGAATAATTACTTCAAAAATATTTAGTAAAATCTAATTGCTTTTATTAATAACCTGATCTATACAAAAATTAATGAAATAAAACTAATAATTTAACGCCAAGTTAAGGCAAAATGTATTCCGGACATTTTATAAAATTATTATAATCATGGATTGGATGTATGCTGAAATAAATATGTTGATACACGTTAGCTATTAAAGTAAATCCATATATTCCTTTACTGTTTTTTTATAAACAAGTTTTTGCTGGATTACTAATTAAAAGAAAGGTTGTTTTAATAATAATCTTTATCATAATATTATAGGATCTGTATGCAGGGCTAAGCCCTTTTCGGAATTGCGATATATTTTTCAACTTATAGTTTTTCCGGATATCCAACTTTTATGCCTACAAGTTTGGGTGTAATATTTTAGATGTTTTAAAAATATTTAAAAGTATGTTAATAACATTGAAAAGTTTAGGTGCGATAGTGACATATTTTTAAGGTCTTCACTCAGTAAAATGAAAAGTTTAAAAAAAAAAGAAACGACTCAGCTTAAAGCAAAATTAAGAGTAGAATATATTCCCAATAATTACCTAAACAATTTTACGGAATTTGAAAATGTGACATCGATGTTCTGTGCATATAATTCAAGTCATTTTTAACTACTACATGGTTGTGATTTGCGCATTCAATGTCTGAACATTGCAAAAGAAACGGTTAACTTTATCTTTAATGAAGCTAAGAGTTCTCTTAAACTAAGAAGCCAAGAAAAATAAAAGTGAGCTCAACTAAAAAAATGTATAAATAAATTTATATTTTATTAGAGAAAGTAAATAAAGATCAAATTGTTAGTAATGATTTATTTACTACTAACCCGTAATACGGGTTGCTTACTGCTAGTATATATAACTAAATTAAGGCAATATATTGAGTATTTTCGATTAAATTTTTATTATTGAAAAATAATAAAAAATATTGCCTTCTACAAATTTGTAATAATTAAAATTACTAACAGTTTTCTTGTTTAAGTGATACTATAGTACTAGGCTGCATTATTCTTTTGAGTTAAACAGGTTATAATCTAGGAGATGACAATAATCATAGAACACGCTTTAAGAAAAAAAAATTCGAAATCATTAAATTTATTTAAAGTTATATGAAACAGATACAAATGAAAAAAAGAGGTATAGAGTTTTCCAAAACCAAAATATAACAAAATAAAATCAATGTTACTTAAATACACGTACAAAAAATATGTATATATATATATATATATATATATATATAT
This sequence comes from Hydra vulgaris, assembly GCF_022113875.1. Classification (NCBI taxonomy): domain Eukaryota; kingdom Metazoa; phylum Cnidaria; class Hydrozoa; order Anthoathecata; family Hydridae; genus Hydra; species Hydra vulgaris. The sequence continues at coordinate 10,407,990 of NC_061159.1, read as the reverse complement.
ATATATATATATATATATATATATATATATATATATATATATATATATATATATATATATATATATATATATATATATATATATATATATGTATATATATATATATATATATATATATATATATATATATATATATATGTATATATATATATGTATATATATATATATATATATATATATATATATATATATATATATATATATATATATGTATATATATGGATATATATATATATATATATATATATATATGTATATATATATATATATATATATATATATATATATATATATATATATATATATATATATATAAAGTACTGTATTATACTCTCACTTTAATAGTGGCCATCGACTTTCATTATATTGGTGACACTTATTTCATTGCTCAATATTGGGCGTTGCTCAGTTACGGTTCTATATTTCTTCCGTAATCTCTATTAATGGCCGTCGCCAGAAAGCTGCCAATTTTTTCTTTAATTCTTTTGTCAGTAACGATTTCGAAATGAACGAATACAACGATAAACGAATAAACGCTACTCTACAAAATGTTTTTTAAATATCATCACAATATAATTTAGAAATATATAACTTTTCACGTATAAGTATTGTAAGGCAATTAGCTTTTATTAAAATATTTAGTTATTAAAAGGAAATGGGATGTAGAATACAAATATTGTTCTTTACCTATAACGACCTTGCAGGACGTTTTTGTTTCATTCAATACACTGAGTATGAAAAACATATTTCTTTGGATATTAGCTGTATTAAGATTGCCGCTGTAAGTTGTTTCTCATCTCCTTCAACCGAAGTAAGGAAGTTCATCTAAAATAAGAAAACAAATGTAATATAATTGGTTGTACGAAAAGTATAATGGTTCCTCATGTGTATGTATTATGTGGTTTTCCATAATGTGATTCTTATTAAAATATGGCATTATGGAAGAGTAAAAACAACTGGTTATAAATAGATTATGACATCTGTAGCGGTGAATACACCCTACAGATGTCATAGATATCTGAGATTAGTAGTCATTGCTACACAAAATACAACGCTAACTGGGTATAAAAGATAAAAACCACAATAAAATGTAATAAGCATTTATATAAAACATTCTGATATACAACATAATTATAGTCAATCACGTATCATATTAGATCATTTGTTTGTATGTTTCAATAAAATGTATCATATATTTTAAAAATAAGAAACTTTAATAGTACATGGTACTGTTTCCAAAAACTATTAACTAATATCAATTCACTTATATATACTATTGATTCATAAGGTGTCTTTGTTCCATAATTTTTTTTCTAGGTTTAAAAGATCTTTTATCTTTAATCGGCAAATAAGTCCAATAAATCGAAAGAGATAGTCAAGCAAAGCTCTGATGGAATCACTTAACCCTAAAACACTAAAGATTTCTTCAATCTTTGAGAAACTGAGAGGCAATCTCATTAGTGTCACTTTTTTTGTAACCTGCATTTTTTTAAGCTGGAGGCACAGATAATTCCGTTCTAAGGCAGTCTCATAACTGTCAAAAAAAAGTATAAAGAAGAGATGAAACCATAATAAACAATCAACATTTACTATATTTGAGTCAAACATAGCTGTTTAGATAAAAAACAAAGACTATACTGTAAATAAAACAAAAACAAAATTGTAAATAAGACAATTTCCAAAAAATTCTTATTTTCAGCTGCTTTCAGTTACTTTTAAAAGCGTGACTTTACGTATGGCAGTTTAATAGCAAGATGCTTGCAAGTGATTTGGCCAATACACCAAACTTTCATAGATACCCCATGAAAAACAGGTTACATTTATGGCACACATATTGCGTAAAAAATAATAACAAATAAATTTAAGATATAAAAAAACTTCAAATTAACTTTCTTTTTTGAGATGTTTTTTTTTTGTTTAACTAAAAATATTAGTCTAAAAATTATTGAGATTCATTTCCTAATGTTTAATATAATCGCTTTTTATTGCAAGTAGAGTTTAATTATTGGTTAGTAAAAAAAAGTGAATTTTAAAGTTTGCGCAGTTTGGAAAGGTTTTTATGATAATATTTTCTTATTTACATATGACATTAAGGAAGATAAACAACTTGAGGCTCTAAGTAAATATTTACCATTTTGCAATTGTACATTTAATGAATTCAAGATGCATCTAGATGTTTTTTTATTGTCGTGACAGATGTTGAACACTATTTCAGATGGTAGACTGTTCTACAAATTTGTGAATTCCATATTTGAAAGGTTTTTTCAGGACATCTGTCTTACAAAACATTTTTTTCAATTTATAAGCATGATCGCATGTTGTTAAGTTGGAGTAGAATAAATACTAACTAAATATATAATGATATAATAATATTAAGAAGTGGCCATATTAACAAGCATGCTGTAACAACTCAGATTAACTACTTAATGGTCTGTAATACAATAATAAATATAATGGCTGCGCAGATAATATTCTTCTGACACAGGTGTTGATAGATAAAATACTGAATGGTATTTTATGAGGAAACAAAAGAGTTGCAACTACAATTATAAAGATTGTGAATGCATTTGTAAGTTTCTGCCATGTCATTGCATAAGAAACAATAGCTTATGCTAGTTAAATTTAGTCTCAGTAGTCTTTGGTTGTAAGTGAGTCCAGTCTGGCCAAAAACAATTTTACTAGACTAGCATAGAACATTTTAAATTAATTGTTGATCTTTTTAAAGTCTAGGATAGTAGACAGAGCTGCAAGAATCAAGGTGAGGACGAACATGGAAAATAAACAAAGTACGAAATGTCAAGATATTGAGATTGATCATTCCTACAACTTTATTGGCGGTGTTATTCTTAGTACTTACAAAATAAAAGTCAAATTACTGTCAATGAAGATCCCTTTATTTTTTTTTTAGAGTTTTTAATATTTCCTTCAGAATTTTTAATATTAATTAAAGTATTGAGATTTTTATCAACAAGTATATAAATGAATTTTGTATTTGTTGGTCTTAAGGGCGTTGTTTTTCCTAAGGGAAAATTTTGTATTTGTTGGTCCTAAGGGTATAACTTTACATTTTTTTACATTAGAACTTAGTTTTCATTGTTTAACCCAGTTTGCTATAATGTCCATACTTTATTGCAGGTTATTGCATAATGAGCTATCAAAAAGCAAACTGTATAATTTAATATCATCTGTAAATACAGATACATCTAAGACCGAATCAGAAAAATCTTTATTATATATCATAAAAGTAAGTAATGAGGGACCTCTCTATTTACTATTACCCATTCTGAGTATGTACCACTTACAATGATACTCTAATGCCGATCTCTTAGGTAACATTAAAATCCAATTGTAGAGTTAGTCATTTATTCTATAAGCTTTTAATTTTAGAAGTAGGAGTTGTGAAATGTGTTGAAAGATTTCAATATATCTGATATAAATTTTCTATATCAGTTTTATTCTCCAAGGCTAATGTCCAACATCAATCCTCACTAAAGTTTATTGCATTTTCAAAGTCGCATTTATATAATTTTTACTATTTTTAGTATTACTTATTGTGTGAATTTTAATTTATTCTTGTTTAACTACTCTTAACATAACGTGATGTAGCAGATTTAGTTTAACTTATTGATTTGTTTATTACCTATAGTATTGCATTAAACTATTGCATAAAATAAAATGCTATATAAAATAAGAGACATAATAAAAAACACTTTTTTATTGCAAAATTATTATCTTGTAATAAATATATGTGCGTGTGTGTGTGTTTGTGTGTGCATATGTGTGAAGGTCAATAATATATATATATATATATATATATATATATATATATATATATATATACATATATATATATATATATATATATATATATATATATATATATATATATATATATATATATATATATATATATATTTATATATATATATATATATATATATATATATATATTTATATATATATATATATATATATATATATATATATATATATATATATATATATATATATATATATATATATATATATATATATATATATATATATATATATATATATATATATATATATATATATATATATATATATATATATATATTATTGATGTTGTTATCTGTCAAGCAGGGGTACCTTTTTCGTAAATTAAAATCTTATAACAGTTAGAAACAATAATAATGACGTATTTATTTCTTAAACGAATATTTTTAATAAAATAAATAGACTATAAAACTTATATTTTATAGATGAAATCTTCTTAAAGTATTTTCATTTAAGAGTAAACTTACTATTTTAATCTTGATAATTGAGTATAGCAATATTTTTAAATTAATTACAACCACTTCTTCTCATAATTCAATTCGTAATGTTGAATAAAAGAATTTTATTATTCTCATTACTTCTTTTCGTGATACTATCTGTTTAAAAATAATTTACCAGCACTTCTTCTCCTGATTCACTCTGTAAATGTTGAATTAAAAATACTTTTCCTACTTCTTCTCTTTTCATAAATTAAAATTGTTATTTTGAACTCCTATTTGTTTTTGTAAAAAAATTAACAACATAAGAATGCCTGTTTATGTAAAAAGATGTTATTATTCACATTTTAACACATTTAACAAAACTAAAGGACATTATGAATATCCTTTAATGTTACGCATGCGTACCAATATGTAAAATTTAACATAAAGCCAATATTGGAAAACAATATTTTGCCAATATTGGCATAACAATATTAGTAAAACGATAATGGATAATTTCGGCGCAATATTTCGCCAATATTGGCATAACAATATCAGTAAAACAATAATGGATAATATTGGCGCAATATTGTTTGCCAATATTGGTAAGACAATATTGGCGTAATATTACTTGACAATATTGGCACAATATCGAATATCTTGGCCAAGATTAGCCAAGATACCCAACATCGTGCCAGTATTACGCCAAAATTGTTTGCTACTAGGGTAATTCATTATTACCCAGCAAACATGTCCTATTGGGACCCATATGGGTTTAGCCAAATGGGCCCTATCTGGACTATATATTTGGGCCCAAAATGGGACCCATAGGGGTTAGCTTTTGAATGCAAAACATTTTGTATTCAAGGGCTAGCCCACATCGTGCCCATTTAGGGCCCATATATGTAGTTAAAAAAACGTTAAATTCCATTTTGTTTTCTGAATTTAAATGCCATCCAATCGTGCGCGCTATGGTATGAGGTACTCCGCTAGACAACTAACTGGAGAAGTATAAATCACAATACCGCATTTTCTTTATGAAAACCCCTTAACGTTTCTCAAATGTAATTACGTCTGAAAGCTTTTCTCAAATATCATACTAAATTCAAATAAACTCTTTTTCGAAAAATCTTCTTTTTATTTAAAGTCAAATCATTTTAAAGACTCGTAATAGTGCTATTATTATCATGTATTAGTGGTAGTAAAAGAGTTTTAAATTGTATTTGAAAATTATTTCTTGAAACATTAAAGAAAACTTAAAAAAAATGTTCCGAACCCAGAAAACATGTCTTATTGGGGCCCATATAAGTTTGCCCAAGTGGACCCTATATGGGCCCTATGTGGGCTTAATATATGGGGCTAAAATTTGCCTAAAAATGGGGTAAACTGCGACAGAGATTTTTCAAGAACCATTATATATTTTTTATTGAAATTTTGTTCGGTGATATATTACATGCGGCATTGCAATGCGAATTAAAATATTTTAATATGGTCAAAAAAATGACAAAATATTTGCATTTGTGTAAATTTATGCAATTTTAGGGGTAATTGATGAAAAAAAATCATTAAAAATTACTGAACGAGAGAAGCAATACAAATTATTCTTGTGTATGTTGTAGATACTAATCTAGTGAGTATGTGAGTCAAATTTCAAGTAAATTTGATTATTGGTTTTTAAAAACTTCCACGTCGCAAAAGATTTTGAGAAAAACGCAATTAAATAAAAAAAAGATAAAAATAGATCAAAATTCCCCACTTTTATAAGTTACATTTTCTAGTTCTTCATTTTTGTCACAAAATCCTTTCTTTATTACTCTCAACTTTTTTCTTCTTGATTTTGGTTTAGTACTATATTTTTTTTCTGCTTTAATGATTCGTTTATTGTCTTTACGTAAACTGTAATTTTGTGCATTTATACCAAATTCTATTCCAAGCTCATTAAACAACTTATTTAAAAACTGCTGCCCTTCATTAAAACTTAGCGCAGCTGAGGCTATTCCTAAACTTAGAGCAGTCCTTTCAATAAATACATCTTTTGGGCATTGCTTCCATATCAACTGGTTTAAAGACTCATTGGGATTCTGCGTTTTTCCATGTAAACATCTTTCAAGAAGTTTATCGGAACCAAGGTCTATAAATATTGGTTCGATGGCGTTGCAGACAACAGCAAGAATAAAAATATTTTCTTTATATGACATTTTGCCAGTCAGTTTGTCAAACTGGAATTTGCACCAAGAATCTTTTGTACGCAAACAGAACTCATGACGCGTTTCGCCATCACAACTTTCAGAACAGTGAAAAAGTACAGCTGCAACACTCTTTTTTATTTCATATAAATTTCCAACGTTTTGCCTTATTGCCTTTTCATAATAATTTTGCAATGTATTTATAACATTTTCTGTTAGTCAACCTGTTCGACCATTTATAACATTTTCTGCTAGTCGACCTGTTCCTCATAACTTTTTGCCATCGCATAAAGATTCTTTATATTGTTTTTTTAAATTTTTTAATCTAGTACCAACACGTTTTTAAATATACCCAATGCATTATGTTTTTTTTATTTCAATATCTCTATAAGGTTTTATAGAAACAACATTAAAATATGAACTGTAATCTCCATCTCCTAGAAACGTTGTATATCTTAAATTGTTTTTTTTTTGAGAACGCCAAAGTATTTTTATTGTACCATTTGATTCAATGGAAGAGGCTGAACCGTTATAACTGATTTTGCACTTTTGATAATGTAAGGAGTAAAACTCATTATATTCTTTATAATGTTTTTAAAGCTACAAGATCAAACATAAATAAAGCCAAAACTAGAGCTATGGCATTGGGTGGCTTTAACTACCTTAACTATAAAAACAACAATGAAAATCAAATAATATGGTCTAACATAAGCGGTTTAAAAATTTTAGGAGTAACTTTTTTTACAGACCTAGGTTTCACTGCTTTAACAAACTGGAAAAAATGTATAGGAAAGCTAAAAGGAAAGTTCCAACTTTTCAAATATAAAAATATATCTTCAAGGTGTAAAGGAATGTTTGTAAATACTCTTGCCTTATCTAAGGTATGGTTTCTTGCAAATATATTCCCCATAAATAAAATTATAGAAAAAAACATAAAAAAAGAAATCTCGAAAAACCTTTGGCAGAGCGATTATGCTAAACCTATAAAAAGGGAAACATTTAACCTACCAATAAATAAAAGTGGGCTTGGCATTCTTGACCCAATCAAACAAGGTTTAGCATTACGTCTAAAACATCTATTCAATATAAAAGAAAATGAAAAACCTCACGAATCGCTAATACTACAAAAATACTTCCTTGCTTCTCACTTATGTAGATATGCACATCGGGGGTATGAGCAATGGACGTTTCTTACTAAAAACAACTGTCCTAAAACGTTAACCCCCCCTCCTTTCTACTTTCAAGACACTATTAAATTACTAAAAGAAAATAATGAATTATTCAATATAAATCAAAAAACCAATAAAAACATATATTCCCATCTTTTAAACAAATACTCCAATCCAAGCTCACCAAAAGTGCAACTAATGTGGGAAAAAACTTTTCAAAAAACCCTTTTTTGAGAAAAGATATGGATGAGATGTTTCTCGTCGTATGCCCAAGGTCCAAGTCAAAATACAGTTTGGAGACTTCTTCACGACAGTCTGCCAAAATTAGAAAAGTTAGAAAAATGGCGAAAGAACCGTGGAAGAGCGAACGCTAAATGCAAGTCATGTACCTTTACTGAAATAACTTTACACCCTTTTGTTTTCTGCAAGAATGCACGACCAGTATGGAAGGCTTTTAAACCAACATATGAAATAATCCTCCCCAACATAAACTTCAATATATTACATACAATCTTCTTAATAAACATAAAAGAATATAGAAGCAAAGATACTAATGCAAAATTAATAACAACCCTTACTACTAATAATAATAATACAATAATAACAGAACAATGGAGGGCTAGAAATAAAAAATTAAAAGAAAAAAAAAAAGCCTGTGACTAAAGTAATTCAAAACATCAAAAAAGAAATATAATACATATGGAACATACAATATAACAAATATAAAAGAACACAGAACCTAGAAGAATTTCATTCCATCTTTTCAACAAACAACGCAATAAGTTCAACAAACAACGCAAAAACTCTAAATTTGTTAAAAACATTTTAACAAATTTAGAGTTTTCCCTTTAAAAACATCCCCATCTCTATAAAACTTTAAATAATATATGAAATTAAAATAATAATAAAAATAATTAATAAAAAAAAAAAAAAAAAAAAAGTTGTTTAAATAACAACATGACTTCTAAGTTATGTTAAATACACAAATAAGATCATGAACTTTATTATATAACTAATTATATTTACATTTATTTATTTATCAATTATTATATAGTAATGATTATATATTATTATATTTTTTTTAATATTTTTTTTTTTATTATTATTTTGATTATTTATTTATTATTAATTTTATATTATTATATTTATTTATATTATATTTTTATATTATTATTAAAAGGCATAAAGATTTCCACTTTGCTTTCATTGGCCCAAAAACTGCAACATCGAGCGGCTGCAAAATATGTGTTGCATTTGGGAACAAAGCAACAAGAATTATTCCATTTTTAGAGCAAAACTCACCAAGTTCGATAGAAAAATGTGACGCATGACCATTAAAAAAAGTAATAACTGGTAAAAGATTTCCTTCTTTTATCAAAAATGGATGAAAAATGTTTGTAATATACTCAAAAAACCATTCTGCGGTCATTCAACTATTTTCACTTATTCCAATACCACATCCTGATGGATCAGTATTTATAATTCTATTTGGAAGACGGACATATTTAAAAATTGATAATGATGGAACGAAAGTTCCGCTGGCATTTACTGCAAATAAAGTGGTGATGCTTTTTTTATTATTTCGAGCACTTTCTTTATATGTATTTTTTCCTCGTTCATCAATTAATAAATTAATTTTGTTGACAACTGAAAACCACTCTCATCCATTTGGTGACAACAGTAAACCATTCTCCTATGGCTTTTTCAGTTACTCCTCCTTTAGCTCGGTTTAAGTATTCACCTTGTTTTTGAGATAGCTGGTCGACACGACAAAGAAATGCATAAAACCCTCCTTTTGCAGGACGGTTGTTAGTAAATTGTGTTTTTCTATTGTTGAAAGTTAATTATTCTTGCACAGTATCTAATAGCTGTACTACAGACATAGCAAATCCCATTCTGGTGCATGTTAGCAACCACTCGAATAACTTATTTTCGATGTGTTCACCTAGTGCCAATTCATTACCGCAGTTCAAAAAAGTTTTTCCAAGTATTTTATCACGAAGCGTCTAATAAGGAATTCCAAACGTCTTATTTGCTTTGTACACAACCATATCTTTTTTAACAGCCTTATTAGCATCTCGTTATTGGCTATCTGTATATTAAAGTCTTCGTTTTAAGCTACAAACTTTTCTCTTATATTTTTGTCTTGCATTGCAAAAGAATCTAAGTGAAATAATACTTATTTTTATAGTAAAAAAGAAACAAATTTATTATTTATTGGACATACGATATGTATGGAACAACATATTTTAAATTTCATACCTATCGTACATTCAAAAATACTACATTGATACTATAATCATGAGTGCTTTTAATAATATTAATAATATTATTAAATCACGTATTATTTACCTGAATAAGTCAATTTAAAAATAAAATTTTATGTTATCTTCTTAAAAATCCTTGTTTTATTTGAAACGCTTCCAGCAACTAGTACTTAAAAGAATTATTTTCATAGGTTGATGTAATAAACCCACTGAGTTTATAAAAGTAACGATGTATTGCGGTTTCTGTGTATTGTATTAGAAGTGCAAGACGATGTTGTTGATACACAAAATATAAAAATAGAACAAATAAAAAACTACTTTTTGCAAAATTTATGTTAGTATTTAAAACCTACGATAAGCGTCGACTCGCGGTAGGCGTGGAAACGACCATAATGAAATCAAAATCGAAAATATTGAAAAGGATAAAGCTGAGAGAGCGGCGATTAGGTTAAAAATCCAAAGGAGAATGGAAAGAAAAAAATGTTTAAAGTTTTTTTTTGAACTAGAAGAAGCAAAACTTGCAAAACAATAAGTGTCTGAAATTAGTAATAAAAAAGGCAAAATTATAAATAATCCTCAAGATATTCTATTAGAATTTAGAAATTTTATTGAAAACAGTATATCATTAAAACCGTTTGCATCGTTAATATTATCAATTATTTTAAACAACAATGGACAAATTAAAAGGAAATGAAATTTTAAAAACTATTGATCTAACCGTAATGGTGCGTGCACAGCAAGAAATAATAGAAAAGTTATTAAAAAGAATTGAAGCATTGGAGGCATAAACAACATCTGTTCCCTCGTGGGCAGATGTTAATGTTCGTAGAAAAAAAAAGTGAAACACAATTTATCAACCTAAACGCATCAAGTATAGAACAAAATGAACGAAAAAATCAGGAGGCTAATATAATAATAATTGGTGTAACAGAATCTGTTGCAATAACCAATTTTGAAAAACAAGCTAATGATTTTAATGTTGTGGAAGAGATATTTAACACGATCGGAAAACCATGTTTACCGGTCTTTCTGAGAAGGCTAAGAAAAAAAATTGTTAGTGAGAAACCAGCTCCAATTTTAGTACGCTTTAAGGACAAAGCACAAAGAAATATTATACTTGCGGCAGCAAAGAAATTACGCTCACATGAAAATTTGAAGGATATATTCATTAACCCAGATAAAACATTAGCCAAGAGAATTGTTTATGGGATGCAGTAGATTGTCAAGATTAACAAACAATAATAACAAAAACCAAAAGATGTAATATACAAAGTTTGTATTACAAACGCAACCTCATTAAATAAAAAACTTAATGAACTTTCAGTATTAACACAGTTAAATAAAATAGATGTTATAATGGTGACGGAAACGTGGTTTAATCAGTGTCATACCTGGATGGTTATGATATTTTTAGAAAGGACAGAATTAACGGACGAAGTAGTGGAGTTTGTATTTATACATAAAAAAATCTTAACTTTTGAAATTAACTCTATTGAACTATGTTATCCAAATATAGAACAAATATGGTGTGGACTCAAATATGACTTTAAAAAAATATTAGTTAGTTGTGTCTACAGACCTCCTAACTCAGCAAACAATTCAAACCGTTGTAAATCTATTCTAGCGGTTAAACGTGTTTACAATAATAGTGCTTTTACAGGTTTTTTGCTGACCGGAGAACTTAATTATCCGAATATAAAATGAGTTGATCATATCTTTATTGGTACATTTTCAGATCTAAATAGTTCAGAATTTCACTTCACAGAAACTATTGACGATTGTTTTTTGTCACAAAATGTATTTTTTCCAACATTTCAAAAGACGGATAACGAGTCGACTAACATTCTTGATCCTATAATTACAGAAAATTCTAAACTTACATCAAATCCTCCTTTAGGTAAAATTGTCCATGCACATATGGTATTGATTGGAACTATTAAGCGCTAATAATATCAATAAAAAATTTATTTCAAGATATATATATAAGAAAGGTGATTAAGTTAAAATGATAAAATATTTTTATTCAATTTATTGGAAAGCAGTATTTGGGGATAGAAATATCAATCAGTGTGATGAAAACTTTTAGAATTATATATTGGGGCCTGTAACAAGTTTATCCCTCGTTCTAAACAATACAGACTACCACGGCAAGCTCGGATTACATCTGATAAAAAGAAACTAATTAATAAAAAAAAAATGTGGTCTAAGTTTATGTCCACTGTGAAAATGGTATAAACAAAATAATAAGTTCGAAAGAAATTCTTGTACAGTTAAATTGATTGGATAAATACCAATCCTGTGGGAACGATGGAGTCCATCCGTATGTATTGAGTACCTGTTCTTTTAGTCTTAGTATTCCAGTTGAACATATTTTTAAGCTATCATTTAAATCAGGAGTAGTACCAAAAGCATGGAAAAACTCAAGCATAGTTTTTTTAAAAAAAACTATGTTTGAGTCTTAAAAAATTAAAAAAAAAAACGCCATAAGCTTGATCCTTCCAACTATTGACCTATTTCTCCCACGTGAGTTATATGCAAAATTTTAGAAAAGATATTTAAAAAAATCATAATTCGGCATCTTTAAGACAATAGTTTGATAAACAAGAATCAGCATGGTTTTTTACCTGGCAAATCTTGCTTTACAATTTTACTTGAAAGCCAAGATATTGTAACTCTAGCAGTAGATCAAGATTATTCTATTGATATTCTTTTTACTGACTTTTTTAAAGCATTTGACAGAGTTCACCATAGAAAACTTATATTAAAAATTAAAATGTACGGTATAAAGGGATTCATTCTTAAATGCATTGAGTCTTTTTTATCAAATAGAAGACAAAGAGTTGTTCTTGAAGAAATCTACGTAACCTAATATTTTAATTGGTGTACCACAAGGATTTGTTCTAGGCTGATGATTGCAAAGTTTTCCATATAATCCGTGATAGCAGTAGTAATGACCTACAGGATGACATAAATTCTATTTTCAACTGGTACAATTACTTGAGTATGCAACTAAATATAGAAAAATGTAAAATAATGCATATCAATAAAAGTAATAGATTAAATAAAAATATCAATATATATTACATTTCTGATTACCAATTGATTACTGTGGACTGTGTAAATGATATTGGTATCATGTTTAAAGGCGATCTGAAATATGGTCATCATATATCTACGTGTGTTTTTAAAGCAAATAGAATTTTAGGTCTTATTCGACACACGTTTTCATTTTTAAATACTGTATCATTTTTAAATACACGTTTTCATTTTTAAATACTGATATAGAATATGTCTTATCTAGAATATGCGTCTTTTATTTGGAATCCATTTTTAAACAAAGACATTATTCTTATTGAAGGAGTACAATATAGAGCAACAAGACTAATGTCAGGATATTCAGAGTAATTATTTTTTTATTTCTGACTCTGATATTAAATAAAGCAATATCATAGTCAAAAATAAAAAAACTCAAATGAAAAACAACAAGTCACCCTGATCAGACGGTCTAACAATAGAGTACTATAAAATGATTTTTGATTTAATAAGTAAAGATTTAACAGAAACTTAAAACAATGTACTAAAAACGGGAGAAATGACTTATTCTCAAAAAGAGGCAATTATAACATCCATTTATAAAAAAGGAAACAAAAATGATTTAAATAACTGGAGACCAATATCCTTAACAAATGTTGGTTATAAAATTTTAACAAAAAGTCTAGCTAACAGACTTGAAAATACTTTACTAAATATTATAGATAGTAAGCAAACTGTATGTATTAAAAACAGAACAATATATCACAATTTAAGCTATACTAGACAACATAATAAGTATTGCCAATGCACAAAAGTTAGATGCATGTATACTTTTGATTGATCAGGTGAAAGCTTTTGATAGGATAGATAGATTTTATTTGTTTAAAAGCCTTAAACACTTTGTTTTTTAAAAAAAAAATATCGAAATATTGTAGCAAAAGTTAAAATAAACGGACAACTCTCCAAAAATATAAACATCCTTAGAGGAGTAAGACAAGGTTGTCCTTTATTGATGATTCTATACATCATTTGAGCAGAGATAATTTCAACGTATATTAGACAAAACAAAAATATTAAGGGAATTAAAATTACAGGAAAAGAAACTAAAATTCTGCAATACGCTGATGATACAAACTTTTACTTATGTGGAGATAACTCCATAAAAAAGTTAGCAAAATCAACTTAGCAAAGTACCGTGGCATTTGGTTAGAAAAAAAAACCTTTTGAAAATAAAGAATCTTTTCTAAACTTTAATTGGGAAGGAATATCTTTTAAAAGTCTTGGTTTAACTTTATCTAATACGGGAAAATTAATTATAATATCCATTGGAAAGAACGTTTTTTGAAAATGGATTTTACTCTTAATAAATGGTAAAAGAATAAACTCTCACTATAAGGAAGAAAAGCTATAATAAATAATCTAGTAATTCCTCAAGTTTTACATTTGGCTTTTGTTGTTGGGCCGGGAATATTTTAAGATTAAATAAAGAAATGTCACAGCAGAAAATAAAAAATGGGAGTACTGGAATAGTAAGTTTAACTAATAAACTAAAGGCTATACTAATACACTGGGAATTCAAAATGCACAATAACAAGTTAAAAGGTCCGTGTAAGGAAACCAGTTCTTACATACTTAATTTCCATAGACTAGCGAACCAAAATAAATACATTTTTGAAACCAATGCTCCTACCATTTTACAGACAACTGTTAAACAATTTTTACAAAATAAAAAAGTGATACAATACCCTTATTTGTGGAATCAAAGAAATTCTAAATCAACCTAATTTCTTCAATAAAAACATTTGAAATAAAAACAAAAACTATTTAGTTATTCAAAAAATACACATAAAAAATGAGGTAGTTTTATTAGCTGACATTACAAAAACTTTTCAGCTTTTGGAGCTGAAAGATATAATGACGGCTCTGCCGATAGAAAAAATAAAATTTTTAAAGAAGGAAAAAATTTTAACTTCATAAAAGGTCCATTCTATATTGCAAACAAAAAGATAAGTATGAATATAAAAATCTTACAGTTTCCACACTTTATAAACTCCTTAATAAATCAAAAAAAATTATACACTATAATTTTCATAAATGGACACCAATCTATTGTAAAATTATAAAAACAATAAATGATAAAAACTGGAAAAACCTTTTTGTCAAAAAACACAAAAGGAACTCAAATAATAAAGCAAGTGAAATATTTTTCAAAATAGCCAATTTCTTATTACCTACAAATAAAATGATGTTTAATAAAGGGTTGAGAAATGATAAAATATGCCTGCAATGTAAAAAACATGGCGAAAACATATTTTGTATGATGTATAAATGCAAAAAAGTGCGACCTTTGATATTTTTTTCACTAGATGTTCTTGATCAACTTTACCCCATAAGCTATCCTCATTTTAACACTTTTGAATTTTTTTTTTTTTTAATAGGGCGCAAATGCGGGTTGTAGAGAATTCTGCAATATTTTATTAGAAACAAAAGTACTTTGGAACAAGAGTTTCTAATAAAATATTGGATGAAGTGTCATTTTAAAAAGAAAATTTTAATGAGAAAAATTAAATGTAAAATCAGATATTTGCTCAAGAATGAACAAATGATAATTATAAATCAACACGAAGTAAATAAATATAAAGATGATATAAGAAACATTTTTATTAAAGATAATTTAAATTTGTTCGCTGATATACGAGATTATTATGACTAAAAAAAAAACAAAAAAATCTTCTGATAAATATTTATATTTTGGATTTCGCTTTTTATTTTTAACTTTTTTGTTTTTGTAATCGTTTTTTTTTTACTTTTCGTTTTTTTTTTTTGATTTTTTACGATTTTGATATATATTTAAATTCTTTTTCGTATTTTCATATAAGAAATATTTCTGATATTTACAAGTCCCATCTTTGTAAATCAGACTATATTTTATACTACTTTAATTTTTTTATTTTAGGTTTACCAACCTGTAACATTATGAGATGGGCGTCAAAAAGGTAATTAGCTGGATGACGAAATAAACTACAATACAAAAAAAAAGTTATTTATATTTGGCTATTAATTTTACTATTTCATTACTTAAATACTGTGGTATATTTAATAAGATTTTACTTAAAAATGTGAATGCATTAAATATCTATCAAGTAAATATTTACCAAAATATCTTATTCATGCAAAAATACAAACTCGGACTTGTTCCGAAATACTTTACTGATAGCTTTTTTCATATCAACGCAAACAAATATATCACACGAGGAACAGGCATTTTCACCCTGCCTTTAAAAAAAAAAAATTCTCGCAATTTTCTTTAATATACCGTGGCCCATACTTACATAACAAAATAATACTTCAAAATATGGAACTTAACAAAATGGATAACCTTATTGCTCTGAAAAAAAAACTAAAACATACCATTATTAACTTAACCAACTTCATCGCAATGTATTAAACAATTTGTGAAAAATAGTAATAATAAAAAGCCCTACTACTTCTACTATATAGTAGATAGCAGGGCTTTTTACTATATACCAAAATACTTATGTGCATTTGTTGAACTAGTTCATTAAAGTTTATTTTATGTTTTAAAGGTCCTCGATTAAAAGACTATTTTAGTCTTCTGCGAGTTTCCCTACAACAAAGAAAAATATTTTTTAAAAATAATTTTATATATATATATTCAACAACGTCCACAAGCAAGTCCCTATTAGCCCTATGGTACGACAGACTTGCATATATTTTTTAAATGCATGGGTTAATAGCCAGCACTTTATATTATAAACAACGAATAGTTACCTTATTTTGTACACTGTACAACGCGCATGCGCTAAACAGAATTTTGAATTTCTTTTGCCTTGTAAAAATTTTAATGGTACAGAAATTGTTTAGTTGTACGTTTTGTACTTATATGTAAAAATATGTAATTTTGTTTTATTGAAATATATACGGATACTTGTGTTGTAAAAAATTAAAAAAAATAAAAAAAAATAAAAAAAAAAAAAGGTTTATTACTATTTACTTATTTCTTCCTATATATATTTGATTTCCTGTTATACTTCTATAAAGCCTAGATTCAAGTCATATATTTATGAAAACATGTTTATTTATATGTAACTATTTTAATAATAAATAAATAATTACCTCAATTTTTCCCATATGGATTGCCCACTTGGGCCTAATTCACTTCCAGCGAAAAATTTTCTTGGGCAGGATGTGGGCAACCCATTTGGGTCCGATATAGCTGCCCACTTAGGCCCCAAGTGGGCAAGTCATATTGGATCCCAAATAGGGCCCAATATGAATTGCTCGCTGGGATGTTTCATCATCCATATCTTCTTTGAGTTCTCATCTCATTTTAAAATATTTAATTGATATTTACCAAATAAAACTCATCTGTAATTTATTTTAACAGCAAAATATTAAATGAAATGAATATATATATATATATATATATATATATATATATATATATATATATATATATATATATAAAATATATATATATATATATATATATATATATATATATATATTTATATATATATATATATATATATATATATATATATATATATATATATATATATATATATATATATATATATATATATAATTAATAGAAAAGCAAATCGTATTAAAAATTTTCTTTATCTTTTTTCAAATTAAAAAAAGATGCGTTTACAGTTAGTTCGATTGTTGAAATTATATTCCTTACGGTGATATTACATAGTTTATAATTTTATTAATGAATACAAAGAGATCAGCTAATATAAAGTTATAAATAAATTATTAAGACAATCAATGTAGCCACAATCGACAAAATACTTAAAGTTGAACTAACAGTCAAACTTTGACCATAACTTCTTCGTGTATTAGAAGTGCGACCACCACTTGTTCGTATGATGCGTGCAGTTCGCACCGAACTGCTAAAACGGGCAGGATTGGCATCTTTCACAAATCTGTTTAACTCAGTTTCTTCAATTTCAATATCTTCTTCAATATCATCATCAGTATTAAAATCTGCATAAGAAAGCTTGATTAAAAACAAAGCAAGAAAACCAAATAAAAAAAGCTTACTCATTTTCAACGCGTTATAAAGTAAATTAATTATTTTTTTGTACAATTAGAAATTCTTTAGATTAGCGTTAAAACAATTATTTGATTTACGGTACATTTGATGCTTTTTATTCGTTTAAAAAAAATTTTAAAACTACAATACATTTAAATATAATGAAACTTAGTTGACAAAAATTTGTGGGTTTTAGTTTTAAACTCTCTTTAATCCGTTTCCGATTTTTAGATTATATTCGTAGTTTTTTTTTGTTAAGGCAATTGCATGCATTGCATTAACATTTTTAAGGCAAAGGCATGCATTGCATTAACATTTTTATAAGTTACACTTATATTATTTTTTTAAAAATAAGGATTCACGTTTTAAGATCGAAATTTTTTGCTTTGAATTTTTCTTATTGTTTAATTCAATGGTATATTTAAGTTATAAGCTTGCTTATCAAAAGTATAAAGATATTTTTAAGCAGTGAGAGATCCAGGAATTTTAAATTTATTTGATCAACCTTACTTGACCGAACTAAGAATATTACGTTATTAATTTTTTGTTAACCTATCTAAGTTAATTTTCCGTATAAACATTAATATAATAATTTAGGATTATTTTACATATTGATCTTATAATTGCAAATATAACGTTAAAACATTGCATAGTGTTTCAGTTTTTTGTATACCTATGCAAATAAACTTTATTGTGGCTTAGTGCATTTGTGAAGTTTATTATCAGAGGTAAATAAGCAAAAATGTTATCTTATTATGCTGTATATTTAGTTTATTGATGAAAAATCGCGTTTTATTAATTTAACGGCATGTAAGTTATATATAGGAAAGTGCTGTAATGTGGAAATCTAGTCTAATGTTGAATGCCAAGAATGGAGATAATGCGGAGTATTCCACATTGACGAATTATAGTCAATATTTATCTTTTAGGTTCACATATTCCGTTTCATAGCTCCTGTGGAGCTAAATACTATAGCTTAATATAATATCAAACTGTTTATTCCACATTTAGTAATTCAAGTACTCCACATTAGGTCACCAACAATGGAGAAATAAACAATATAATTTTTTTATAAAAATAATCATAACATTTTTAAGCTTTAAACTGCCTTTAACAAAAATTTATTTTGTAAAGGGTACTTTCAAAATTATGCTATTTTGTTGATTATGCTACGATTTATTGATTTTTCTTACATGGTATTTTAGATAAGATTAAAGAGGAGTTTCACAATTGGCACATTATTTTTTTTATTTTTTTGTTAACTTAAAAGTGTTTTAAATTTAAAAAAAATACTTTAGCATAAAGATGCAAAAAATTAAAAAAAGTCGAAAAAAAAGGAAAAAAGTCATAACAACTATCAGAGGCGTTGCTAGGCGGGCACCCCTCTGTATCAAGCTGTGATGGTGTCACGGTGCGGGCCGCACCGGTGACATCATCACAGCTTTATACAGAGGGGTAACACCAAAATGAAAAAAATCAATTTTTGCGAGAGGAAACAAGTTGTTGCTAGTCAGTATTTACAATTGGAAATTTTTCATTTTGGTGTCACCCCTAACTCTGTCTCAGACAGTAGAGTTCGCCAAGATCAGCCCGGTCTAGTTGGAACTGTCGGGTTTCATAACCGATACACGAGATATACACGAGAAGGGACATGGTGCCTTTAAGCAATTATTGGAATCGGATTATGTATATGGTCTAGTACAGGGAAACTCTGAAGAGATCCATTGTGAAAGTCTAGAAGGGTGACACCTGTAAGAATGTGCTCCGAGATGGAGATCTTAATTAAAACTATATTTTCATTAATGTAACTTTATGAAGGCATTATATAGAAAATAAGCGATAAGAAATGTTGTAGTTTATGATTAAAACACCCTGAAATCACCGCACTCGTTGACACCAACCTCAGTGATATCACTGACAACTATAATGTTAAACAATTTCAATTTTGTAGTTTTTATTTGTTGAATAAACAAAAAAAAATTGTAACACTTTTTAAATAAATCTGCACCAATAAAAAAAATATTTTCCAGATAAACTATGTTTTAACTGCTATATAAATATTTATTTCCCGAATGAACCATATTCTGTTGCACCACATAAATATACTGCCTAATTAAATTCCGATTCATTTTGCTTTATAAATATTTTTATTGAAGATTATTGAAGCAGGAAACAATACGACAATGCAATTTTACACCATGAACACGTAATTATTAAAAAAGTCAATGTACCCAAACTATAATCAATATAATTCCATCAAAATTGAACTTATTGACAAAAGCAAAAAACTAGCATCTTTTTTGAAAAGTTCATCAAACGGTTGTTCCTGTTGTAATTTTATGGTGAAGTCTTGAAAATATCCAGGATAATTTGTGGACTCAAAAGAAACGTAGTTTGGGTAGTAATACTTTTTACACATAATAAAAGAAGCATCATTTTTAAAAGTTCTGAGAAAAGATCTACTTGGTTTAGCTTGAGAATAAAATTTTGGTACTTAAGGCCATTAATTACAGACTGAAGAGAAACAGAGTCTTCTCGCCCGTTAAGTGCTAAAAGAATAGAAAATATAATAATAAAATTTCGACAAAAATCTAAAAACAAAATAAAAGTATAGATGTGCAAAAAATGTTTTATATAGTTCAAAAAGTAATATCATTGTGTGTTATTACTTTATTTGTTATTTTTTTATATATTTGTTATTATTTTTAATATTGATATTATTTTTAAATATTGTTATTTTCTTATGTCCATAACAACTAATAACTATACCTTTAACAACGCGAAATTGATCCAGGGAATTTAAAATAATAGCTGCTGTATCATTGCTTCGAACTCCAATTCGATATCTCAAATAGTTATTGCACTGCAGTAAATACTGTTGTCCAATGTATGCTGTTGAAATGCAGTAAATACTATTTCAAGTTGTTCTTTTTTTATCAAAACAAATATTTAACTTTACATTTTTTAAACAGTTTCTCATATAAATATAAATAAAATATAAAATAATTTTTCAAATTTTTTGAATAATATTTCTAAAAAATAAACTTACAAATTCCTAGTTGTACAATTCTAAAACTTGCATCTCTTCTGTAAAATTCTTCTTGAGGTTGTTCTTTTTGTAGCTTCACTGTAAAGCCTTGATGTCTAAGAAAATACCCCGGGTAGTTTGTGGACTCAAGTGAAACATAGCCAGGATAATACTTATTAGGGCGAATGATGAATGAAGCATCATTTTTGAAAAGGTTAGAGTAAAGATCCACCTGATGTAACTTCATAATAAAATCCTGATGACGAAGGTACTTGTTGCTTTCTTTAACTGATTGAAAAGATATTGAGTCGCTTCGTCCGTTTAATGCTGAAACAGAGAGGATTTAATATAAAATCAAGTTCAGTATAAAAAATAATTTCAGAAATCCTACTTTTTCAAAACAAAAAGAGTATTTGTAAAATGAAATACACTTTTTTAAATTGCATACCATAATTGGTAGAAGATTAAAATATTTTAAGTTGAGTTTTTTTTAAAAAAAAGTTTCGCCTAAAAAACAAATGATTTATTTTTAATTAATAAAATATAGTTAAAATATTAACTTTAAATACATAAACAATTTTTTTGGCCATGACGTAGTTTTGTTTACGTCTGATTGGGTTTTTCAGAGTAAAGCTTGGTTTCCAATAGTTGTAGAAATGTCGTACAGCAGTTGTACAACAATAATGCTTTATAATAGAAACATTTTCTTGCGTAAGTTGCACAACTTAACGTCGGTTGTTCAACAGAATTTATGTTGTAAAACAAAGGTTGCGGAAATTTAAACCTATTTTGGCAACAATTGTTAAACAACAAAAACGCACAACTGTTACACAACATTTCTAGAACTATTGGAAATCAAGCTTTAAGTAAAGAGTCTGAAATTCAAAAAACTTTATTTTATAAAAAAGTAAATATTATGGATTTTACTGTGTAAAAACGATATTTTTTAACTGAAAATAAAAAAAGTGCGTTTTAAAGAAATTTTTTTTAACTGTAACTGTTCTTTATAATGTTTTATTAATTAAAATGATGATGGTTTTTAAATTATTATTAAATTTTACTACTTTTGAAATGCAACAAAGCATACTTTCGATAAACTTTTTTTTTTTTAATAATAATATTAGAGACCCAAATATGTTTAAGTATTTTAAAGACGTCCTTGTGTTCTGGATAAAAAGTATTCTTTGTTTTAATTTTATTTCAATTTATTCTAGTCAAAACTTTCGTGACAAACTTTCCCAGAATCTGAGCGGCTAACCAAGGCGCTAACCGTCTACGCCAGTTGTCTCTAAGTTGCATATTACGCTAAAATTAAAATTTTCCTGAATTAAGTTACTGTGCTAACAACAGGGCGATAATTTATCCAGAATCTGAATTTTCGGTAATAAGTATTTTAAGACGTGCCTGACGTATTAAAATACTTTTTATTCAGAAAACCTTTTAATCCTGTATTGTTTTATCTTATAGAACACATAAGCTATGTGATGCATATATTATTCAAACAGGTTGTTTTTTTAACCACCCTAATATAAGAAGACCCAGACTAGCTAGTTAGAGAACTCTCCCACCATCTAAGTGGGGGAGTTATAGGATAGTAAAGTAAAAAAATTAGTTTTTCACTAATAAAATTACTTCACAAACAGTATTACGTTAATATTATCATTATTACTACTACTATTATTATTATTATTATTATTATTATTGTTATTCTTATTATATATATATATATATATATATATATATATATATATATATATATATATATATATATATATATATATATATATATATATATATATATATATATATATATATATATATATATATATATATATGTATATATATATGTGTATATATAAATATATATATATATATATATATATATATATATATATATATATATATATATATATAAATATATGAATAATGTTAGTGTATTCTACAAATAGAGTGCTCAATGTTCTTAAAGAACAGAGCAATAATAATTTAGTAAACACACTTATCTAATTTGTTTGCTCTTCAACAGCATGTTTAACCATCAGTAGGTTCATCAGGACTACTACTGATGGTGAATGGCGCCTTCCTGATGAACCTACTGATGATGAAACATGCTGTCAAAGAGCACAAAAATCAAATAAGTGTTTTTACTAAATTATAATTGCTCTGTTCTTTGAGAACATTAAGCACTCTATATGTAGAATACACTAACATTATTCATATATATATATATATATATATATATATATATATATATATACATATATATATATATATATATATATATATATATATATATATATTTATATATATATATATACATACATATATATATATATATATATATATATATATATATATATATATATATATATATATATATATATATATATATATATATATATATATATATATATATATATGTATATATATATATATATATATATATATATATATATATATATATATATATATATATATATATATATATATATATATATATATATATATATATATATATATATATATATATATATATATGCTTAATTAAATTTAAATAAACTTTTTACCATGCCATTAAAGTTTGCATTTCAATTCTAATTTATACTTGTACCTCTAACGATGCGATATTCCTCAGCGCTGAATAAAGCAATGCCAACAGTTGCATCATTTCTCACTCCAATTCGATATTGTGGGTAGTTGTTTGATTCAAATGAGTAAATTTCTCCAATATTTGCTGCTGAAATTCGAAAAAAGAATTCAAAATAATGTTATTTTTTTATACAATGTTAATCTAATGATTCAGTAACCAAAATCTTTAAATTAATTTGATATTGCGAATAAAAATTTGTGAACTTATTTTAACTATATATTTTTTTTTTTTTCTTTTCTTTTTTTTTTCTTTAGTTTTTTTTTCAAATTAAGTATCATATTTGAGAACTGTTTGGTATAAAACTCAGAGTCATTTAACTATATCTTCAATACAAAGAAATATTGAACTACTGTAAAATAGTACAACCTCAATTAATTCATGCCCTTAAACTTTAAAATTAACATATTAATTAACCTAGCTTGTAATAACGGGTGGTTACTAAAAATCCGGACAAACTTTAACTGAATTTCAAATGCCACAAACTAAATTTTTTTTATTCATGTTTATATCCATTTTATAGCTTATTTAATTCTCTATAAGTTGATTTTTTTTTTTTAGATAATTAATAATAATTTAAAAAATAATGATGACCAAGCAAGAAGAGGTAAGAAAACGGATTTACGAGTTCTATTTGAATAATAAATTGCAAGGTAAAAAGTTCACAGTAGCTCACTTCAATGCTGAAAAAATCCCAAGAAGCACTATCTATGATATAATCAAACGTGTTGAGAATGATTCTGGGCACAAAAGAGTGCAAGGAAGTGGTCGTGTGGCCAAAATCATGACCCCTAAGAGGATCAAGCGCCTGAAAGCCATATTTGATCACAGTGACCAAGTTTCGATGAGACAAGCTGGTCGAAAATTTGGATGCAGTCATTCACATATCATTAAAACTCTTGCCAAGTACACTGACATTAAAAGTTATACAAAACAGGGTATACCTCATCGACAAGAGAACCAGAATGAGCGAATCAAAACTGGCATTGATCGTCTTTATCGCGTTTTTAAAGGAAAATCGGTCATCCTTGACGATGAGTCTTACTTCACGCTGTCACACTCAACAATTAATGGAAACAGCACCTACTACTCTAGCAACAGAGACAAGACTCCACCAAGTGTTAAATATCGCAAAAAGCGCAAGTTCGAACCCAAGGTGCTTGTCTGGCTGGCCGCTTCTGACAAAGGTGTTTCAAAACCATTTTTTATACCCAGCGGCCTTGCAGTCAATAAAGCCATCTATGAAATGAATTGTATTATGAAAAGATTAGTGCCGTTCATCAACGCTTATCATGCCGATGGTAATTACATATTTTGGCCAGAATTGGCTTCATCGCATTATGCCAAAACCGTGACCAGCTGCTACGAGACTCATAACATCAATTTTATCAAAAAAGTTGACAATGCGCCAGCCGTACCGGAGTGTCGCCCAATCGAAGACTTTTAGGCTATTTTGAAAGGCAAAGTGTATGAGAGTAACTGGCAAGCAAAAGACGTGAAACAACTACGAACCAGAATAAAGCTTTGCCTGAAAAAAATTGACCTTAACCTTGTATTTTCACTTTTTGGGTCAACTCGTGTTAGAGTTGGCCGAATCCGAAGAAACAGACTGGTTGAAGACAAACTTAATTAAAATAAATAAATAACTAAAAACTCTTTTTAATGATAGTTTTAATTAATCTCTACGATAAAAACTTTGGGAGTAATTGCACTTGAAAGTTTGTCCGGATTTTTAGTAACCACCCGTTAATCGATTAGCTCGTTTAAAAAATAAAAATACACCCAACGTCTTTTAAAAAACGTACCGTGCCCACAAGATAGGTTTTCCTTAGTGTTTGTACTACTACAGTAATATAATTGTGCTTTTTAAAATATAGTAACTGTTGAACATTATACAAACAAAAAGAAACCATTACCTTTTACAATTAAACAAACATAACTTGCAATCAAAAGTAGAATTAATTTGTCCACCTTTTTTTTAAATCTTACTTTATCAAGTATATCAAACAGTTATTTACTCTATCAGAGAAAAAACTTTTATTAATAAATTTCTCATATATCTTTTTTAAATACATTTGATTTCATAACATGAATATCCGTTTTACCTGATATTGGATACAAATTAAATTTTATTTGCCTATTACCATAATTATCTCAAATGATTTCAAAATCTATTTAACCACTTGATCCTAATTATTTTAATAATATTTGTTAACAACGCCAACCTTCTATAGTTAATATAGCATAGATTCAGTTGAAGTGGTCGTATATATATATATATATATATATATATATATATATATATATATATATATATATATATATATATATATATATATATATATATATATATATATATATGTATATATATATATATATATATATATATATATATATATATATATATATATATATATATAAAAATATACATATATATATATATATATATATATATATATATATATATATATATATATATATATATATATATATATATATATATATATATATATATATTTATATATATACATACATATAAGTATATATACTATGCAAATATTGCCTGGGGAAGTACAGGTAAAAGTAAGTTGCAACTCCTTTACCGCCATCAGAAACATGCATTGCGAATAATATATATTTTTTAAATCGTTTTTCAAATACAAAACCTCTATTTAAAGATATAAATTTAACTTAACTTGTACAATATTTTATATTTTACGTTTTGTTGAATGAATAACCCCTTATTTCATGTTTTTAACTTTAAAGTAAAGATTAAATATAGTTTGCAAAATAATAACTATTTAAAAGAACCCTTTTGTTGAACAAAGTTTAATCAATTTTGTATAGATTATCGAGCACCTTAAATCTGGAATAAAATTGTACAGCCTAATTTTGATTTATCTATCTCTTTTTCTGTTTTTAAAAGCAAGGTAAAGAATATTACTTGTTCTACGGATAATATATTGAATAATTTTTAAGGTATTATTTTAACCATTTCTTATTTTAAATGTTTTAAATTCTTATTTTGTTATAAACTACCTGTATTATATTATATTTTATTTAATTTGTAGTTTTTATATTGTTCTAGCAACAAGATCGATATGATCTTCTTTCAGATTCCAAGTTTATATGTTTATATTACTGGAAATCACGACATGTAAAAAATGAAAACTGAAAAAAAATATATATATATATATATAATTATATATATATAAATATATATATATATATATATATATATATATATATATATATATATATATATATATATATATATATATATATATATATATATATATATATATATATATATATATATACCAACTGAGCTGTGACAATTACCCGACTAGATAACTAAATCAGTAAACAACTTGAAAATCACCAATCAATATATATATATATATATATATATATATATATATATATATATATATATATATATATATATATATATATTCTAAATATATAAATATAAATATATATATATATATATATATATATATATATATATATATATATATATATATATATATATATATATATATATATATATATATATATATATATATATATATATATATATATATGTATATATATATATATATATAAGTGTGTAAAATATAAAAAACTTGAAAACCACCTTCTATTATCGCCTCTGTATATATATATATATATATATATATATATATATATATATATATATATATATATATATATATATATATATATATATATAATATATATATATATATATATATATATATATATATATATATATATATATATATATATTTATATTTATATATTTAGAATATATATATATATATATATATATATATATATATATATTATATATATATATATATATATATATATTATATATATATATATATATATATACAGAGGCAAGCTCAGGCCAAGTTCGGTGTTCTTCATAAAAATTATTCTATTGGAAAACAAATAGAACTCAAAGCTTTCAAAATAAAATACTTAAATTTAAACAGCATTTACAATAGAATAATTATTTTTTTAATTAGTTTTTACATACAGGTCTTTTAAGTATAACGGAAACGGTGTTAATTATACTAAAACTATATTTTGTAATTTTCTTTATTATATAACATAATTTTACTTTGTAATATATAATTTATTACATAATACAATGAATTATATTTTATAATACAGATTATATTACATAATATAATTATATAGTTGTGTTACATTACTTGTAACACTATATTGAAAAATAAAACATAAATTTTATTTGGTTTAAAACACAAATGGAAACTTTTTTACAAAGTCTTAGTTTTTAAACAAATAATATTAAATATATACACTGTAAAAAAATTGAACTAAAGTGTACAGACTATCAAGTTGCTTGATATGAGACACTAGCATTTGCATGCTAGTACTTTAGACATATAGCGTTAAAGAAAAAATTGAAATCTGCCGGAAATCGAGCTAATGATTAAAATGAGCATAATATCCATACAAATGCCTATAACTTCTTTTTTTCCACTTAACACTAGAAGCCCCAAGGTGGATCAATTGATCCAAACACGGCTTTGACACTTTGCTGAAGCTAAAATTTTAATGTTGATAAAAAAATATTTTATGACTTTTATTATTTTAATATTATTTACTGAAAAGTGGAAAAACTAAATAAAAAACACATTCAGAGATGCGGCTATAAATATTTATACCTAAAAACCCTAAGCTGGATCAATTGATCCACATTATAGAAAACATGCATATACAAAACTATTTTAGTAAAATAACTAATGTTATTTCCAATGTTTGCTTATATATGACATGCACTTTCCACAAACAGGTTTGTTACAACTTGCACATACTGTTGACGTCAGATTACGTTTGCAGTCTGTTTTTATCTGACATCTCAATCGTGTGGGTAATTGTGTATTACTGTTGGTAGCTATTGTGGTATTACTGTTGGCAGCAACTTGGGATTTGCGGTGATTTATATTTGCTTCTCTTAACTGCTCAGATAAAGTGTAAAGGAACATTCGTCTCGAAATTTTTTGTTGTGTAACTTTTTTAAAAATGATCCGCGCGTTTACATCGGTCAAGTCCAAAATATTGAAGAAAACAGCTAACGGCCAGCGTCTGCACCCAGATTTTGTTGACATTTGTCGACACATTGAATCTAACATATCAACTCCACATTTATTCGCATTGTAATAAAGTACTGCCTCTGGTTTTTTCTTCCCATCGCTTTGCTTAGTTACCCCTCTATGTAGTGTTAATAATAAAATTACAGTTTTCTTCTTCTTTGCCTGGTAGACAATCAAGTTCAATGGTCCATTTATGTAGAAAGTTGAATCGTAAAGTGGAAGTGGATCAAATGCTGGAATTTCTTTTCTACTATGTTTAACTGTTCCAACTATTGACGTTTTCTTTTGCAAAGGTTTTGTTGCAAGATCGACACTTGTAAAAAAGTTATCTGTAGTAACATTATACCCGCGGCCTAAATATGGTTTTATTAGTGACATGACCACATGAGTACCCAAATTTTCTACACGGTTTTCATCTTTACCAAGATACGGTTTGATACTAAGACAATATTTAGTTTTTAAATCAGCTAAAATCCAGAATTTGATTTCAAACTTGTCCGGTATATTAGGCATATACTGAGTAAAGCGACACCGAGCTTTAGTTGGGAACAACTGCTCATCAATTGTTAAAGATTCCTCAGGTATATAGCATTTTTGACTATTTTCTACAAATCTTGTCAGCACCCATGACATTAGAGCAAATTTATCACTTTGGAGGAGCTCTCTACGTTCTGAACGTATATCAAATCTAATATTTTTCATAATGTCTTCAAACCGAGAACGCGGCATAGTTTCTGCAAAAGCTT
Source organism: Hydra vulgaris (assembly GCF_022113875.1). Lineage (NCBI taxonomy): Eukaryota > Metazoa > Cnidaria > Hydrozoa > Anthoathecata > Hydridae > Hydra > Hydra vulgaris. The sequence goes on along the minus strand of NC_061159.1, from coordinate 10,378,479 downwards.
TGTTGCCATATTTTTCAGACCATAGGAATTTAACTGGAAAATTTCTTGCGTTCATACATCCACGAAGATATATTAGGCCTATGAAAGCATCAAGTTCAATGTCACTTATATTCCATCCTTCATTTGATAAATTGGCAGATAAAACATTTTTTGATAAAGCGTGTAAAGCCTTCATCCATAATTAGTCTAAATGCGTCAATAGGTGTCAAAACATTACGACAATAAGAAGTTGTTCTGCTTTTGGCAGTAAACACATTCTGAGTTTGGAATCTTCCTGTTACCTCAACTGTTGACGCAATAGTCCATTTTACATCATCTCTACAAGTTTTAACAGTTACACCATTATTTCCACCGCATGAATTTTCTTCTACATCATCATCGCTACTACTTTCCGATGTGTAAATATAAGTATTACTTTCATCGTCATCAGAAAGATTATCTTCAACAACATCTGTCTTTTCATTTTCGTTTGCTGAATCTGATTCATCACCACTGTCCATTTCTGAGAGTTCTTGTAATATGAATAAACACTGTTGCGCCGACACACGTTTTGGACGTTGGTATATAACTGATTGGTCAATTGAATGAGAATGTACTGCAACAGAAGTTTTTGATGATGAAGCACCATCAGCGTTTGCTGAACTCTATGCGTTTCATTATAGTATTAATAACTTTTATGATACTTAATATATAATTGCTACAGGCCAATAGATTATAAGTTTCATAGTGTAAAGCAGCAATATTAGTGTACTTGTGGTGGCAGCATATTTATAACAAAGATGTGGAAACAATACTTTATTTTATTCGCTAATACTTTTATTTTATTTCTTTTTTTTATTTTAATTTAAGTAATCTGTATAAATAAGCTAGAGTAATCCAGATTTAGGCAAATCATGCTATTAAACCTTTGCTTAGAGTAAAACGCGCCGTATTTTGGGCATAAAATTTATGTATATATATGTAGGGTAAAAGAAATTTATATATTTTATATACTTTACATCAAAATTAAAAGTTTTAACTGTTAGTTTCATGCATTTAAACAAAAAAAAAGTCTAAATGCATATAAATATTAGGTTGGATCAATTGATCCACTTTGGAGTTTCTAGGTATATAAAAAACCTGGGGCTTCTATTGTTAATAACAGGTTAACTTTATCCCAAAAAGATTGTTATCATCCTATGATAGTTTCAATGCTGAAAATAAATCTAATTGCTCGCATCTATTTTCGTGAAAATGTTGTTAATCTTTCAGTTTTTTTGAGTGAAAATATTGTGAATATTGCTATTGCACAACTTAATAGAAAAATTTACATTCTCTCATACCACTTAAGTTAAATGTGCCATTTTAATACCTTTAATACCTGCAATTGTTTTTATAAATTTCTATTAATTGTTATTTAATATCTACCAATTGTTTTTATCAACTTTGATTATGCTATTTGATAACTTTACAATTAGATTTTTTTTAACATTCAAGCAAGTTTGATGCCAAATAGTTAGCTGATGATAACGAATTTTATTGCATGCGATATCAGGGTGTGACAAAATACATAAATCTCTCTGTTAATGGTAAATTATCTACACACACGACTAATTACTAAAAAAAACTTTGGATAAGATAGCATTCCTACATTTAAAGTTCTGTCTAACTCGAAGCATTTTGCTAGTTGCAATTTATTTAATAAAACTGTAGAAATAGAAATTTTTAATATAATATCGTAACACAGCAAAAACAGTAAAAAAATGAATCTTGGTGAAAAACAGCAAAAAAATGAATCTTGGAGAAGAACTTAAAGATAAAATAGCTGAATTGGAGGATAGAAGTAGGCGTAATAATCTACGTTTTGAGGGACTAGAAGAAAAAGATAACGAAACCTGGGAGGAAAGTGAAATAAAAATAAAAAGCTTCATAAAGGAAAAACTTAATATTAACGAAGAAGTACATATTGAAAGAGCACACAGAACTGGAAAAAGGAACGAAGAACCTGGCAAGAAAAAAAAACGGACAATAATTGCAAAGTTTTTAAACTACAAAGACAAGAAAAAAGTACTGGAGCAGTATAGAAGACTCAAGCTATGGAACGAAAAATTGTATCTAAACGACGATTTTAGCGATCGAACCATTGAAAAAAGAAAAACACTTTTTGCGGAAGCCAAAGATCTACGAAACGCCGGTAAATTTGCTAGAGTCGTATATAACAAACTTGTTACACGTCCTAAAAAATAAATAAAAATAAACTTTTGAATTAAATATATATATATATATATATATATATATATATATATATATATATATATATATATATATATATATATATATATATATATCGTTTCATCGTTTCAAGACACGGAAGTGAACGGACGTGTTTTTGCAGCGTGGCTGTTTTGAACTTTTTAAAAAATAGACTGTTACAAATTGTTTAAAACATATATACATAAATTTATATGTTTATTCATTATTAAATAAAAACAAATATTGGTATTTAACTTGATAATAAAATGGATAAAAATAAAAATGATAAAAAAGAAATTCAAACAAATACAGAAGCTTCTGAAATATCTGTGAAATTAGTTCGTGAAATATTCTCTGAGATGTTTAAGAAACAGCAAAAGGACATTCTCAAACTTATTAGTGGTAATTTAAAAATTACAAATGAAAGAATTGATGGGCTGTTGAAAGAATTAACAGAAATCAAAGAAACGTGCAAAACTTTACAAAATGAAAATAATCTCAGAAAATTTGAAATGGTAAAAACAAATGACAGAGTCTCAAAAATTGAACACACTCAAAAAGATATTGAAAACAGCATAACTTTTACGCAAGATACCCAAGAGGAAAAAATCAATAAAATTGAAGAAAAAATTGTCTCAAAAGTAGCATTTAATGCAGAAGAAAAAAATAAGCTGCGTCAACTGGAAGATCGACTAAGAAGAAACAATCTGCGGCTTGAAGGAATAACTGAAAGCGAATCTGAAAGTTGGAATGAATCTGAAGAAAAAGTTTTAAGTATCTTTGAAAAACAACTAAATGTAAGTGGCGTAGCTATCGAAAGGGCGCATAGAACCGGAAAAATCGGGCAGAGTAAACCTAGATCAGTCGTGATAAAACTCCTGAACTATAAAGATAAAATTAACATATTAAAGAATTCAAAAAAGTTAAAAGGAACAGGAATATTTATAAATGAAGACTACTCTTTGGATACCCTAACCATACGTAAAAAACTCTTTGAAGAAATGCGAGCTCACAGGAATAACGGTAAATATTCTGTAGTTATTTATGATAAATTAGTAGTTAAAGATTTTAAAAAATCTCATAAAAATGCTTAAAGTTTATTTATTTTTTGTATATATTTTTTGTAATTTAAATAGTATTTTTATTTATTATTGCTAAAATGGCGGAAGCCAGCAATAATAATGTTTTTGACATATCAGGAAGGAAAAACACACTAAACCGAAGTAATGATGATGATAAAAATATTAACATTTTTGACGAAATTTTAGTAGAAACGGCTTATTACAATGTTGACGATGTTAATCATGTTCTTAATTCTTCATCATCCCATTTTTCATTATTACATTTAAACATCAGAAGCATAAATAAAAACTTTGATAATTTAAAATTTATGTTAAATAATATAAGTAACAAGTTTAGTATTATCTGTCTGACTGAAACTTGGTGTCATCGAGACACGATTAATTCTAACTTTCAATTATCAGGATATAAATCCATTCATCAACCTAGAGTAAACGGCATTGGTGGGGGCGTATCAATTTTTGTCCAAAACTCATTGACTTTTAAGTACATAGAAAACCTCAAAGTAAATGACGTTGATTGTGAGTCATTTACAATTGAAATAATTAATAAAACAAATAAAAATGCATTTATAACAGCATTATATAGACCACCTAATGGTAATTACAATCAATTTGAAAACCACTTAAACTACTTGCTACCAAAGCTCATAAAAAAACATGTGTATTTATTAGGTGATTTTAATTTGAATTTTTTGAATTATAAAACAGATAACCACGTCGTGCGTTTTACAAATACACTTTTGCAGTACAACCTTTTCCCTATGATTAACAAGCCAACACGCGTGACTAAAACAACTGCATCCATTATCGATAATATTATTACTAACAATTACACAAGCGTGGAATGGCAAAGTGGTATTATTAAAACAGATATAACTGACCATTTTCCAGTTTTTCTGAGTACATATTCTGCAAACCCTGAGAAACATACAAAAACAAAAACTGTATATGAAAGAAAAATAAATAATGAATCACTCGCCACGTTTCGAGACCTCTTACAAGAAGTAAACTGGGAACTATTGACTGATTGCAATGACGTAAATAACGGCTATGAATTTTTTATTCACGTGTTCACTAAGCAATACGAAAAGGCCTTTCCAAAATTTAAAAAAATTATTAAACCTAAAAGTTTGCTTAGTCCGTGGATGACGAAAGGACTCATTAAGTCGTCAAAAAAGAAACAAAAACTTTACCAAAAATTTCTTAAAAAAAAGAACTACAAAAACGAAATAAAATACAAAAAATATAAAAATTATTTTGAAAAATTAAAAAAGCAATCAAAAAAAAATTACTACTCTTCATTACTTAATAAAACATTTGGCAATGCAAGAAAAACTTGGAATGTAATTAAAGAAATAACAGGCGTGGGTAATGTAAAAAAAGACAATTTCCCAAAAAGATTACAAAGAGATGACAATTTAGGTGATGCTTCTGTAAATAAAGAAATTGCAGAAACATTTAACAACTTTTTTATAAATATAGGAAAAAAACTAGCCGATGCAATTCCGGAGGGAAAAAAATCATTTAAATCCTTTTTGAAAAAATCTGATTTCTTCATGGATGAGTCAGAGCTTTTGATTGAAGAACTTCGGCAAGCGATTAGTATGCTTAAATCAAATAAAAGTGCGGGTCTGGATGAAATTAAACCTGATGTTGTAAAAGCTGTCTCTGATATCATAGAGAAACCCCTTTTCATAATTTTTAATCTATCCCTAAAAAACGGCATTTTTCCCGACCAACTTAAATTAGCAAAAATAATTCCAATATACAAAAGCGGCGATGACTCAATAATATCTAACTATAGACCGATTTCCATACTTTCCTGTTTTTCCAAAATATTAGAGCGTATTATGTTCAACAGGCTGTACAATTATCTTGAAAAAAATAATATTCTTTATCATAAACAGTTTGGTTTTCGAAAAAACCATTCTACGGAACATGCCGTAATTGATCTTGCGAACCAAATTTTACAAGGTTTTGAAAACAATTGTTACACACTTGGAATTTTTCTAGATCTATCAAAGGCATTTGATACTGTAAACCACAAGATTCTTATCTACAAACTACGTAGTTACGGAGTAGTTCACTCTATTTTAAAGTGGCTTCAATGTTATTTAGAAAACCGTAAACAAGGTGTACCATATGATCTAACATGCTCCCCATTTGAATCAATAAGTTGCGGAGTTCCACAAGGATCAATACTTGGACCTTTATTGTTTTTAGTTTATATCAATGATATTTTTTTGTCTTCAAAAATACTTAATTATACTATTTTTGCTGATGACACTAATGTTTTCTTTTCTGACTCAAATTTAAAAAATATTTTTTATTATGTAAACGCTGAACTAATATATCTTAATGAGTGGTTTATAGCAAATAAACTATCATTAAATATTGAAAAAACTAAATATATTTTGTTTGCTAAACCATCTCAATCCGAGAACCTTCCACTTAAACTTCCAGAACTAACAATTAACAATATTTAAATAAAAAGAGTTTTTTCAATGAAAATACTAGGAATAAATTTCGATGAACATTTAAATTGGAAAAGCCAAATAAAGTTAGTCGAGAACAAAGTTTCAAAGACTGTGGGGATTATGTACAGGACAAAACATCTTTTGAATAAAATATGTTTAAAAAACTTATACTTTTCATTTATACATAGTCATATTAACTATTGTAATATTGCCTGGGCAAACAATCATTCATCTTTCCTAAAAAATATTTATACTAAACAAAAGCAAGCAAGTCGATTAGTTTTGGGCGCAGATAGGTACGAAAGTGCCAAGCCGTTACTCAAGGAAATTAATGCGCTAAACGTATATGAACTAAATATATACCATAACTTGTTATTTATGTTTAAACTTCAAAATGAACTAATTCCAAAATATTTTTATAAAGGTTTCTCTCTAATTAACCATAAATATGAAACAAGACACTCAATAAATAATTACTACATCCCACCAACATCACTCAAAAAATCTGACTTCTCAATTACATGTCGGGGGCCACGCTTGTGGAAGTCAGTTCTTGACGACAATATGAAAAAAATAAAATCTATTGATATATTCAAAAGAACTATAAAAAAACACTTACTAAACTCAAACATTACATACATTCTTTCATTTTTTTAAAAATAATATTTTTTTGATAAATTTGATAAAAAGCTTTTTTTTTTTTTTTTTTTTTTTTTTTTTTTTTTTTAATATATATATATACATATATATCTTTCTTGTTTGATTTTCTCTTTGACTGTTTTTTTTTAACTTTTTTTAATAAATACTAACAAATGAATTTAAATCTACATAACGTTTGGAATCTTTTTAATATATAAATATTTTTGAATATATACTTCGCTTTGTATTGAATATGTATACGTATATGTACTGATTTGTAAAAAAAAATTCAAACTTTTTAATTTACGCATTGTATACATTTTTATTTTTTTATTTCGAGATTTTATTATTATTATTATTATTATTTTTTTTTTCTTTCTAATTTTTACTTTTTTTAATTTTTAATTTATTTTAAACTTTTTAATCTTTTTCAATCTTTTTACTTTATTTCAAACTCTTTAAATTTTTTTATTTTTATTTTAATTTTGTTTGAATGTTTGTTTATTTTTTCAAAATTTTTAATTTAACTCTTTTTTATATTATTGGAATTTTAGAAATTTTATATTTCTCTATTTCACAAAAGGGCTTGATGATAAGACTGTATGTCTTCTACTTGCCCCTGTCAGCTTGTAATTATATATATATTTATTCGAATTTAAAGATAACATTGTAAAATGTGTAAAACGACAAAATAAACTAACTATATATATATATATATATATATATATATATATATATATATATATATATATATATATATATATATATATATATATATATATATATATATATATATATATATATATATATATATATATATATATATATATATATATATATATATATATATATATATATATATATATATATATATATATATATATATATATATATATATATATATATATATATATTTATATATATATATATATATATATATATAAAGAAAAATGATGGGTGATTTCGATCTACCCGCATTTGACTTTTATAACAAATGCATTAAATCAGATGAAAACTCTGACCCGGTTGTTAATTTTTTTAATGATACGCACAGAGAGTGCTTGTATCATTATCCTAACGAAATAAAAGAATTTCTATTTAAAAATGAAAAAAATAAAAACTGTAAACAAATTAGACTCCTCCACATTAATATAAGAAGTTTAAATAAAAACTTTGAAAAATTTCGACAATTTTTAGAAGAAACTGAAAATATCTTTGATATTATTTGTTTAACAGAAAATTGGTGCTTGTCGAATGGTATAAAAAATAGTTCTAATTTTCATCTTTTTAATTTTGAAACAATTTCACTAGAGAGGCAAACAAATAAACGCGGTGGAGAAGTTCTGATTTATATAAAAGATACCATTGCACATTGTATTAGGAATGATTTGAGCGTTTCTGACGGCGATAAAGAAATCGTAACCTTTACAATTTTCAACAAAGCGAAAAAAAGAAACAATATTCTGTTAAGCTGTTGTTACAGGCCACCTGATGGTGCGTCTGAAAATTTTAGCTTGTATTTACAACAAAAAATAATTAACAAAAAAAATTAGGAAAAGAAAAAAAGTTATATAATAGGAGATTTAAATATGAATTGTTTACTATACAATTATGACTATAAAGTAAAAAAATTTTATGATGAAATATTTACAACCGGAGCGATTCCGCTGATAAATCGTCCAACTAGGGTAACATGAAACACATCAACTCTTATTGATAATATTGTTACAACAGACATTTTCAATTACAGCATTCAAACGGGTATTGTAAAAACTGATTTATCAGACCATTTTCCTATTTTCTTAATATTTAATGCCGGATCAACGCATACTTTAACAACAAATAAAATTACTAGAAAGCGTTATTTTACCAAAAAAATCTCGAATCGTTCAAGTCTCAATTATCTCTACTACATTGGAAGCATATTGACTTTAACGATAATGCAAACAACGTTTATAATAAATTCTTTGAAACATTCTGCTCAGTGTATGACGCAAACTTTCTAGTTTGCGAAAAAAGAATAAATACTAAATCATTAAATAGTCCCTGGATTACAAAAGGACTAAAGAAATCCTCCAGAACAAAACAAAAATTATATATTAAATATCTAAAAACAAAATCTTCTGCAAATGAAAAAATATATAAGAATTATAAAAATATCTTTGAGAAGACTTGAAAAAATTTGAAAAAAATCTATTATTCAAATCTTATTAAAAAATTTCAAAACGACTCAAAGCGCACTTGGAATATAATAAAAGAATTAATTGGAAAATCAAATATATCTTCAAACTCCCTGCCAAACACTATTAACTTTGAAAACAAAATTATCTCCGAACCTTGTGAAATTGCAAAAAATTTTAATAATTTCTTTACAGAAATTGGAAAAAAACTTTCAAACAGAATTCCAACTTGCGATAACTAATTTATAAGCTTTTTATCCTCTAGACACAATCTAAATACTAACAATTAATTATCAATTGAACTCCCGAGGAGTTTGACATAGCCTTTAAATCTCTTAAAAGAAATAAAGCTACTGGCTTCGACGAAATAAATAGTAACATAATTATAGATTGCTACAAAAACCTAAGAGATACACTTTTCAAAATCTTTAAAGCATCTTTAAAACAAGGGACTTTTCCGGATAAATTAAAAATTGCAAAGGTTATTCCAATCTACAAAAATGGTGACAAAACAGATGTGTGCAACTACCGCCCCATTTCTATTCTCCCAGCTTTTTCAAAAATTTTAGAAAAAATTATTTATACTAAAACATATAAATATCTTAATGATAATAAACTGTTAAATAATAATCAATTTGGTTTTAAAAAATGCATTTTAACGGAACACGCAATTATACAATTTATCCGGCAAATCTCTGAGTCTTTTGATAGAAAACAATACACATTAGGGGTATTTACTGATCTATCAAAAGCATTTGATACCGTTGATCACGAGATTTTACTGCAAAAACTCAAATATTATGGAATAAATAACAATCTTTTAAATTGGTATAAAAGTTATTTAACAAATAGAAAACAATTTGTCCCCGTCAATAACAGACGCCTAAGCAAAATGACTCAAATAACTTGCGGTGTTCCTCAAGGCTCGATTCTCGAGCCTCTTCTTTTTTTTAATTTATGTAAATAATATAAATAAAGTATCAAACTTAACAAACATCATATTTGCTGATGATACAAATTTATTTATATCAAACCGTAGCTTTACAAAACTGTTCTACAAAATGAATACAGAACTTAAGCTTACCTCTAACTGGTTTAAATGTAATAAATTAACTTTAAACATAGACAAAACAAAGTATATTCTGTTTCACCCATTATCAAAAAAACGATCTTTGCCGAACCTTATGCCAAAACTATTTATTGATGAAATTGAAAAAAAGAGAGAAACCGCCACAATGTTTTTAGGAATAATTCTTGATGAAAATGTTACATGGAAAACTCATATTAACTACATTAGCAATAAAGTTGCTAAAAGTATTGGCATCCTATTTATGATCAGATATTTTCTAGATAAAAAGAGTTTAATGCAACTCTACTACTCCTTTATACATAGCTATATTAACTATGCCAATATTGCTTGGGGAAGCACAAACAAAAGTAAATTGCGACTTCTTTATCGTCGTCAGAAACACGCTATGCGTTTAATATATTTTAAAAATCGTTTAACGCATTCAAATTTTTTATTTAAAGATGCGAATGTCCTTAATGTATATCAACTCAACATTTATAAAATTATGTGTTTTTGTTTTAATGTAAAGTTTCAATGTAAAGATGACTCAGCACTATCCATTTTTTAAAATTTTTTTATCAAAAAAATAAACAAATATACTTTGCGAAATGATAATTTTTTAAATGAACCATTTTGTCTTACAAAGTTTAATCAATTTTGTATTGGATATCGTGCACCTTATCTCTGCAACAAAATTGTTTTGAATAATTTTGATTTATCAACTTCATTCGAACTTTTTAAAAATAAACTAAAAAAAAATTTTTTTTCTATAAACGATATAATGACTTACTTCTAATATGCAATAACGCACTGTATAATATTTAATTTCTTATTTATTTTTACTGTTGTTGTTGCTTTTTACGCTTTTAAAAGGTTCTGACGACAAGATTAATGAGATCTTCTATCAGAAACCTTGTTTATATTTGTAAAGCTTTTATTTATAAAGTTATTTATATAATTGTATTACGATTTATGTAAGTGTATTACGATTTATATAATTGTAAACTGTAAGACGATATAAACAAAAACAAACAAAAAAAACAATAGCAGCTTTAAAGATTAGAAAAACTCTAAGTTAGAAATAAAGTTGTTATAAACAATACATAAAAGGTTTTTCCAAATGTTTTATAATTTTAGTTCGTCAAAATGCAAATAAAATAATAAGACAGATATAGAAAAAAAATATATATGAAGAGAAAAATGGTTTATCTTTATAAAACTTTATATACTGTTTTTTAAAGAAAGTCTTGATGGTTTTATTTTAGTTTCTTAGATTTTTTCATTGGTTAAAGTGTAGATTAAGTAAAGCAAAATAAAGTAGAATCATAGTAAAATAAATCAATATTCTAAAGTAATAACAATAATATTATTTGAAATACTAAATATGAATATTAATTTTATTCAATGTTAGAAATATATTTAAAAAAAATTATTTTTTAAATTGACACTTTTTCGTCTATTAACACATTTCAAGTCTTTACGACAAACTGGAACTTAATGGGCTAGAAGTATAGTATAGTAATACAGTAGAGTTTTGGGTTTACGATTTTTCTTATTTTATTAAGAATTTGCGCATTTTGAAACACATGCTGAAATAGAACTTGAAATTGAAAAATTTTGAAACACATGCTGAAACTGAATCCCAATACGAAGTTCTTAAAAATCTTACTTTTACTACGTTGTTCACATTAATTACCAAATGAGGTTGTGGTGGAAGCTTCGGTCAAACCACTTTACAAATCCTAACGCTATCAATGAGTTTCTGTTTATATTTTTTTGGTTCCATTAAGATTTATTGGAGGCTTAAACAATATTTATAAAATTTGCTGCCATCATCTACTTTTTTTTATGCCGAAGAATTATAATTGGTATATAAATTTGTATATAAAGTATATAAATTGGTTTCTTTCGAAAAACTTACTATAGTAAGTTTTTCGAAAGAAACCAATTTATATACTAGAGAAGATACTAACCATGTTTTATAAAAAGTATTTTTTTCAATACATATAAGAAACGACTCTCAATGATAGAAGGAAAAGAGTTCAAATGTTACAGATGTGGGGTAACTTCTAAAGTTAGTAATGACAAAATAAAAGACCTATTTATTAAAATAGAACATTTTGGTCCTGGCTCGTCTATTTTGTATTTATGAACCCGTTTTCTAAGTGTACGTTACACATTAGCTGTTGCTTAGATGTAAAAAAGTAGCAATTTAGAAGTGATAAAGATAAATCTAGTGTCCAAGAAAGTTTAAACGAAAGAAAGCTAACTTTTAATAACCATTTGGGGGCTTATTAAAAACAAACCAAAACATGGCTTTGGGTCTATAAATAATGGGAGCAGAGCTAGCAGATTTTTTATAAATTTAGATTTAGTTGATGAGATTACGAGGTTAGACATCTCAATAAAGATTTCAGTAATACAATAAAAAAGGTTAGACATCTGATTAAAAATTTCAGTGATGCACCCTATCATCGGGCTATGATATTTATTAGTATGGAAATCTTGTTCTGAAACCCAAACTCTATATCCTAATCTATATCCATGGTAACATATGCCTGTCACTATGCATAAAACAATTGTGAATACTGCGAAAGTTTTAATAACATGCTTACTTTCTAGTATTTATTGGATGAGTCTTTAAAATTAATTTTTTTTTTTAATTCAAAATTTATTACATAATTTATGACGTGTTGACAATTATTATTATTTATTTTTTTTACGCAATTAATCAAAAAATGCATAAATATTCAATATATATAATATGTATAATATATTATTAATATAATATGTTATAATATATTATTAACTAAATTTTAAGCAATCAAATCTCAGAACAAAACAGTTGTGTCCACTTAGCTTGTTGTTAAAGAAACACTGTACGCTATGTTAAATTCCAATCACTTCTAGATTTAGTAATGCAAGAGCAAAAGAAAATGTGTAATGTAAACGAAATTTTTGATATCTTTTACAAAACTTGAACAACAGATGTTCAGGTTTGCGAACATGTTATGAATACAAAATGTTTCTATAGGCTCAATTAAATAATATTTTGTCTTGAGTTAATTCTATTGTCCATATATTATTTCCCATTTATTTATTAATTTGTTTACTTTATATTTTTATTAGATTCTAAGTATTTGAGAATTAAAAATAATAAATTTTCCATTTTTTCATGAATCAGATGTATGTTGATTGTAGCTAAATGCTATAGCCTCTTGAAGATTTCACTTAAATTTAATAATAATATTAATAATAATTTAATGACAATAAACTTGTCAACCATATTTTTTGTTTTACACAGAGTTATACCCATGGCTTTGCCATTAGAGTTTGTAACCAATTTTAAGCGGAGATTTTTTGTCAAAAGCGATATACAGGTAAAAAGACATTAGGATCTTAGGTGTTTTTTAAGATCCTGATGAGGACAAAATAGTTGAGAAAATAATGCTGTTAGATTGCCTAAAAAATTAAATATTTTGGAAGTAGCATTTTTATAAAAACGTAGAACCATCTTAACGAGTTTTATATTGCGTATAACCATTTTAACGAGGTAGCTGAAGAACTTATGAAAATTAATATTTTCATTGATGCAAATTAATTAAAAACAGGTGTATGGAAAAGAGATATTGGTACCATTAGGTTTGACAATCATGATGAAACCCCTTAGTTTGTAAACTATGGAGTTTATGGCACTCCATATAGTTTAGTTTATGCAAGGAGAAAGGAAAGTTGTCAAAAGATGATAAGAAAATATAAGGAATGCGTGGCTATACATTTTGTTTCTTTTGGAGGAGATATAGCAATTTTTCAATTGTATTCATGGAAAAGGGAATTAGTGCCCACATGGCTTCAAAGTAAGCAGTTAAACGAAATTTAAAATTCCACAAATGGCTGCCAAGACACTTTTAAGTGCATATCAAATTTTAAGTGCATATCAAATTTTACTATTTAGAAAAACAAATATAAAACGGCCTGTGGTTGTCCTATCTGAAGATCATTCTTCAAGATTTGACTGTGATGTATTAACATTTCTTAGCTTTTTAGTAAAAATATTCGACTTTAAATAATTTTTAAAAATATTCATTCTATATGACACAACTGGAGTTACCCAGCTCCTTGCTCAAGTCAGTCAGAAATTGTACTCTGAGTACCAAAGTGCTAAATCTGCCTAATATTCTTAGTTAAATTCAATCGACAGGAAAAATTTTATGCATATACTTACAGAGTTTTGGCCAAAGTGGGCATCAAAACAAATAATAATAAATGGAGGTAAAAAAGTTGGGATTTTAAATAGAGGATTAAGTGTTGAGTGCATGCAGTGTTGAGTGCATCCAAGCTATAGGAAATATAAATACAGAAGTGCCATGAAAACTCATCAAAAAATATCTGATAAATCAATATCACTTGAAGAAGAACTAAATTTGATCCCTGTAACCATAGTAACACTTAAAGTAAACAAAAAAATTTTTTTTAATTTACCCATGCTATAGAAATACCATGTAAATTTAAAACGTCGTTTTCAAAAATGGTTTTGGAGGGTTTTTTGTGTAACGTCTTTTCAATACTTACTTATTATATAAAGGTATAAAAAATCAAGTTTGTAAGTAATAAAATTTTTATTTTATTATTTAGATTGTATTATAATAGAAAGCTTTACATGTCTTTTTATTTTCAAAATTCTTCAAGTTTTCAAAACAAAAAAAAACTTAAACATTAAGTAAAACATGCACATATGTTCCAATATAAAGTATTCCAATATTCAAATAAGATTCTTTATATTAATGATTTTTGTTCCTTAATAATACATTTGAACATTTTAATTGTTTATTTTGGTTCAAAAAAATATTAACGTATAGCTATGTAATAAAAACAATTCATGATAATGCTTCTATCAATTATTTTATGTCATGAAAGTATATTTTCGAGATAAATCATGTTATCAGTTTGGAAATTTGGTGCCCGGCGTAAAACTCGTAGTTTAAGAGAAGGCATCTGTAATAGATACGGTTCTATTGTATCATGCTCCAGTGGATTAATAACTTCACTGCGGAATTATATTTTGCGTCATGGAATTACTATCAATATTCCCTCGATTGGATAATCAAGCAGCAGTTAAAATAAACCACAAAATAAAAATTAAAACCAAGGACATTATTTTTAAAAACGACCCAGTGGGAAAAAAGACGTCGTAAATACGTCTTTAACAGTCTTATTTACGATGTCTTTAAGACGTCTTTTTTTAATCGAATATGCAAATCTAAAAGACATCTTTTTTCGACATCGAAAGTGCGTCTTTTTTGCTATTGATCTTGTCATGAAAAGACATAAAAAGTGCATCTTTAAGACGTCTTTGTTTATCAATTATGCACTTCTAAAAAAAAAGTTTTTTCTTGGGGTCGAAACGACTTTTTTGCCATACTTATTAGTATACTATAGTATCATATACAAAATAGTATTCCTACTTTTCATATATGAAAAGCTATTTTTTTCAAATGAAAATGATTATAGCTCTTCATAAAAAGTATGACAAAAAACTTTTTCCAATGCCGAGAAAAAAACCTCTTTTAGATGTCAATATAAAAGAGAGAGCATTTTCTACATCTTTTATATGTTTAAATATAGGAGAATCATTTATAAATAAAACAATAGTATTGTTCAACAGAATATTTTTTCATCTTTCTCTTTCTTTTCTGTTTCTTGAGCGAGCTCTGTTTCTTGGCGTTGTTGAATAAAATTAACAATTTCACGTCGAGAAATCCTTTCATACGAGCAGGTTACGACTTCTTGCTGGTTACCACTTCTAAAAAACAAGTGAACATAAAAAACTGTCTATTACTTGAATGTAATACAAAAAAAGCAAACGAAACTTGATTAGCTGAGTGGAGCACATTATACTTACCGACTATTAATTCAAAAAGGGGTGATCCTTTCAATTCACTCATCTTTCCAGCGCTGTCTCTTCTTTTTGAACCCACTATGTAAGATTGGGACAGGAGTCAAACAGTAAACAGTCTAAAAATATATAAAAATGAGTATGTTAAATAATTTACAACCATCAAAATGACTGTACAACGATGTATTTTAATATGTAGTACTTAAATCAATTTAAACATTTGCACCTCTCAGATTCGCTATGAAAGCCAAGTAATTGAAAACACCCAGTGGGAAGAAAGACATCTTTAGACGAATAAAAGGCGTCTTTTTTATGACTTGTTTTGTCTTTTTATAAGGAGCCAAAATAAAGACGTAAAAAGACGTCTTTTAAAAAGACGTGTTCAAAAAAGAGATCAAAAAGACGTCAATCGGTTGTTAATAAGGAAATCATTGTTTGCTTAAAAAAACTAAAAATAATTATTGCCGATAGAACCTAACAAAAAAGGGTTTTAACCCACTGTATCGTAATTACGATATCTTTGTTTCGTTCTGATTGGCCCGTTTTTTGTTTACAAAATACTTTTATATAACTTTTATGTGAAACGTTTTTGCATAGGAAATTTAATTAAAAACTAACTTTTTTTGGTAAGCGGGTTTATTTAATGATTTATACAATACAGTAATATATTATGTAAAATATACATAATATAAATGCATATAAATATTACAGTATATATATATATATATATATATATATATATATATATATATATATATATATATACATATATATACATATATATATATATATACTGAATTAAATATACAATTGCAGTTGCTTAGCAAAAAAATGTTAGTCGGAAAAAGCAAAAGTGGATGGTGTGGTGCCAGTAAGATGGTATCGATATGATCTAGTCTCAATTAAGTTAGTCGTAGGTAAGTGTTTAAAAAAAGTTTTACCATTTATTTTTAGACTAATTTTTTAATGTAATGTGCTTGAAGAACGTTGTTTATTACATATTAAAATAATATATTTATTTTCAGACGAAAAATAAAACCTGTAAACAAATTCTCTCTATATTTACTTGTTCAAGTGCCAGTGAAACGAACGATAGAAAAAAAAAAGCATTCAGTCGGCTTGCAATTTTTTTTTTATATATATTTTTAAATGATCTGAATAATTTTGTTGTTTTTATTTAGTAGAATGATGAAATTGTTTATACAAAAGATCGGCTCTTTAACTTTTATGTTAAATATGTTATTTCCTTGTTAACTGTTGTCTGTCATTAATAAAGCAATTATAAAAATACACAAAATGACAACAGATTTTACTTTAGAACTGTTCGCAAAATTTGTTGTTTGAATACAAAAAACTAAGTGAAAATAATACTGAAAGGTACACTTATGTTTCAGGCTAAAATAGAGCTTTGACTAATACTTTTTTTTAATTTAAATGAATAACAACTCTCAAGGTGTATTAACTGAATTATCTTTTTGTTTTGATATTCTTTAGTCAATAGCGGATTTTTAAATAGTTATGAGTCTACAACACTTAATTTCAGCGAAATTCAATAAAAAATTCATGTTATATAAAACAGAAAAATATCAATATCTGTTTTCAATAACTTGGCTTTCATAGGAAATCTAAGAGGTGCAAATGTTTAGCTTGATTTAAGTACTACATAATAAAATGCATCGTTATACAGTCATTTTGATGGTTGTAAATTTATTTAACATACTCATTTTTATATATTTTTAGACTGTTTACTGTTTGACTCTGTCCCAATCTAATCTAGTGGGTTCAAAATGAAAAGACCGCGCTAGAAACATGAAGGTGTTAAAAGGATCAGCTCTTTTTGAATTAACAGTCAGTAAGTCTAATGTATATATAGGATACTCAGCTAATCAAGTTTTATATGCTTTTTTGTATTACATTCAAGCAACAAACTCTTTTTTATCTTCACTCGTTTTTTTAGAAGTCGTAACTAGCTAGAAGTCGTAACCAGCTCGAATGAAAGGATTTCTCGACGTGAAATTGTTAATTTTATTCAACAACGCCAAGAAACAGAGCTCTCTCAAGAAACAGAAAAGAAAGAGAAAGATGAAAAAATATTCTGTTGAACAATACTATTGTTTTATTTATAATTTATTTTCCTATATCTAAACATATAAAAGATGTAAAAAATGCTTCTTCTTTTATATTGACATCTAAAAAAGGATTTTTTCTCGGCATCGGAAAGAGCTTTTTGTCATACTTTGTATGAAAAACTATTATAATTTTTCTTTGAAAAAAATAGCTTTTCATATAAGCAAAGTAGGAATACTATAGTGTATAGGATACTATAGTATACTAATAAATATGGTAAAAAAGTCGTTCCGACCCCAAGAAAAAACACTTTTTTAGATTGATTTTAGATTTAAAAAAAAGACGTTTTAAAGACGCATTTTTATGTCTTTTCATGACAAGATTAAGATAAAAAAGACGTCTTTTTGATGTCGAAAAAAGATGTCTTTTAGATTAGCATATTTGACTAAAAAAAGACGTCTTAAAGACGCATTTTTTATGTCTTTACATGACAAGATTAAGATAAAAAAGACGTCTTTTCGATGAATAAAAAAGATGTCTTTTAGATTTGCATAATCGATTAAAAAAAGACGTCTTGAACACATTGTCAATAAGACCTTTAAAGACGTCTTAAAGACGTCTTTTTTTCTACTTGGCAGATATTGATATTTTTTGGTCTTCTTTAACATGACTTTTTAAATGAGTTCTGCTGAAGTTAAGTGTTGTCGACTCATAACAATTTAAAAATCCGTTATCGACTAAAGACTATTAAAACAAAAAAATTATTTAGCTAATACACCTTGAGAGTTGTTATTCATTTAAACTAAGAAAAAGTATTAGTCAAAGCTCTATTTTATCCTGAAATATAAGGATGCTTTACTTAACAACATAAAATCATAAAAACTGATAACATTAGCGATATCATTAGCAACACAGATGAAATACACATAAACAAAAATGAAGACTTAAATGCTGCAACAATGTTTATATATAAGAAAGTGTACCTTTCCAGTATCATATTCACTTGGTTTTTTTGTATCCAACCCAAAAGTTTTGCGAACAGTTCTAAAGATAAATCTGTTATATAATTGCTTTGGTAATGACAGACAACAGTTAACAAGGAAATAACATATTTAACATAAAAGTTAAAGAGCCAATATTTTGTATAAACATTTTCATTATTCAACTAAATGAAAACAACAAAATTATTTATTTTATTTATTTTTTATTTATATTGGGGTCCATTCATAAAGGGCGTCACTATTTTTTAGGCAATTTTTAAACACCTCCCTCCCCCTCCTCCTTTGTCACCGGTTATTTTTTTCCCTATACCCCTTTCCCTCAAAAAAGGACACTGACACTGCTGCTACAACTTTGAAAAATAAAATTTAAAATGTTCTCTCACATTATCTTCATAAAAACACATGCTTACATAGTTTTCCATGTAAAAAAAAATTTAAGTGACGTCATTTTCTAACAACCTTCCCCCTCCCCTGTACCTTTTATTTTGACCACCTCCCTCCTTATTAGGATTAAGTCCTTTATTGATAGCCCCTTGATATCTATTTGTTTTTCACTTAATTTTATTCCAAAAATTACTTTCAAAATTTGTGTTGTTTTTATACCCAGTTTTCGCAATGTTGTTGTACAACAATATGTCCATATCTATCAAGTAAATCATGAAAGTATATATTTTTTGGGGGACATGAAATAGAATACCATAGAGATAAAAAAAAAAAACATTAAGTTTTATTTTTTTATTTTGGTTTGATTTGATGAAGTAAAGGGTTTAAAAAAAAACAGTTTCAACGTTGTTATTCATTAAATTAATGAGACCACCGCTAACAAGCTTCGATTCTTCAAAGTACGTTGATTCGTAGTTATTTAGCGGAAGGCATTCAGCAGTAGACACTAAGAACAAGAAAAGAAGACGAGCGGAAAATTTCTAAAAAAATTGGAAAAAACAATGGGATTTGTAATAAAAGTTTCTTGCTTTGTAAAGTTTGTATTTTGTATACAGTGACGTGTCCTATCATCCTCAATCCTTCCCCCCCTTCCTTCCCCCTCCCCTTCCTTCCCCCAAAAAAAAACAAAAAACTTTTCATTATTTAAAAAAAAAATCTTTTTACAATGGAAAATGGTTACATTTATTTGTTCCTATTTTATTATGTATGAATTGAATTGCTTATTTCTCCCTTGTCTTTGATATATTGATACATATAAAAAAAAACACTGGTAAGTTCCGGCACATTTTTTTTTAGAAAAAAAGCACTGTATATATATTTTTTTTCACCCCCAACAAAGATGCAAGCATGTATTACTTCAAAAGAACTTTACATGATAATAAATTGATAAACAACAAAAAATTATTTGTGAATAGAATTCTCTTAAACAAAAGCATTTCTTCCTTTTTATAAGAAAAATAAGTTTTTAATTTGCTTTCTCATATTATAATTTATGGTGGAATGAGTTGTTTTACACAATTAATTAGCAGATGATAAGAATTTCTTTAATAAACATTGCAAAACTATTTTACATTCCTTTAAAATTTTAATTTTACATTCAATGTTTTATTATTTTACATTCCTTCAAAACTGAATTTAAATTTTTAAAATCAGATTTAATTCAGTCTTAATTATAAAAAAAATTATAAAATACTCTTTTTTTAAAAAAGTTCACAATTGCAATTAATTTTTTTTTCTTCTAGAACCTAATATATTCGAATAAATGCCACTTAAATGATATTAAATTATAATTTAAAAATTTCAAAACAAAAAAAGTATTTAATTTACATAAACTATTGAATGCGTATGTAAAATGTGAGCTCTTAACAAGGCCTGTCAAAGTATTTTTTTTCAAATTTGATTATATTACTTTGCTCTAAGTTCTTAAATAAAATTTGTAAAAAAAATGAAAATAAAATAGCATTTTTGTTCAAACTATAAAACCTTTTAGTTTTTAATCAGGAAATATTTTTTGTTCTAGTTGTTAATATAAAATGCAGAAAACAAACTTTGCCACTGTGACTTTCTAAATATTATTTTTTATTATTTTAGATTAGTTACTTTTTTTTTATAGAATTAAAAAAAAGCAGGAATTGCAGATATAAACCAATAGTCACCCGAGCAACTTTATTGCATCAAAGAATTATTTTTAGTTGCCCTTCACAAAATTTGGTCATCTGGTACCGTTGAGCAACCACAAGTGTACATTTCTGCTTTATAAAACATTCTAGATGCAAAATATAAAGAGAGTTAATGGAGAAGATTAGCAGACTTTATGGAAAAGCTATAATTTTTACTTGATTGCTTTCATCTTAGAGGGATCCCTAACTGCCAAGACAAGTTGTCTTCATATAAAAGAAAATGCTTAAAAAAAACATTTAGGCTAAATTTTTTTGATTGAAACTAAATAATGAATAGATATCAACAAAATTAAAGTTATCATTTAAGTTAAAGCTTGCTTTCTCCATTTTTTTTTAGTTTTCGGAATCTGTATAATGTTTGCCGCAATCTGCAGACTTGATAATTTATTCCATTGGTGTTTAATTCATAACAGTTTTGGTAGTTGACGTCATTGCAATATCTTTTTAAGATCTGATAAGATTTTTTAGCTTTGTGATAAGATTTTTTTGTTAACACAAAAAAATCTTATCACAAAGTTAAAAAATCTAAAATAATCCTTCATAAAAAAAACTTCTTTTAATTTTGTTATAAAATAAAACATTGTAAAACTTAACTTGTAAGAAGTGTTAAGTATTTAGTTATGTAATTACCAAAGTATTTTGAAGAAAAAATATTCTTTATATTCGTTAAAAGAATATTTATCCATTCGTAGGATTATTTCCAAAATCAGAACATTACCAGGCCCACTGATGAATAGCTTTTGAATGATATTGCCAAACTTTGCATGAGCAACAACCCTCCTAGATTGCTGAGGTGACTTGAGGCTAGATTAAATTGAGCACAGTGTTTGGAAGTTTCCAGATTTAGACAGACACTAGGATTTGATGTCACACCATGTACAAAGGGGCATTCTTCAATGGGCTTGAAGACAACAAATTATATTTGCAACTTTCATACTGCAAGCTGAAATTAGTGTAACTCCATTTCCATTAATCAGTGACCAGAGTTGTTCAATTTTGGATTGAGTTTCTGACAAATTTTCTGATACCACAACAAGGATTTGTTTCTTAACCCCAGTGTCTTTGTCAGTCTTTTCAGTGAGAGGTTGTTTTTGAAGTGGTGAGCTGACATCTACTCTTTACATAGTGTCAAATATGCTTAGACAAAACATGAGAAAACCTTTACCACCATCAATACCAAGTCTAACAAAATTTTCACCAAAAATTTTACGAGATTGAATAATATGATTCACAAGACTTGATAAATCAATACAGTGAACAGCAACTTAAACTGTACCAGAATCTCCTTTTCCGTTGGTAATTTTTAAGTACCTGTAGGTGAAGAAATCACTCAAATGCTGACCTGCTCCTAAAAAATTTTATAAAAATTTGACTCTAGTATCTTACTGCTTGATGTTTGGTTTACAGTTTTGACCAGTTTCTATAATCTGTTGTTTGATAGCCTTGTATATTTATAAAAGCTAAAGTTTTATTTTAATTCGAAATAAAATAATAATTACATAAATGTGTTTTCATGATTTTTTCATAAAATGTATTTAATAATAATAAACAAATGAGATTTAATGCAATTTTAAAATATCACTTATTTTTCGGGAAGTCGCTTTTTTATAAGTTTGCCAAAGCGCTGGCTAAATATATATATATATATATATATATATATATATATATATATATATATATATATATATATATATATATATATATATATATATATATATATATATATATATATATATATATATATATATACATACATATATATATATAAAACCCAACTAAAACAAAACTCATCAAACTATGCATAGTCTATTTAATTTACACAATAAAAAACCATTTAATCATTGTTTTAACATTAGTATTTTTTTTTTTTAATTTAGTATGTTTCAAAAGTTAATATTTCACATAAAAAATACTTAATTGTATAAATAAAAAAAAACAGCAGTTTATTAATACTTATTTTAAAAATTATTTAAAAGTGTTTTGTTACTTCATTAAAAAGTGTATCGATAACATAAAAGCATTTAAGATCAAACTTTTTTAATTGTAACATCTTTCTAAAACTTAATGTTTAACAAAAATGGGTACAACATATGCCAACTTTAACAGATTGCAAACTTAATTGGAAATAAGGGGTCTTTAAAAATCAACAAAATTCAATCAGACTCTCTCAACATCCTTACTGTATTGTTACCCTGGATACCATCACTATCATCAAAACTAAGGAAAATATTTCGGAAAGCTGGCTATAGAGTAGTCTTTAAAACTAAATTGCGACAAAATAGTCAACCCAGAACTTATTTAATTGAATGCAAATGCTCAAAAAGATATGCAGGCAAAACTAAATTTCAAATTAGGACTCGAACTCAACAACATCTAAAAAGTTTAAACGAGGAAAAACATTATCAATCTGCAATAATAGGTTTTGCTCACAATAAATAAAGTGGGAAAACGTAAAAACAATTGTAATTAAAACAAAAAAAGTTTGATCGAAAAGTGCCCGAAGCTCTAGAAATGCAGAGGTTCCAATGTTCACCTTTACATGGCAGAATTAATTTAGATAATGGGCAGCTTGTAAAAACTAAGTTTTGGACTCCGTTTTTAACATTTTTACGCATGCAAGAAAGAAGGCTCATCAACTGCCGACATCAGTTAATTTTAGACTGTTTCTAACGTTACAACAACAACAAAAAAAAATTATTGTATCATTTTTATGAGCTGATGATGTTGGTAACCATAATCCAGCTAAAGTTTCTAATAATAAATTATTAATTGTATTAAGAGAATTCGTATTATTTGATGTTTTCTTACTAATATATATATATATATATATATATATATATATATATATATATATATATATATATATATATATATATATATATATATATATATATATAGATATAAATACATATATATATATATATATATATATATATATATATATATATATATATATAAATATATATATATATATATATATATATATATATATATATATATATATATATATGTATATATATAAACATATATATATATATATATATATATATATATATATATATATATATATATATATATATACATATATAAATATATATATATATATATATATATATACATATATACATATATAAATATATATAAATATAAATATATATACATATATATATACATATATAAATATATATATATATATATATATATATATATATATATATATATATATATATATATATATATGTATATATACATATATATACACATATATATATGTATATATATATATATATATATATATATATATATATATATATATATATATATATATATATATATATATATATGTATATTTATATATATATATATATATATATATATATATATATATATATATATATATATATATATATATATATATATATATATATATATATATATATATATATATATATATATATATATATATATATATATATATATATATATATATATATATATATATATATATATGATTTGTGATTTAAAAAAATGCTTTTTTTTTTTTTAATTTTATTTTTAATAAAGTTTATTATTTATGAAATTCTCTTTAATATATATAAAAGACATAAAAAGTATTTTATTTTGAAAATAGCAAAATCATATAAAAGATATCTACAAAAATCTTGTTCATAAGTTTAGACTCAGGATTTTTTACTTTAAACTGTAAGTCATGTTAATAAGGTATGTGACTTTGTTAGCTATACAAAGTCTACATCTTCTTTTAATAGATTCAAAAAGATTTCGACAATATTCAAATGAAAAGCCATCAAAAAACTTATTTAAACTTTTTTGTAGTTCTTCAGCTGAAGTTACAGGAGCTTCGGTCATTTTTCGATCAAGCACAGAACATACATTTTTGATTGAATTTAAATCTGGCGATCTAGCTGGCCACTGGAGTAAATTGATTTTATTTTCTTTAAACCAAGCTGTTACTGTTTTTGCTTTGTGACAAAGGGTAATATCTTGCTGAAATTTCCATTCTGGCTCATCTCCAAAAAATAAGTCTCTTGTTAGAATCAAATGATTTTTAAGCGTCTTGATGTATCTGTATTGGTTCATTCTATTAGTGTACATGTAGCATAGTCCAGGTCCATCATACGTGATACAACCCCAGATCCCAACTGAACCTCCTCCGCCCTGTAACAGAGGTACAATGAAACAATTATGAAACTTCTCATTATGGTGTCTTGGAACAGTTACTCTATTTTTTCGGTTTACGGCTGTTTAATTTGATTCGTCGCTGAATACAATTTTTACAAATCACTCATCTTAAGAATTTTCTTGTAAAATTGTAGCCGTTTGAGTTAATCTGATCTTTTAAGCATTGGTTTTTTAGCAGCAGTATACGTGCATAGTTTACGATCAATTAATCTTCTATTTACTGTCTGTCTTGAGATGTCATTTTTAAGAGCTAGATTTATTTCTTGAGCATTTTGTTAAGCACTATACTTAGGATTTTTTCGGGCAATTCTGTATATACTATTATCATCAGTGGTAGTTGTTTTTCTGGGTCTTCCGGATCTGATTTATCTAATGTGCTACCTGTTTTTTTCCACTTAGCTATTGTTTTAGTGACACAAGACTATGATACGTTCTTGAGAATCAACTAAATTTTACTTGTAGAATTGCCAGCAAGGTGCAAGGTGGTAATTCTTTCTTTGACTTCTTTTGAGACTGATGTTTTACCCATTTTCTAAATATTTTAAATGCAAATAATGAGTAAAAAGTGTATATTTTGATTAGCGTGCACTAAGTAAGTAAATAATTAAATTTTTAAATGGATTTAAACATAATATTTTAGAAAATATATTTTAATCCATGTTAGAATTAAAATCTTTAAAAAAATATTTCGCGCACTTATATAGAAATAAAGATAGAAAAAAGTGAGACACATTTTATTTGTTTTTAAATAGCGCTATTATTAAAAAATAAAATTCCATATTTACAACAAAAGGTGTGTGTTTTTTATAATTATGTTGGAAACAAAGTTAAATTTAAAAAAAAAAGTTCTAACATTATCGTAATAAAGTCTAATTTTTGATGAATAGTGTATATATATATATATATATATATATATATATATATATATATATATATATATATATATATATATATATATATATATATATATATATATATATATATATATATCAGTGAAAAACCTAGAGTTTATTTGGGTTTACTGATTTCCGGCAACATTAAAGGAAGGTGGGTGATGTTTTGACCACACCCTCCTCCTCTCCTAGTTAAACAAATGTGCCGCAACAATAACTTTTAATAATCATTTTTTCAATAGTCATTTATGTTTATCTTGTTTAGTTTTATCCTATAATAAGGAGTTGATTTAAAGGTATTTTTTTTGAACACATGAATTTACTGGTGGATGATGTTACTTTAGATTCAATAAGAAAGCTATTTTACTTAAGACTTTTATAGATGCTTTAGTTGCAAATACCACGCTATCAGTAAATAATTATTGAAAATTGTTTAAAGTATTTTAAACATTTATTAACTATATTTTTTTAAATTTAATTTTAGCAGTTATTAATGCTATAAATAATTAGTAATTAAATGTTCAAATATTTTAAACAATTTTTAATCAATATTTACATTACATAATTATCTACATATATTAAATCGCGTAATATTTGTAAAATTAACGAAATAGTTTTACGTCTTGTATTTTAATTAAAAACATAAGCTTTTAATAAAAAAATTTGATAAGCATTTAATAAACGTAGTTAATAAACTATTCAAATATATAAACATAAGTATTTAATAAACTTAATTAATAACTTATTGGTTTTAAAATTTTGATTTAAATATTACCAAATCTGTTATTTTAACTTTTACTAAAGGTTAATAATTTTTTAACTGATTTTAAGGCGTCTTTCAAACTAAAGATAATTAAAGAAGGGATTACAGTAAACATAATTTTAATGTTATACTTTTTTGATTAAAAATTTATATTTTAAAAAAACATATATTTAAAAAAATATATATTTTTAATCATTAACAATAATTTAAAAAAACTTTACGTTTAATAAATAATTTTTTTTTAAACAGATTTTAATAAAACTTTTATTAAGTTATTGAAATCTTTATTTTTATTATTTTAAAAATCAAAAAGAATATTGAAAAGAAACAAAACATTCTGAAAAAGTTTACGCTTCATTTTTTCATTTTCCTCACGTTAATTAAAATAGCAAGCTAAAGATCAAAAGTTCATTCATTCAAAAATTAAGCTTGCGCGATGGTTATCACAGTTCGTAACCAAAGGCCAATTACAACACGTAGTTATGTAAAAAGTTTTTACATTTTCTTTTTAATTCATTTTATTGTCCTGAAGAAAAAATGAGGTAGCTAAAATAAACTGAAAATAATTACTACTGTATTAAAAACTGAAATTTTATTTTCTATTTTTCATAAAAAAGCAAAAGAAAAATTAAAACATAGTATTAATTTTGGGCGCTTTTTTTTTGGGGCCTAAACCGGTCTAATGGTACTAAAACATATCTGGGTTCTTCACTGTATATATTTATAATAAACTGAAAACTATATATATATATATATATATATATATATATATATATATATATATATATATATATATATATATATATATATATATATATATATATATATATATATATATATATATATATATATATATATATATATATATATATATATATATATATATATACAGAGTGGAAAATAAGTAATTGAAGGTGAGTGGTCGATTTGACCAGCCAACTCAAGGAGTTGATGGTCAATTTTTTTTTTTGGATGATCAACATTTTTTTTTTTTCTTAGTTTAAATCTTAATAATAGTTCTTCTTGACTTTATAAATACAAAAATAAGTTAATGGAGGGTAAAGAATGAAATTATTTTATTTATACAATTTTAACTAAAATCAATGCTTTTTTTTTAAAGCGCAAACAGGCAATTGATAATTTTTAATTTATTGAAAAATAATTAATTTCATTGCAATAACTTTGCAAATCGTGAGAAAAGCAGCTTCAAAAATAATAGAAAAGATTAAATGAAAAATAAAGTACAGTTGATATTATGGTCTTAATTACATATAAAAATCTTCGAATTATAATAAAATAAATTTTTGAAGTTAAAGTAGAAAAATTTCTTTGCACATTTTATATCTCTTGCTTATTAAAATCATTTTAAAAACCGCTAATGTTAATTAATAATAACTCTTGTTTGCAGAAACTGAATATTTAAACTGAATATTTAATACTTTAAACGTTCGTCTTCTTATTAAATAATTTGTCTAATAAAATAAATTTTAAAATTAAATTTGTTTATTGTAACACTATAAAAATTATTAAATTTACATAAAACAGAATTTTTTTGAAAATTTATATATATATATATATATATATATATATATATATATATATATATATATATATATATATATATATATATATATATATATATATATATATATATATATATGTGTGTGTGTGTTCAGGGCCGGATTTACCTATAGGCCAACTAGGCCACAGCCTAGGGCCCCCAACATTTGGGGGCCCCAAAATTTAATAAACAAAAAGTTGAAAATTAAAAATAATGTGTAGAAAAATCAAAAATTTTGTAAAATTGATTTTTCATTAAATTCTCAATATTCCCACTGTTTTGTTTAAATAATAAAATTTTAAATAAAAAAAATGAAATTTTTTTCCGAAAATTTAAATATTTTAGGGGCCTCAAAAATGTTTTGGCCTAGGGCCCCCAAAAGGCTAAATCCAGCCCTGCATGTTTTTTTAATAATCCTTTGAAAAAAAAAAAAAGTGCAAGCGCTCAATTAGTAATTTTTAGTTTAACTATAAACCATTCATTCATTTATTTGCAATTTATTTGCAAAAATTTTAAGAAAATAAATAAAACGATTTAAAGAAAAATAAAACAAATTGACTAAGTGCAGATGAAAGAAAAACTGTTTATAGTTAAATACATAATTTATTATATATTATTATATTATTATTAAAAAAATATATAAAATTTTTATATAAAAATAGTATTAAAATAATAACTTTAATCATTTAAGAGAAAAAGATTTTTACCGTCGGTAAAAAAAAAATTAATTAAATAAGTGAAGCAAAAAACTTACTATTATAGTTTACATCGTTATGTGTGTATATATATATATATATATATACATATATATATATATATAATATATATATATATATATATATATATATATATATATATATATATATATCTATATATATATATATATATATATATATATATATATATATATATATATATATATATATTATATATATATATATATATATATATATATATATATATATATATATATATATATATATCTATATATATATATGTATATATATATATATATATATATATATATATATATATATATAATATATATATATATATATATATATATATAATGTGCAAGCATTTGTCAAAGCAAAGTAATGAGTTTTGGGTTGTTAAAGCAGAAAATTTACTGATTTCTATTAATATGCAATAACTATTAGAAAAAAGTTTTTACAATGATAAATTTAATATAAATTCGAATTATTCGAGTTGAATATATTATAAGTAACAGAAATAATAATATAAAATTATTATTAAATTATTAATTTTTAATTATTGAATTATATTGATATAAGTTATAGATAAGTTTTCAATTTTTAATTATAAAATTAAATCAATAAAAAATAAATTTATTGAAATGTTTTTAAAACAAAGACAAAAGCCAGGCAGTATTAAGAAATAAAAGGATAAAAGAAAAAATTCAATTTAACTTCTTTTTGCTTTCAAACTTTTTCCTTTAACGACCTGCTAGCAATTAAAGAAGCGTATCATAAAGAAGAAAACTATTTTATATGTTTTTTCAAAATTGAAATAATATTATAAAATTTTAGTATAAGAATTTTTTTTACCGGTATTAAAATAGCATTTGTAGTCATTTCAGGCAGTCATTGACCGTTGACCGTTATATATATATATATATATATATATATATAGTCTTGCATGTCTCTTGCGTAGCATCAAAAAATATTTCCCATAAACTGTAGTTTTAAAGAGCGCGTTAATAAACCAGACCAGAAAAAGTTTTAAAAATTAAATTTTATTTTTTAATTGATAGACTGCCTGGCCAAACCAAACCCTTAGTCGATGTAGCAGCACTCTCTTGCGAGTCAGGCTATTTGTCAGTCGTTGTAGCAGCACTCCCTTGCGAGTCAGGCTATTTGTCAGTCGATGTAGCAGCATTCCCTTGCGAGTCAGGCTATTTGTCAGTCGATGTAGCAGCACTCCGTTGCGAGTCAGGCTATTTGTCAGTCGATGTAGCAGCACTCCGTTGCGAGTCAGGCTATTTGTCAGTCAATGTAGCAGCACTCCGTTGCAAGTCAGGCTATAAGATAGTCAATGTAGCAACATTTACGCATGTTTAAAAAATGTTTTTTATTAAATCAATAACAAAAACACCACTAATTAAAAAAAACTTTCTAGTCGTTATAATTGCGGTTTTTTTAAAAATTTTTTAAAAAACAATTAAATTTAATGTACTTCCGCATAAATTAATTGCTTTGACATTTCGATGACAATCAAAAACAGCTTAAGAGACGAGGTAATTAAAATTGTAGTTGTAAGAGTCTTTTTTTACATTAAAATGCTCTTAAAGCGACACTATATGAGTATATATATATATATATATATATATATATATATATATATATATATATATATATATATATATATATATATAATATATATATATATATATATATATATATATACATATATATATATATATATATATATATATATAGTATATATATATATATATATATATATATATATATATATATATATATATATATATATATATATATATATATATATATATATATATATACATATATATATATATATATATATATATATATATATATATATATATATATATATATATATATATATATAGATATATATATATATATATATATATATATATATATATATATATATATATATATATATATATATATATATATATATATATATATTATATATATATATATAGATATATAGATATATAGATATATAGATATATAGATATATAGATTATATAGATATATAGATATATATAGATATATATATATATATATATATATATATATATGTATATATATGTATATATATATATATATATATATATATATATATATATATATAGATATATATATATATATATATATATATATATATATATATATATATATATATATATATATATATAGATATATATATAGATATATATATATATATATTAACTATGGGTATCAGTGATTTTAATTTAAGTAAAATAATTACAATTTAATTCTTTTTTTTTTAAGGCAGAGGAATCATTTTCAGGTATCAGTCAAGAAATCCTAGCTGGGATCCTTAGAGCTGGTAGAGTTTTTTTTTAACTTTTTTAATTTAATTTTTAAGTCATTTAGCTTGTTCTCGTTGAAGATGCCTAGCTTTAAACTTTAAAAATTTCATTACGAGTTATAACAATAGAAATAATGTTAATGGAAGTTATCATTAGTTAGTAATAATTTTTGTTATATGGAGTATACCATGAATAAGTATTGTGCAAGGGGTGAATCAAGTGGTTGGGAATTGTGATATCTAGAAATACTTATGGTCTTTAATTATAATATATATGCATATGGATGCTATCCATATGCATACAAATTTAATGAAAAACATAACTAATAGTGCGTAAAAATGCGTGTTAATTTTAAAATCAACCAATAAAATGTTTTTATTAGTTGATTTTAAAAATAACACGCATTTTTACAGACCGTTAGTAACATTTTTCATAATGCATAATGCTAAATGTTAAATGAATATCCTCTCTAGAATTATCTAGTTGCTTTTCTACTTCAATTAAATTTTGGGATTACTTATGTTGATTGAACAACATGCTGCGCTACTGACAGGTTGTTTTTTTTTTTAATTTCAGTTGCCCTTTGGAAAAAACGAGTCATCCTGTGCCACCAGATGACCATGAGGGCAGACCTCTTAATGGAGTGACACCTAAAAAAAAAAATAGTAAATATGACATAAAAAGAATTTAAAATAAAAGAAGAAA
>NC_061159.1:10327917-10345524 GCF_022113875.1 Hydra vulgaris | reverse complement strand
TATATATATATATAATTATATATATGTATATAATTATATATATGTATATAATTATATTTATATACATATATGAATGCATACATATATGAATGCATACATATATATATATATATATATATATATATATATATATATATATATATATATATATATATATATATATATATATATATATATATATATATATATATATATATATATATATATATATATATTTATATATATATATATATATATATATTTATATAAATATATATATATATATATATATATATATATATATATATATATATATATATATATATAAATTACCAACTTTATATAATATAAAACACGAACTTTATAATTAAGATCAGATATTTTCCATGATAAAATTAGAAGCTCTTCTAAAAATGGAAATAAAGTTACTTATCTAAACATGTTTTTATGCAAAAATAAAACATTATAATGCATACTTTCATTATTGGTGAAAGACTCATGCTGAAGTATGTACTTGATAATTAGGGTGAGGTGTTCAAAGTTTTTTAAATAAATTAAGAATTTTGTATGTTAACAGACTTGATTTAGTCTGACTTATTATGTTTTATTAATTTTGATAATATTTAAAACATCTGAATCTTATTAACGCTAAGTATTATTTATAACTAAGAAATAACATATTTAAAAAAGCTGAACATTTTATTGAAATGGTCAACTTAAAATAAATATAAAATCGAAAAAATAACCTGAAAAAATC
The DNA here is from genome assembly GCF_022113875.1 of Hydra vulgaris. Lineage (NCBI taxonomy): Eukaryota > Metazoa > Cnidaria > Hydrozoa > Anthoathecata > Hydridae > Hydra > Hydra vulgaris. The sequence goes on along the minus strand of NC_061159.1, from coordinate 10,344,788 downwards.
GAATTTACCCTGAGATATTTGTATATTTACCTTGAGATATTTGTATATTTATACAATTTGATATAAAATCTAAGTTTTAAGTTATTCTCAATAAAAATAGGTTATAAAATTTAACTTTATAAAAATATTTTTAAACCATATGCATGCATTCTAATAAGTTTTCCTTGCCTTTCCATTACGGAAAATTATTTTTGTAATGGCTAGTTATTGAGACAATAATTTTTCAATGTGCCACTTCCTCAACGTTGTCAAAGAAATGTTTTATAAACGTTTGCAAAGTAACACTTTTTCAACGTTTTTTAATTACTACACTTTCAACGTTGGTATATGTAACGTTGAATGAGCGTTAATTCATAAATAACTTAATTACGTTAAAAAAGCAGCTGATGTTTAACGTTGATAAACCATAAACTTTGCGACGTTTTTACAGTGATTATATGCGGACTTTTATTCAACGTTGAATAAACGCGATTTTTTGAGAAGATAAGATACGTTTAAATTTATACGCTTATTCAACGTTGAAAATGTAGCGTTTAAAAAGCGGTTTGTTTTTAACATTGATAAAGCATATGCTTTAAAACGTTTTTAAAGTGGCTTTTTGCGTAAGTTGATTTCACGTTGAATAAACGTTATATTTTGAGAAGCTAAATTACGTTACAATTTCAACGCTTATTCAACGTTTCAATTTACCGCGATTTAGTATACAAAAAAAGACATTGATTCAACGTTGAAAACACGTTGTTTTTGTGACTGTAACACCTTTTCTACGCTGCGACTGGTTTTCAACGTTGATTCAACGCTAAAATGTTTGCTGGGAAGGATTCAATATTGTTTTTTTTTTATTTATTTCGAATTCATACAGGAACGTTTCGTTATAAATATCAAGAGATGTGTTTGAAAAAACATTAAATGCTTTATTTGTATTTTCACAATTAAAAACTTGATTACACGTCTCTTGCTTTAGTTTATTGGAAAGATTATTCTTATTAACTTCTGATAGGTTGCGTTTTTTTAGAATTATAACTTTGGGATCCCTGTTGGATGGGGCTTTGAAAAGATTTATTTTAACGTATATTGGGAAGTGATCACTAATATTAGTTTTAAATGAAGTTTCTATATAATTGTTAATAAAGATATTATCTTTTATAATCTACTATTTTAGACACGCGTCATGATATATCACTCTGTAAGTTTAAATTAGTTGAAAAACTATTTTTTTTACTTGAAATTTTTTTATGTTAGTTACAACTAAGTTTATATACTATTTGTTTATATTTGTATAGAACTTGCTACTTGAGACATGTGGCATTCAGGCCTAAGGTATCAAATTTAAATTAAAAAAAAAAATTGTTACAAAAGTAGCATTTAGTGTAGAAGAAAAAATAAGCTGCGACAACTTGAAGATCGACTGAGAAGAAATAATTTGCGCCTTGAAGGAATAACGGAGAGCGAATCTGAAAGTTGGAATGAATCTGAAGAAAAGGTTTTAAGTATTTTTAAAAACAAACTAAATGTAATTGACGTGGTTATTGAAAGGGCACATAGAGCCGGAAAAACTGGGCAAAGTAAACCTAGATCAATCGTGATAAATTTTCTGAACTACAAAGATAAAGTTAACATATTAAAAAACTCGAAAAAATTAAAAGGAACAGGAATATTTATAAACGAAGATTATTTTTTGGATACCTTAAACATACGAAAAACTCTTTTTGAAGAAATGGGAACTGACAGGACAAATGGTAAGTATTCTGTCGTTATTTATGATAAATTAGTAGTTAAAGATTTTAAAAAATCACTTAAAAAAGCCTAAAGCTTATATATTTTTTATATTTTGTATTTTAAATATTAATCTTAGTTAATATTGCTAAAATAGCGGAAGCTATCAATAATATTGTTTTTGACATACCAGGAAGGAAAAATACACTTAACCGAATTAATGACGATGATAAAAACAATAACTTTTTTGATGCAATTTTAGTAGAAACGGCTTATTACAATGTTGACGATGTTAAAGATGTTTTTAATTCTGCATCATCTAATTTTTCATTATTACATTTAAACGTCAGAAGCATAAATAAAAACTTTGAAAATTTAAAATTAATGTTAAATAACATAAAAAACAAGTTCAGTATTATCTGTCTGAGAGAAACTTGGTGTCATCGAGACACGATTAACTCTAACTTTCAATTATCAGGATATAAATCCATACATCAACCGAGAGAAAACGGCATTGATGGGGGCGTATCTATTTTTGTCCAAAACTCATTGACCTTTAAGCATGTAGATAACCTCAAAGTAAATGACGCTGATTGTGAGTCATTTACTATTCAAATAATTAATTAAAAATACATTTATAACAGCTTTATACAGACCGCCTAATGGTAATTACAATCAGTTTGAAAACCACATAAATTACTTGCTACCATCAGGGTTAATAAAACACGTGTATTTACTGGGTGATTTTAATTTGAATTTTCTGAATAATAAAACAGATAACCACGTTGCGCGTTTTATAAATACACTTTTGCAATACAGCGTTGTTCCCATAATCAACAAGCCAACACGCGTGACTAAAACAACTGCATCCATTATCGATAACATCATTACTAATAATTACTCAAGTGCTTAAATGCAAAGTGCCATTATTAAAACAGATATCACTGATCATTTTCCAGTTTTTCTGATCACAGATTCGGCAACCCCTAAGAAAAAAATAGAAACAAAAACTATTTATGTAAGAAACATAAATAATGAATCAATCGTCACTTTTTGCGACCTCCTACAAGAAATAAACTGGGAACTATTGACTGATTGCAATGATGTAAATAAAGGCTATGATTTTTTTATTCGCGTGTTTACTAAGCAATACGGAAAAACCTTTCCAAAAGTTAAAAAAATTATTAATTTTAAAAATTTGCTTAGTCCGTGGATGACGAAAGGACTCATTAAGTCATCAAAAAAGAAACAAAAATTTTACCAAAAATTTTTTAAAAAAAAGAGCTACAAAAATGAAATAAAATACAAAAAATATAAAAAAGTAATCAAAAAGTTAAAAAAGTAATCAAAAAAAATATACTATTCCTTATTGCTTAATAAAACATTTGGAAATGCAAGAAAAACATGGAATGTAAATAAAGAAATAACAGGCGTAGGAAATGTAAAAATTGATAATTTCCCAATAAGATTGCAAAGAGATGGTAATATAGGAGATGCTTTTGTAAATAAAGAAATTGCAGAAAAATTTAATGACTTTTTTATAAATATAGGGAAAAAACTAGCCAGTGCAATTCCTGAGGGGAATATATCGTTTGAATCCTTTTTGAAAAAATCAGATTCCATAATGGATGAATTGGAGCTTCTGGTTGATGAACTTCAACTAGCAAATAGTATGTTGAAAACAAATAAAAGTGCGGGTCTAGATGAAATTAACCCTGATGTTGTAAAAGCGGTCTCTGATATTATTGAGAAACCTCTTTTTATAATTTTTAATCTTTCCCTAAGAAACGGCATTTTTCCTGACCAACTAAAACTAGCAAAAATAATTCTAATATACAAAAGCGGCAATGATTCGATAAAATCTAACTATAGACCAATTTCCATACTTTCCTGTTTTTCTTAAATACTAGAGCGTATTATGCACAACAGACTGTACAATTATCTTGAAGCTAATAACATTCTTTATCATAAACAGCTTGATTTTCGCAAAAACCATTCCACGGAGCATGCAGTAATTGATCTTGCGAACCAAATTCTAAATGGTTTTGAAAACAATAGTTACACTCTCGGAATATTTCTGGATCTATCCAAAGCCTTTGATACTGTCAACCACAAAATTCTTATCAACAAACTATGTAATTACGGAGTAGCTCACTCTAACTTAAAGTGGCTGCAATGTTATTTAGAAAATCGTAAACAAGTAGTACTATTTGATTTAACATGCTCCCCATTTGAGTCAATAAGTTGTGGAGTTCCACAAGGATCAATACTTGGACCTTTACTGTTTTTAATTTATATTAATGATATTTATTTGTCATTAAAAATACTTAATTATATTATTTTTGCTGACGATACAAATGTTTTCTATTCTGGTTCAAATTTAAAAAATATTTTTTGTAATGTAAACACTGAACTAACATATCTCAATGAGTGGTTTATAGCAAATAAACTTTCGTTGAATATTGAAAAAACAAAATATATTTTGTTTGCTAAACCATTTAAATCCGAAAATCTTCCACTTAAACTACAAGAACTAACTATTAACAATATTAAAATAAAAAAAGTGTTTTCAATGAAAATACTTGGAATAATTTTTGACGAACATTTAAATTGGAAAAGCCAAATAAAGCTAGTCGAGAACAAAGTCTCAAAGACTTTAGGGATAATATATAAGACTAAACCTCTTTTGAACAAAATATGTTTAAAAAATTTTTATTTTTCGTTTATACATAGTCATATTAACTATTGTTATATTGCCTGGGCAAACAATCACTCATCTTTCCTAAAAACTATTTACACAAAACAAAAGCAAGCAAGTCGATTAGTTTCGGGCATGGATAGATACGAAAGTGCCGAGCTGTTACTCAAGGAAATAAATGCCCTAAATGTATACAAATTAAACATCTACCATAACTTGTTATTTATGTTTAAACTTCAAAACGAATTAATTTCGTGGTGCTCTGTGATAAGACCGTAAGGACTTTTTGGGGCACCTTAATCAACTTAAAAAAAAAAAATTAACTCCAAAATAATTTTATAGAAACTTCTCTCTTATTATTCATAAATATAAACCAAGACACTCAATAAATAATTACTACATCCCACTAACATTACTCAAAAAGTCTGACTTCTCAATTACATGTCGGGGACCACGCTTGTGGAACTCGGTTCTTGACGAAAATATGAAAAAAATAAAATCTATTGATATATTTAAAAGAGCTATAAAAAAACACTTACTAAATTTAAACAATAGTACATTCTTTCATTTTTTTAATTAAAAAACAAATATATATATATGTATGTAATTTGCGTGTGTATGCATATATATATATATATATATATATATATATATATATATATATATATATATATATATATATATATATATATATATATATATATATATATATATATATATATATGTATATATATATGTGTGTGTGTGTGTGTGTGTGTGTGTATGTATATGTGTGTAAAATAAAAACTAAATATAAAAAAAAAAAAAAAAAAAAAAATTCTAATGGTAATATTTTTAACGTGTTTATTATTATCAAATTTAAAGGTGAGAGACTTTTTTTAAAATATAAATTCGAATAATAATACTTTTAACGTGTTTGTTTTTATTGAATAAAAAGGTGAGAGAATTTTTTCTTTTATTTTTGATGTGTTTAAAATTTTACAAATACTTAGGGAAAAGCAGGGCAACATGGCGTACGTGAACCTTTTATTATTAAATTACAAAATTTTTTCTCATTTAACACTGTGTTTCATCAATAAAGACTCATCAGAAATGATTGATCAAATTAATAACACTTCAATTTATACCAAAAAATAAATTACAGGAAGTCACATGTCTTAACTACTGCAATTTTTCACACATTTGTGTAATTTGCTGACACTATTGTTAAAAGAATTCTTTAGAAACGATTACTTAAGCTTTTTTAAAAAATAATATAGTTTTTTCGAAAGGGAGTTAATGTAACTATTATTTAAGCTCACTTATTTTTATAGTTTTTTAGGAGAAACTTATTTTCGTGCCTGCATTTGGAAATCAATTTCGATTTTTTGTTTAATAAACATTCTTGGTTTGTATGTGTAATTATTTCAAATTTTTCTTGTAGACATAGTATGCATTTTTTGGAAATATTGTTATATGCAGGCACTGTTTTAAGGATGGACCAATTCAGTGTAAAAGCATCAATATTTTTATCTTTTAATTCGCATATATATTTTGACAGCATGGTGTCTTTTGAATACTTTTTATTTTTAAAAGATTGCTTATGATTGGCAAAACGTTTTTCCATTCACCTTCTGTTATGCCAATATATTGTTTATCAGGTACATTCTTAGAGGAGACAACACATTTATATACCACATTTTTGATAAGCAACTTCCGCTCAATGAACAATTGTTTTTTTGTTTACAATTACAATTTTCTGTAGTTTTTTCATTTTGGATTTCTTTTTTGTTTAACAAACCATTGTTGTGACCTTTTATAATTCTTTCCATATTTTTTGTGCAACTGTAGCTAACTTTATTAGTATTTCGATTAAAAATTTTATGTAATTTATTAGAGGACGGGAAACGCTTATCGATCAATTTTAAAAACACTTTTCCTACGTTTGTGGAAACATTTTTGCTATATGGTGGGTTGAACTAAATTACATTTCTAGTTCTATTTCGCCTTTTTGTATTCTTTTTTTCAGGGTAAAATTTTAATTCAAAGTTTTCAAAACCACTTTTTTTAAGGGCATCTTCAAATATATGTTTGGAGGAATTGAATACATTTTCAATAGAGGAGTTTTGGTTAAGCCTGTTATTAATTGAAATCGGGATTTGTTTTAGAATTAGAGGTGGATGATTTGAGTTAATATTAATATACAATAATTCATCGTTTGGTTTTTTGAAAGGCTTATATGTATTTTTTGAGAGGTTAAATGTGACATCAAAAAGGTTCACAATTTTTAAGTTTATGTTTATTTCAATTTGAAAGCCAATATTTTTAAAAATTTCTATAAAATCTTATAGAAATATAATTTTATCAAGCTGTGGACCAGATTTTTTACGCATTACTATTAAACCATCGTCGCGATAAAAGCCTAAATCATTTATATTGATTGTTTTACTTAATAAATCTAAAGTATATAATCCAACAAATTCACAAATTTCTGCTCAATCATAACTGCCCATTGTTACATCAAAGCAGTTATGTATGTTTTTCTTTTTCCAAGTTTCCTTATTAAAATAAAGTAAGGTTTTTCTACAATGTTTTATTATACGAATTGTTTCTTCAGGAATAACTGTGTGGCTTTTTGCAAATTTAATTGTTTTATCTAAAATATCTGCAGTTATTGAGGGGTAAAAATCATTAATATCAATTTAAATAAATGTACAGTCATTTTTATTATCGATTATGGAGAACCAATTTATAACATCAGTGGTATTTTTCCACTGTTGCAAATTTAATTTATTTCTAAGAATATTATTAATTTTGTCCAAGTTAATTTTGCTCACATGTCCAATCTCACATTTTGAGGGAACCAATAACCTACAAGGAAGTTTGTTTTGAAAATTTGGTTTATGGTCTTTTAGTGTTACAAAGGCTTGGGCAGGAGCAGTTGATTCGATTTTGTAATCAAGGCTTATTTTTTTAGTAATACTTTGCGCTTCTAAATTAATTGCATTTTCCAAATTTTTAGGGGCTTTCTCATAAGAACTAGTAATATTGTCGCGTAAAGCTTTTTCATAGTTTTCTGTTGTAAGTTGGTAAATGTTATTTGTTTTATCAGCAAAAAGCAAAATATTGGGGTTTGATTAAATTTTTTTAACATCTAACTTTAATTCTGTTTGAAATTTGTTTTTTATAGCGCAAAACTTTATTGTTTTAATTAAATGCAATAGGCCATTTTTAAAATTTTCCAAATCAGGTATGAAAGGTGGGGTATTTTTTGTTTTAAATCCATAACTATCATTATCTTGGTAATTATCATTATCTTGTATTTATATATATATATATATATATATATATATATATATATATATATATATATATATATATATATATATATATATATATATATATATATATATAAATATATATATGCATATATATATATATATATATATATATATATATATATATATATATATGCATATATATATATATATATATATATATATATATATATATATATATGCATATATATATATATATATATATATATATATATATATATATATATATATATATATATATATATATATATATATATATATATATATATATATATATATATATATATATATATATATATATATATATATATATATATATATATATATATATATATATATATAGGGGAGAGCGGGGTTGGTTGTCACACTTTTTACTTTTTAGGCTGCTCAGCTTTTAATTTTCATCCAATCAATGCCAAACTTTGCACAAAGCTAGTTTAACTATTTTCAGTAACTATTATAATACTTTTCTGACATTGAGTGAAATATTTATTGCTGTAAAATCATTTTTTCAAAGACCACTTCTGTGTGACAACTAGCCCCGCTCACGGGGCAGGTTGTCACATGGTGCGGGGTTGATTGTCACATTTGGATTTTGACAAGTTTAGATAAGAATATAATATAAAACGAGTACAAATTAATTTCGTTTATGTTTTACTACGAAAAATAAAAATAAAATACTATAAACTGAAATATATATATTTTAAATATAACACAATTAACAAATTTAGTTTATCACTATAAATGTTTTTAAGTTTAGTTTTTTAAAAATTATTGGATAAAGAACACAATTCACAAATAAACTGTTGTAAGCCTGGTGTGCATTCTTCATGAGACCGTTTTTGGCAAACCTGACATTGAATCCACTGTTTTCTTGATCGGCTGTTGGAAAATGATTCAAAACAATAGATGCACTAAATATAAACAATGCACAAACAAAACAACAGCTAGTTGTTTAGTTTGTAAGCAAAACAATAAACAGTTGAACTTCTGCAATCCTTTTTCTATAATTATACTAAACATTGGATCGGAATCTAAAGTTATGCACGTTGAAATAAAAATAATTTAGATTACAGATATTTAGTTAAACAAATATAACACTTTGACTTTAGATTTTTAAATAATATCTTAAACATTAAAATATTCCTCAATAATGCGGAAAATAAACAAATCCAATAAAAAATCTGCAAGCGGCGATTAATTTGCAGCGCATGGAGTCGAGGCAAGTGTGACAACCATCCCCATATATTTTGTGACAAGCAACCTCTTCTGAGTAAGTTGCTGGACACCTGTACATTTACCTAAAAGCGTGAGAATTTCATGATAATTTTTTACGGATTAAGTTACTCAAATGAATAAAGTACTTTATAAATCTACATTCAAAACACAATAAAATAATGTTCGTTTGGTAAAAGAAAATTTCTGAGTAGGCGAAATTTTACTTTTTCATATCAAAAACCTTTAAAAACGAATAACTTTTCTTCTGCACGCTAAAAAAAGATAAAAGTTAATGTAAAAATGTTTTTTTTATATAACATTTCCATTGCATAATTTGAAATTTCTATATCTTATTTACATTTCCTGTAATAAACTTTGTGACAACCAACCCGCGTGACAACCAACCCCGCTCTCCCCTATATATATATATAGCAAGTTGCTGGGATTCTCAAAAAAAAATAAAAACGGACAATATTAAACCTGGAGATAAGTTTCCTGTAAAGACTTTTGGAAATAACCTTCTTGTTGTTGTTGGCATACCTGATAAAGGTAGCAGAGCATGCCTTAAAAAATTGTCTTTCAAAGCTATAATGGAAATCTTAATTACTCTAAACCTAAGTAAAAGAAAAAAAAAATTACTTTAAAAAAATATGCAACAAAACTTAGGGAAGATGATGTTAAAACCTAATATATCAACTCAGATTGAAGAGCTGCATAACACTTTGTGAGATTTTTATGATGTAAAAACTGAATCATTCATTTCAGGGATTAAAGAGATAAGTTGCAGTTTCGTATTTGTAAAAGATACTTCTGATTAAATTCTTCGCATGATTAAAGAAAGAGGTTTGAATCCTTATTGCACTGTTGTTAGAATTTCAATTGATGCTGGACAGGGTTTTCTTAAATGTATTGTAAATGTTTTTGATCCATTATGCAAAAATACAACTTATACAAAAAAGTCTAGATGATTCTGATGTAAAAAAATCATTGGTTTTAGCTTTAGATAAAGATGTTCCAGAACATAATGGAAATCTTAGCAAACTATTGAAACCACTGGCGCTGAATGATGTAAAACATTCAATAGCATTTGATCTAAAATGTGGCAACTCTTTATTTGGTTTAAGCAGCCACAGTGGTAAATATCCATGTCTCTGGTGTGAAGGAGAAAGTACTCTTGAAAGTGGAGAAAAAAGAACTTTAGGTTCAATTGATATTAATTACAATAAGTTTGTTGCAGATGGATGCAAAAATAATTAAATGAAGGAATTTAAAAACTGTATTTCTCATCGAATTGTATATCTCGATGAACCATTAGAAACTTTATTGGAACATCTTATCCCTCCTCTAGAGTTACACATTTTTATTGGTATTACTTCTATGTAAAAGTATTAATTACTTTATGGCCTGATTTTGACACATGGCTTAAATCAAACTATGTTATGTTTAGAGGTTACATGGAATAGGTTTGTACGGTAACAATTCACAGAGACTTTTAGATAAATTAGATGATCTAGAAGTTAATCTTCTAAGTGCAGCCTCTATGCAGCCAAATATAAATTTTTACAACCTGTAGTTAATTGTCTTAGAAATTTTCAATTATTAAAAAAAAAGGTTTCAGCTCAGTAATTGGGGAATCTATTGCTAAGTCAGTTTTAGATTTTAAATACGTTTTTGAAAAACTGCAGCTTCATCTTCTGGAAAAGTTCAACTATGAATTAAATATTAGCTGGAAAGTTCACATTTTAGTGTGCCATCTTGTTCCTTTTCTTCATCATAGTCAGTTTGGGCTTGGTGTATATGCTGAGAAGGCTGGAGAAAGTCCTCATCACTACCACTATCAAGTGTGGAAGCGATACAAGCGTCGTTTGGAACACAATGATCATGCAAAACAGCCTAAGAAAAGTGTAATTGAGTTTGGTATAAACAATTTAATGTAGCCATTTTCTTATTTAAAAATTTTTTTTAAGTAGGTGTTGCTATTATTGTCAAATTTTCAATAATAATCAAATAAGTGCTATTGTTTAAAAAGTATTATTATTAGGAATTTGCATTCCAGTTGTTAATCTTTTTGTTACATTTATTGCATTAAACTTTGTTAATGATAATTTATGTGTCCATAGCTTGATTAAAAAAAAAATGTTTTAAAATTGTAATATCCATTTTTTTTAAATGTCTTTTTTGTAAGATAAATTTTTAATTTTTGGAACTTTTTTAATAAAAAAGATGTTTTAACAGAGAAACTTTGGTCTGGAGGATATATACTAATATCTATTACCTAAATAAATTGTTTTAAAATTATTTTCAAACAGTTTACCAACCCCAATAATAATAATTTAACAAAAAAAATTAGAGTAAATCAAAATTTACCCTGGCGGTCTCAGAAGAGCACAGTGTAATCAAAGGATCTTATGCAGTAAATAAAAAGATTTTATAAAAAACTTAAATTAGCAATATTAAACTTCAATTACTTGAAACCATTTAAATCATTTCATTAAAAATTAGAATTAGTTCATAGTTTATTAATCTTCAAACATTAATAAATATAAGAATTATATATAATAAACATATTTATAAATATAAGAATTTTCATAATTAAATTACAAAAAAAGTAGAACATCTAAGTGATCTAACTTCTGAGTTAAGACAATCTTAACAATTTTTAAAAAGAAACATTTTAATCACATATTGTGTGTTGATTTATTTATTTGCAAAACTTTTTATCTTTGCAGTCTTCAATATTTAAAGAAACTTAGTCCGATAAGTTATCCAATTTCGTTAGACCCTTGAAGTAACAGTTCAAAATGTTAGAAACAACTGTGTTGATTGGTAATGCTTGTAAAACGGAAGGTAAAGCTGTATAAAAATATATAAAAAGTTTAGAAATGTATTTAAGGCACTGGAACCGCATCTCTGCATAAGGTAATAAAATAAAAATAGAATACGCAAATCTGACATATTGAAATAGAAAGACTATTGACCTTCGGAGCATTTTCTATAAATAGTCTGTAATGGTTTTACAAAATTATTTTGAAATAGAGAAATATCTTTTAATTATTGTAGCCTTATAATTAACATTATAAGAGATGTTACTCTATTACTATTACAGAGGCACTCAAAGAAAAGACTGCAAAAGCACAACTTAAAAAAATTAATATCTTTTAAATATTATAACCTTAAAAATAGATTTAGTACAATAATAACTTAATATTTTTATGTTTTTTTTTAGTATTAAATTTTAGTTAGTACTAAAAAAGTTACTTTAGTCTTAAGTAACTCAAGTACCTCTAACAATGTTAGTAAAAGTTTGAAGACTTGATTTGGATCAAAACGTAATTATACTGAAAATCGAATAATATCTTTGTACAATAGTATGTTACAGTTGTTCATTATTTATCATAAAGTATTAAAACAGTCATATTTATGATTGCAATACAATTATCTGACCCTACAAAAAATGGGTCAAAAGCTAGGTACCAAAAGTGCTACACGATTGGTAAGCTATCTGCTACATGATATTTTTCAATCAAATTTGTAGGTGTATAAACAATTTGTATAAAAAAGTTTATGAATAGGTTTTAAAAATTTCTGAGCAATCCCTCAACAATAATTTAACGTGATAACAAGATAACTTTTCATATCAATAAATCAATACAAAGTTTATCAACCATACCTAAATTTCACAAAAAATCATTATCAACCATACCTAAATTTTACATAAACAGAAAGTTTTCTTTTTTTCAAAAATAGTTTTACTGTTTATATAATTTTAAAAGTTAAAGCACGATTTTTTCATGCCTATTTTAAACGATCCAATTTAATGCGTCAATTCCACAATAACTTCGCTTCAAAATTTAAGATTGTGAGTATTTTTTTATAGATTTTTCACAATCATTTAACTTTCTCATAGCGATTCTCGTGTAGACCATCGGCTCTTGTGTTGAAGCGACGAAAGCGGTTTTCTAAAACTGTTCATATTTTTAATTTCAAAATCATATCTTTCTTGTTTGTGTTAATTCTTCCTATATTTTTTCTTATTAAAATTTGATATTTTTTTTACATTGCGCATATATACTTGCATAACCATGATTATTTAGACATCGTCATGGCAACATTTTTAAATATACATTAGGGCAGGTCGCATTACAAACTTTTTTGAAATTAAAAAAATAAACTTTATTTTTAAATTTTAAAAAAATTCTTAGTTATTTTGGAGTACGAAGTGTAATTTTAAAACAAATAAAATCTTTGAAATAACTTTAGTGATTTTGTAATTTGATAAATAAAAGGTTCAAAGATGATCTATTTTATTTTATTATCTCATGGTCACTTTTACAACGTTATGCAACGAATAACTCAAAGTTTATTATAAATTTTCTTTTACTTTATATAGTATGTACAAGTAGCACTAAACTAGTTTTCAAGCTAATTAAGAATATCATTATGCATCTCACTATACACTCTAAAAAAATCCGTTATATACAACGAACTGCATAAGTCGCTATTGCACTAACGGGTTTTCCGTTATGTTAACGAATTGAAATTTTAACGGATTGAAGTTCATCGACATTTGTCCGTTGAAATTAAGGATTTATTCCGTTTGTGCAACAAACAATTCGTTAAAATAAGCGCTAGTCGGCTTTTGCTGTTTTGGTAAAATGAAAAACTTACTACGTCATTTTATTCCATAATTTATTATTCCCTATATTAAAATTACAAAATAGTCATTATTTTTAATATATAGATTATCTTATTATGATATTCAACATTTAATACAAGCAGTACTACTGGGAGAAATTTTTGAAAAGCTCTAAATACGTTTTCACTTTTAAATTGAAAACTTACTAAATATTGATAATAATTTATTTCAATATAAAAACTTTCAATTACAATATAAATTATAAAATTAAAATAAAATTATTTTAATAATACAGTTATTATATTCAAGGTCGAAAATCATTAACATAAAAAAGACAGACATGTATACCATTGTATACATTGTACCAGATTTCAATTTTTGATACTGTTGTAAATTTATATGTGTGCAAATTTGTATTATAGTAATAATGTCTGTATTATAATAATAATTGTTCAACTAACCCTTCAGTTAATCATATAAAAAATTTAAAAATATACTCAATGCTTTATATAGAAAGTTCAAAATAAGTTGTTAACCTTTGAAATTACAAATAAAGGTTAACCTTTGAAATTAAAAATAAAGGTTAACAACCTTATTAGGTTAACAACCTAATAAGGTTGTTAACCTTTGAAATTATAAATAACATAGTGTTATTTATCCATTTGATCAAATTACGCTTTTTTTAAATAGCGCACATTTTGACTAAACATTAGTCGAAATGTGAAGCTATTTAAAAAATGGAAAATTAAACTTACTGCAACAAACCTTTTTTCTACGACTCTTTGCAATGGCATAGCAAATAGCGGACGCTTTTTTCTAACGGTTGAAAATACAACAACAACAGCAACTACAACAAATACAACAACAACAACAATAGTAATATATTTCGTGTAACAAATGTTACAAAAGCACATGTCATTGCCAATAGTGATTCACTAATAAAGCGCAATGACCTAAATAAGATAAAAAATAATAATAATATATAATAAATAAAACCGCATAAAAAAGTAGGTTAAAAAAGGAAGTTAAGTTAAATAATTTAACATAATATATACTAATAAAAGTGAAATTGCTCAAAAATTTATTTAACTATATCAAAAATCAGACTTTTTGAATATATATAACATAATATAATGTACATTTATATATGCACATATACAAAAATTATAAAAAAAATGAGTATATTATAATAAAAATAATTGTTTAAAATAAAATATTAGAAATAAAATCATAATAAAATAATAAACTATAACAAAAATAAAAAAATAATTCCAAAGGTAGGAGGTAAAAAGTAAAGTTATGCGTAACTTTTTAGGTAAAAATGATGGAGTGACTTTAAGAACAGATTCTTGAACCTTAGGATGAGACCTGATTTTAGGGTGTTTCGAAGTGTTCGAAAATAACATTTTTGAAAGAAAAAAAGTGTAAGCGAAAAGAAAACATTTATAAATTAAACTAAAAATAAAATCAACAAAAAAGAAGAATAAATAGTTCTTTCGAAAGAAGAAAAGAAAAAGAAATATCTGAAAGAAAATAATTTAAAAAGTTATAAAAATAGAAATTAAAAAAAAAAAAACGTTCATGAATAAAATGTTTTAAAAGAATGGCGAAGAAAGAAAAAAAACTATTTAAACAGCGGAGCCTCAATCGGCAAATTAGGATTTTTTAACATGCATTTCTTCAATTTTCATTCATATATTTCTTAGGATTTATTTTATTATTTATATATTTTTCTTCAGTTTTTTAGCGTATATAGTTTTACTCATTAATTTTTGTTAGTCATTTGTTGTTTTTTTAGTTATTAATTATATTTAGTGGTTTATAAATTTTTACACAGTTTTATATTATTTGTTTTTATTTTCATTTTAGCCATTTACTATATATGCTTTATTCTACCGTGTATTATTTTTATCATAATTTTTAATCCTAAGTATTTTTTGATTTTTTGTTTTTTTTGTTTTTGTTTATTTCCAAATTTTCGGTTTTGTTTGTAACGTTTGTTGAAACTTGTTTTGTTTTGATTTTCTTAGCGTTTTTCTATTTATATATTATTTATTTATTTGGTCATAATATTTGCAATATATTTTGATTATTATGTTTTAACAACTACGTAGATAATAATATATTTACTAAATCTTTATAATTTTTTTGGCAGTTTTTTTTATCTTTATAAATTTTTTGCAGTATTTTTTATGATATCGTTAGTTATTACGTTTTGTAAGTTTATTACTGTTACTAACTATAAATTTATATGTAAATACGTTTGCTGTATGGAAAGTAATACCGATTTATTTAAATTATCATAATTACTTTATTATAATTTTTGTTATTATTATTATTATTATTATTAATATTATTATTATTATTATTATTATTATTATTATTATTATTATTATTATTATTATTATTATTATTATTATTATTATTATCATCATTACTTTTACGTCAATATAATAACATTTGAATGGATTTATATGTATTGATTTCAAAGTGTATAATAACACTTTAAAATCCATACTTATATAAGAAAAATGCATATTGAAATAACATAAATAAAAAACGCAATCAACTTGCATCAATATATAGGATATTAAACAACTAAGGTTAAATAAAAACCTCAAAAGTTAGTAACTGATTATAATCAAAATTAAATATGTGTTCTTTTGTTGCACTTAAATCTAACACATCAGTTTTAAAGAAAATTAAACGTAGTGTAAACTCACTAAAAACATTAAACAAATCGGAAACAACAGAAATACTTATACCTAAAACTCTTAACTAACTTGGTTCTGTTAAAGCTGATATTTTTTGAATTGATCCAAAATGGCAAGAGTTAGGTTTTGAACTGCTAATTGAAGCTCTACGTGACTATACACTACGAAATCCAGAATTATCTATTGGACAACCAATTAATAATATCAGGAAAAAAAACAAAATAAATCTCACAATAATTGGAAGCATGAAAAAACATAACGAAATAAATATTATTATTTTTTCAACATAACGAAATTTTCAACATAACAAATTTCAACATAACGAAATAAATATTATTAAGTTTGTTTATTACAGTTCTCAAAATCACCGTAGTCACAAATATACGAAAATCCAATCAGCTCAGCAATGAAAACAATTCCTTAAAAAAACCATCGCTGTTTAAACTGCACTTCAACAAAATATCAGTATCTAACTGCCGAAGTAAACGTTCTTTCTATCGTTGCAAAGGAAGACTTTATTCATCTTAATGCACTGTTGTTAATAAAACGAATCAAAAATGGGTATCCTTATG
>NC_061159.1:10285417-10322917 GCF_022113875.1 Hydra vulgaris | reverse complement strand
TTTAGACATCTTACAATTCTTTTTTAGCATTTTGCAGAACGAGTAGAGGGCTCACATTCCTCACATGGTGTGGGTTCAAATTTAGGGCAAAAGCATCCCCCACTTTTTTATACATTTAAACATATGTTAAGGAGGAGAGTAAGTAATAGATATAAAAAACGCTGCGTCTATAATGAGGTTTTATGTAGTTGGATATTCTACGAATTAAACCAAATATTGGTTAATCTACAAATCCTTTATTAATAATGCAAATTTAGTTGAATTTTATTGTAAACATACATTTCTTTATATACTTTGTTTTGTTATTATGTATAAATAAATAGATTTCCATTTAATACATTAATATGATACAGATTATTTTTTACTCCTTTAAAACATGCCAAAGTGTTTAAAGTGCTTTACATGGGCTCAAATCCTTTCGTTTACACCTAATTTTTTTAAAATTTTTTCTAATTTTCTAGAATACAAAATTTAACATTTTTAAAGGCCTATATACATGCATAACATATATCAAAATATCATATACTATAATAAACGAAAGGGAGAGAATTTTTTACAAAGCTTTATAAAATTTCTAAAAACATGATTACATCGTTAAAAATTTGTTGAGCATATGTCACGGTATTTAAGTTGTTAATGTTTTTACTTTATTAGTTAAGTCTGTGCATTAAAGGAACAGTTTAATTTCTTATAGAAAAATCTCTTACATGCCCTGTAAATTTTAAAGAAAAAATGACTTTTCTTTAAAACTTAAATGGCAAGAATCCTAATAAGCTGCAGATTCGAAAAAAAATTAAAGACTTATTAAAGAAAAAAATAACCGCTGCCCTGTTTTTTTTTTTTTTTTTTTTTTTTTTTTTTTTTTTTTTTTTTGTCTTTTTATTTTTATACAAATTTGTTTTATGGGTCACAACAACAAAAATTAAAAATAAAGCAAGCTGATGATTTGAACTTGCCACGCGACGACCTTGTGTTTTTCAAAACAGTCCGGGGATTAAAACTATTTGTTTTTTATAAAAACATAATTTAAAAATCCTAATTTTATATTTAAATGAAATCATTATATTAAACTGATTACTTTTAAAAATAATTAAAAGGCCATGTTTAACTTTTATATTTAATATTGATATAATAAGGAGATTTAGAGTTATACTGCTATTAATTCACGCCTCCGTTAAACATACAAAACCAAGTGCGCAATGACATCACAATTTAAATAACCATTAAAATAATATTTTACTATTTTTTTTTTGGCTTTATATTTTTTTTGGCTTATCCTTTATCTAAACCTTAAAATAAGGGATCGTCCATAAATTACTCAACGTAAAATTTTACAATTAATTAAACTTAATACACTCTAAGTTTTTAGAGCTTTTTAAGTTTAATGAAAATCGTCATCCTAAAGAACTAAAGATCTCTTCTACTTTTTGAAAAATAAATTTAGCGTTGCGTAATTTGTGGGCGATTTCATAGCGTTTTATAGTTTATCTAATTTTCTTTTCTTAAAGTAGTTTTTAGAACAAAAGTTATTTTACTTAAAAGTATTGAAGTAAATAAGGAATCGGTATAGAAATAGTTGGTGTGAATTAGATATGTTTAGAAATAGTAGGTTCGTATTTTACGGATTCGAAAAGACCGTATTTTACGGATTCAAAAAGTTAGGATATATAAAGAAAAGGTATTAAAAAGTTTGGTTTGGAATAGACTTACAAAGACCCGGATTTTTACGGGTCCGATCTCAGCCAGTCATAATTTATTCACTACTACACTGTTAAAAACTCCCGCACTTTTACGGAAGTATTTTCCGTTATTTGTACGGAAACTACCCATTTAACAAATATATATATATATATATATATATATATATATATATATATATATATATATATATATATATATATATATATTATATATATATATATATATATATATATATATATATATATATATATATATATGTTTATTTACGGAAATTATCCGGCAGCTGCCGATGACCAAACTACCTGTTATTTTACGGAAAAACCCATCGTATGTTAACGGAAGTTTCCGTTAACAAACGGAATTTTTCCGCTAAAATACAAAGGGTTTTCTCCGTTAAACAGCGGGTAGTTTGGTCATCGGCAGCTGCAAGAACTTTTCGTAAATAAACAGATACTTCCGTTTAAATTAAACAAGTTTTTCCCGTAAAATAACGGAAAGGCAACTCAGCTGCCGGATAGTTTCCGTAAATGAAAGTAAAATTTAAATTAATTTTACCAAATCTTATATAAATAAAATCAATGGCATGTTTTTGAAAATATTTTTTGAAAAAAAATTTTCTTTGATTTACATAAAAAATATTAAAATTTCCGTGATTTACATTTCACTTCAACAGCAAATGCACAAATAAATAAAAAATTAGTAAAGTACACACTTTCTAAAAGATTATTAACAATTTTGATAAAGTATATACAAGTAAATAGTAATATAATTATATTACATATTCCTACATACATTTACAATATAGATATACTTAAAAACTTATCTTTAAGTAAAATATATTGGTTATTTATTTATTTACACTTTTGCCGATAAAAAAAAAATTTACAGTCGTAACTTATAAAAAAAATAATTGTATGACCGGGGCTAGAAGAAGACAAATTTAGTCTAATCATTAAGCCCCAATTAAATAATATAAATGTAAGTAAATCAAACAAAAATACAGTCTTTTCTTTTTTTTCCATTTCGAGTCAACTCTGAATCTAAAAAAAAAACAAAAAAAAAACATAAAGTTTTTGAGTAAGGAAAAATTTTAATATTTAACAAAGTAATAAATTATAAAAAACACTCATTATCTGCAATGTTTACCTTAAAGTTGTTACTCAATATGAGTGATTCAACTAAAATCAAGCAACAAACAAACTACCCGCTTAATTTCTAAGTTCTTGAAGGATGTTTTTTTACCTTATTGAATAAAGCCTGTAACCAAACCATGATGAATTTTTTTTCCTAATCATTCTAAAATACTTTCTTTAATATTTTTTTGCTTTTTTTTTTGTCAAAATGCTTTGTTTACATAATTATTTTTTTTTCGCTAACTAGGGGTGGGAGTTATAGTTAGTTTTAGTCTAACTAAAGATACTTAACTAAATTTTTAGTCTAACTAAAATTAGTTAACTAACTTTTTAGTTAACTAAAATTAGTCGACTAACTTATTAGTTAACTAAAATTACGCGACTAACTTTTTAGATAACTAAAATTACCCGACTAACTTTTTAGTTAACTAAAATTACGCGACTAACTTTCTAGTTAACTAAAATTACTCGACTAACTTTTTAGTTAACTAAAATTACCCGACTAACTTTCTAGTTAACTAAAATTACCCGACTAACTTTCTAGCTAACTAAAATTACCCGATTAACTTTTTAGCTAACTAAAATTAAGCGACTAACTTTTTAGTCTAACTAAAATAAGTCGACTAACTTTTTAGTTAACTCAAATTAGTCGACTAAATGTTTAGTGTATCTAAATTTAGTCGACTAAAGCAAGGTTTAGTGCTTGAAAAAAGAAATAATTTTTCGCATAAAAATTTTACACACGAGGAAGCATTATTAAGGCGATAAATATTATTTTATCGAAATTAAACACTTTACTAGTTGTGAATCCTAGAGCCCAGTCGAACTAAACTGTTATTTAAAAGAAATGTTTTAAGCAAAATTCGATTATTTTAATTTTTCCCCAGCTCTGAGACAACTGCCTATGAAGTTGTTGCAACTGTTTATAAACACCCAATCAGCATGGAATATACAAATAATGCCCTTTAGTCAATTACATCAAATTTGTTACGCTTATTGAACGTTTAACTTATATTTTTTATGTGCTGCTTCTTATAGGAAGTGTGCAATAACAATCGCAAATCAAAAATAATTTCTCCTGCCAAGGCCGTACCGACGTGAGTATGGGCACCTTACCGGGGTTACAACATTCTGTCGGTTTTGTAGGTAATTTAGAAAATTTGAGACTCAATCGGTTAAAACTGCAACTTGGCTTTTAAATAAAAAAAGCCCTACTTTGGTGAGATTTTTATGGTAAAAAAGCTCATTTCATTTGCACCCCCCTCCCCCTACGTCTTCGTTTTTCAGTACAGCCCTGTCCCCAGCTGTATTATAGGAATAGATTCAATCTCTAATTTTTACAACAAACCTATGACTCCCCTCCCCACCTCTTCAAATATCAACCTCTCCTAACGGCTATTACAACCCGCATTAACCGCAGTAACCCGTATTACTATACTAAGGCAGGCGAAAGTATTGACATGAACCCAAAAGAAAATCGTTAAATAAGTTATTATGAATTTATTTTTTTTGTTTTCAGAATATAGTTGTTCGTCGGTTGGCGATACCTGCAAAATTTAAAAGGAAAATTGGTATTTGCATTTTTGAATGCAATATCCGCAATATAAGTTGTTGAATAGTGTATAAAATGTATTAAATAATACTTAACTGTTGAATAACAAAAACATTTTATTAAGTAACTGCTTTTAAAACCAGGAAATTGTTAATGAAATTTTAATTACTTGAAAAATGCAATACGTAGTTTTTAAGCACTTTAAAATACGTGTAAAACCGGGTCGAAACAATTATAAATTATAATTCAATAACTATTTTATTATATTTATTTTTATATTTTTTCATTAGATAAATGTTTAAAAAAATGCTTTTATATAAATTATATAAAATATAATAAAAAAGTTATTGAATTTTAATTTATAATTGTTTCGACCCGGTTTTACACGTATTTTTTTAAGCACTTTAAAATAAGTGTAAAACCGGGTCGAAACAATAATAAATTAAAATTCAATAACTTTTTTATTATATTTATTTTTAATATTTTTTTATTAGATAGATGTTTAAAAAAATGCTTTTATATAAATTATATAAAATATAATAAAAAAGTTATTGAATTTTAATTTATAATTGTTTTGACCCGGTTTTACACGTATTTTTTTAAGCACTTTAAAATAAGTGTAAAACCGGGTCGAAACAATTATAAATTAATATTCAATAACTTTTTTATTATATTTATTTTTATATTTTTTCATTAGATAGATGTTTAAAAAAAAACTAAAGAATATATAAATAAATATAAAAAAAAAACAACCAAACTATTAAAATAATAAAGGTAAAAAAGTTTGCTGTTTTAGGCAACATTATAATAAAACCGCACGCTCAAGAACATTAAAATCACACATTAATTTTTTTAATTTTTAATTTTTTCTTTATATATTTTTTTTCACACATTTTAAATTTAAAAAACTATATTAATTTTTTAATTTTTTGCATCAAAAAAAAAAAAAAATCAGTTTTAGTCAAAAGAGTTCGAATACTAAATTTAATACTATTTCTTTTAGAACAATAAATATATTAAAAAATATTTATTACAAGAAAAAACTTAAGTATTATATTTAATTAATTTAAACTAAATTAAAAAATTCCAAATTTACGTACAAAAACATTAGTATTTGAAAACATTCAGTTGTTATTCTGTTTTGCTTTGCATACGTAAGTATAAGTTTGCATACGTTTCGCTTTGCATGCATAAGTGTTTAATGCCTCAGAGAAAAGGCGTTCACTTCGTGCACTGGTAGCAGGCGTACATAAAATCATTGTTGAAATACAATACATTATTTGATATACATGTTAATTTTAATACCAAAAGTGTAAAAACATTTTTGCTCTAATTTCTCTTTTTAAATCTAAACTTATTGTTTTGTCACTATCGTTCCCGGAAATATCATCTTCATCGTCAAATGATAACTTAAATTTTTTTAATTTGTTTGCAACCTTTTTAAATAGAATTATATCACAAACTTTTTTTGTTTAATGAAATTTCGACAAAAAAAATTTTTTTCCCTTGTACTTTTCAAAGAATTGAAAACTTTTATAATTTGGATCCAAAAAAGTGGCACATAAAAAAACCAAGTAATTGTAATATCCTGTAGCTTACAGGGCCGGCACAAGTAGGTAACACGTAGAGAGTGCCGTTAAAATTTTACTTACTAGAAATAGGAAAAAAAAATTCTTGTTTTTATTTACCAACTGACTGTTCTGAAAATCTACATTTACCAACTTACTTATCTAAAAGAGTCAAATTGGCTTACTAAATGAGCTAAAAGTTCATTGATTGGATGTCACACACGAAACCAATCAATCCATCCTTACACCCCTTTGCGTTAGCCTTGGTAGCTTATTCAATTCTATAGATATTTGTGTTTTAGTATGTTTACTTTTTAGATTTTTTATGAAAAATTTTCTTAAAGTATCTTGTTTATAATATTTTCTTGAAGTGAATTATTTTGATATTTTTTTATTTTTGCGGTATTATGCGATAAAATGATTATGCATTCGCAATCTTATTCAAAAATTCTAATAGAAATGATATCATGTACCCAAATTATTTATATTATATATTTATAAAATTCTTTAGTTGGACTAAAAACAAAGTCGCGTATATTTAGTTAACAAAAGGCTTAGTCGGTTATATTTAGTTAACTAAAAAGTTAGTCTGGTAATTTTAGTTAACTAAAAAGTTAGTCGACTGATTTTAGTTAACTTAAATGCTAGTCGGGTAATTTTAGTTAACTAAAAAGTTAGTCGGGTAATTTTAGTTAACTAAAAAGTTAGTCGCGTAATTTTAGTTAACTGAAAAGTTAGTCTACTGATTATAGTTAACTAAAAAGTTAATCAACTAATTTTAGTTACGGTATTTTTAGTTTAGTTAGTTACAATTTTTAGTTTTGGTCACAACACTATCGCTAACTACTTTAAATGTGTGATTAAATTATAAATAATATCGTTAAATTTTGTTTAAACAATAAGTAATCAAGTTTCAAAAGTGTTTTTATGTCACAAGACTGTATATGAATTAATTAATAAAATGTCTATTATAAAATATTTATATCATTTATGTGTTCATATTCGTTTATTTAGAAAAAAAAGCACTCAAAGGTGTAAGAGTTAAAAAGTTAGTTATAAGTATTATAATTATTTATTAAGTTCATTATTTATATTTAAAACAAAAAAAACAAAAAAAATTTTTTTTCAAAATTAAAATACTTTTTATACTTCTTAAATATTTTTTTATTATAGTCTATCAAGGCAGATATTCTGCAAAAAAAAAAAACTTATGCATAAACAAAAAAAATATCTTTTTTTAAAAATGATAAAAGGTTTTTCATTGGTTGTATATTTATTTTATTAGAGATGACAATGGACCAGATTGGTAAAAATTAATTCATTTATAAATATTTAGTTTTCTGTTATGTTATAGTTATGTTTTACAATTTTTTTTAGAATGCTAAAGGTTAGACCTAAGTAAGTATCTTTATTAATAATAATAATTTGTTAAGTTTTCATTATAGAAAACACAATTTTGGATTTTTTGTCTAACTGTTGAGTTATTTTGTAAGTGAATTAGTAATTAATTATTGAAACTTGATTGTAAAGAAGTGGTAATCATTTTTATTTATTTAACAAAAATGGCGCTAACATTGGCATTAACAGGAAATTTTGTTATCAACATTACAATGAAAAAGGTATCAAATAATTTATGGTGGTTATTCTCCCTTTCTCTCCCTCTTTTTATAATTATAAGTATATGTAAAGAGAGAGATATTTTACAAATAATTCATTAGCATAGTTCCATGGTGGCTTGTTCAATATCAAGCTAAGTGCATTATTATATACATACACAGACAATAAAATGAGTCTTTTCTCTGAAGATACCATAACTAACATCCATAGATTGGGCTGCAAAAGACATTAAATAACATGATCTTTGTTTGTGTTTGTCTAGAGCTAAACTTTCTACGGATGAGGTAGATCCTATATATATATATATATGTATATATATATATATATATATATATATATATATATATATATATATATATATATATATATATATATATATATATATACATATATATATATATATATATATATATATATATATATATATATATATATATTTATATATATATATATATATATATATATATATATATATATATATATATATATATATATATATATATATATATATATATATGTATATATGTATATATATATATAAATATATATATATATATATATATATATATATATATATATATATATATATATATATTTATATATATACATATTTATATATATATATATATATATATATATATATATATATATATATATATATATATATAATCAAAAATTGGATTATATATATATTATATATATAAATATATTATATTTAAATATATATATAATATAATCCAAAATTGAAAAACTAGCATACTTAAAACTTTTAAAATGCAGTAGCGTAAAATGCAGTAGCAACAAAAAATAGGCCTCCTCGCAAAAATTTTTGTTCCTAAATTACTTCTTTGCTTTCCCCCCTCTCTCTCTCTTCCCTTTTCTTGACAAAAATAATACTTGAAAACAAAGATCTTATTTTTAAATACAATTTTGATTTTAATAAATAGAAATCATAACGTTGCCCTTTGCATTTCAAGTAAATAGAAAATCTAATGGAAGTTCTTTTCTAATCTTTTCTTTATATTTATTGCTATTTATAGTCTATAACACTTTTTAAATTTAAATGAGCTGCTATTTCTACTCTTTTTTTTTTTTTTTTTTTTTTTTCGTTATTTAGGTGCCCCAAGAAGACCTAACGGTCTTGTCACAGAGCACCGCGGATGTGCATTTAACCAGGAAGTTCACGCCTCCTTCCTTACCGTGACGCGAAAATATGTCCAGAGCTCGCTTCGAACCTTGACCTGCTGCTTCTAAAGCAAGCGCTCTAACCACTGCGCCACGGCCGCACAAATTTTGTGTGCACTAGTCTTTATAGCTACTTCAATAGCTATAAAGACTAGTGTACACAAAATATCATTGTGTCATTGTTAAGGATCGTTTTGCAGTAACGCTAATTTGTAATGCCAAATATAACTTGAGTTAAGTGCTGCTATTATATTTTTAAATAAGCAATTTATATCATAATTAATTGTAGACACGGGTAAAATGCAGGAAAAATTACGGAAAATATTTCCTAACCCTAAGCTTATTGCTGCCCCAACCAAAACACTTACTCAATAATGGTAAGTTCAATTTTCTTAGCCTTTCGTAGTATAACAAACATCTCAAGTTGGAAGTACCATGGTTATATTAGTTTTTAAATAAGAAGTCTAAATATACACTGTATATTTATGGTAGAGTCTAATAACACTTTAAATAACTTTAGAACCATATTTTCATAAAATAAAGTGAATGTCTTTATGCAAATCAAGAATTTGTAAGAACTTTGAGATAACTGTTCAAAAATTAAGCTTGGCGTTACATGAAATAATGACTCCTTAATTACGCACTTTAGTTTTGTTTCCCATTTATTTCAAAATATCTTAATTTTAACATTTTTTTTGTCTTAAATATTTCAGCTTTTACCGAACGAATAATAAGGTAGCCGTTTATTTTAGGCTTATTATTCATCCATTTAGTTGAGCGGCTGATATACCAAGCGGATTTTTTTGCTTAATTAGGTTTTCAACCTGTAGAGTAACCCAAGAATCATACTTTTTCTTCTATAACAATATATAATTATTTATTCTTATATAACAGTAATATAACTTATAAAACAATAAAATTATATATTCTTGTATAACAATAACATTATATATTCTTATATAACAATAATATAACAATGGCGTAATTTGCTAATTTTGTAATGTTTATATGCATGCATATTATTTTTAAGAATAAAAACTTAAAAAAAAAATTTCGATAGGTGTGCGATTATTTTTTTAATAAAATTCGTGGCAATAAAACATGATTTACAGAATATATATATATATATATATATATATATATATATATATATATATATATATATATATATATATATATATATATATATATATATATATATATATATATATATATATATATATATATATATATATATATATATATATATATATATATATATATATATATATATATATATATATATATATATATATATATATATATATGTATATATATATATATATATCAAATGATTTAAAATCTTCAGGATTCTTTTGACAAAATTTTTTCAATGATATGAAAACTAATCTTACGGGGAGCTATTTACAATACATTTGAATTTTTTTTAATATAAGGAGGTTTAAAACATTGATAGTTTTGTAGATTTTTAGAACGTGATGAAATGTCGACATTGGTGTTGTTAATATTAGAGCTTTAAACTTTTTATAATATATATGTGTATTCATATAGACTTTAAATCATTTGTTGTCTATTAATTTGAATGCTGTAAATCCTATTATATTGGCATAACTACTCGCCATTTAAAAACACGAAAAATCAAGCACTAAAATAGGGACAAAAACTCGCGCATTTATTCAAATGAAAGCTGTTTTAAGAGTTTTAAATATGCTAGTTTTTTGTTTTTGGGTTTGGCCTCCAACAAATTTATATTAAATTCAAGGATACATAGAAAGGAATAAATCCACTGTTAATAAAGAAGTAAAGTATGCCATACAAAAATAACAGCTTTAATCTAGTTCCTCTTAACAAGACTGGTTTTTTATTGTTTTTAAAAATTTTTTACATTTTTTAATGCGTTTTTGTTGTATTTTTTACTACAAGGTCTCTATTATTTAAACAAAATTTTTTAAAAATGTCTAATTTAATTAGAATTATATATATATACATATATATATATATATATATATATATATATATATATATATATATATATATATATATATATATATATATATATATATATATATATATATATATACATATATGTATATATACACATATATATATATATATATATATATATATATATATATATATATATATATATATATATATATATTATATATATATATATATATGTATGTATATATATATATATATATATATATATATATATATATATATATATATATATATATACATATGTATATATATATATATATATATATATATATATAATATAATATATATATATATATATATATATATATAAGTATGAACTGTTAGTATAGGAGGGCCTAATGTAAACATTACAAAAGCACCAATAACAATATTTATGTTATATTGAAATAGGATAGCATTTAGCAAGCTCAATTTGCATTTGCAGTTCAACACAATCAATTTCATTGAAAATTTGGCAAACAGAGAAGTGAAGTGAATAAATTTACCATGACAGTTAGGTTCAATATCTTCAAAGTATGTTTGTTTTTACATACAAATGAAACATGATCTCTCATACCATCATTGGACAAATATTCTAGATTTTTAAGAAAACCAAACCTTTTGCTAACTGTATTGAATGCATTAGCCTTGTGTTTAAGAGCAACTGAAAATTGATCAACTTTAGGCAAAAAACACTGAAAATTAAACTTATCAGAAGGGGATAACTATAAATCTTCTGAGTCACCATAATCTCATCTCTGGATTCTCTTGCGTATTCGCCTTGCTTATTCGCCTTGCTTCACCTTTGTACGAATCAGTAACTAGATCCTTTCCTTCCTTTTCAAATTCCTTTAACTGGTATCAAAGAGAATGAACAATTTCACCCAAAGAACGAAGCAGTTTTGCAGCGGTGTTGAGATCCATGTCTGCCCCTTATCGTACTTGCTATTTAAATTGAACCTATTCAAACTTTTTGACCACAATTGAAATAGGATACCTGTTTCATGATGACTTATCATATCTTTCCCGACCTGTCGCTTAAACTTAAAAGTGTCACGAGGCAGTACTTTAAAAGATAAATTAAAATCGCTAATCTATTGTTGGTATAATAAAATCCCATCTGCACTTTTGCTAAAAACTCATTCAGGTTGTCGGTTATAATCCACTCAGCCGCATCGGTGTTTACAGTGTAGGTTGTCAGAGTCAGGGATAACACTGAGATAGTTGAGACACTTGAATTCGCTGTAGCTGAGTCTGCTGAGACACTATTAGAAATACCTGGAACTGGTGCTGACATAATTAGTGAGTGTGAACTCACTGAACTATCTGGAACTGGCACTGAAATAAATGAATTTGAACTCGCTGTAGCTGAGTTTGCAGAGACACTATTAGCACTACCTGGAACTGGCGCTGACATTATTGACATAGTTAGTGCATTTGTACTCGCTCTCGTAGTAGCTGATACCAAGACTGAGTTTTGTAAAACTTACAAAACTTTACAAAACTTACAAAACTTAAAAAAATTCATTCACTTTTTTATTTTTGTTCAATAATTCATTTAATTGAATCTCCTTCTTTTTTTTCATTTTTTCTCAACCGCTTAGGCCTCTCCTTTAATTTTTACATTTCTCCTTTTCGTTTTTTATTTTAATTTTGTAAACGAATGAGCAGTACTGTAATTTTCTGCGGAAGTGATCATAAAATAAAAAATGAAACTTAAGGCGGTCATATTACGTTTAAAACACGGTAAAAATTATAAAAATAGAAAAATAAAATAATTAGAATCAAGATTTTGTATCCATGTAGCCTAAATATGGAATACACGCTGCAATAAACAGTTTGTGAACCAAGAATGGTATGATCATGAAATTTTCACAGATTTTTAACGACATATAATTGCACTCACCCTGCCAAAATCTATTGAAAATTCGGAAGGAAAACAGGCTTAAGGCCTTAAAAAAATTTTAAAAAGGCTTGGAAAAGACACCGCCATTTTTGAACCGGTTTGTTGGCATAAATTATTTTGATAAGGTGAATGTACATAATGCAATAAATAATGTATATATATGTAATAAATAAATCCTGAAAATCTAAGCAAAATCAGACAAAGCAATGACATGTACAAAAAACTATTATGTTGAGAAAAATAAGAATAAAGACATTTTATGAAAAAAAATAAAATATATACATATATAAACATACAAATAAAAATAAAAAATGAAAAAAAAAAAAAAAAAATATATATATATATATATATATATATATATATATATATATATATATATATATATATATACATATATATATATATATATATATATATACATATATATATATATATATATATATATATATATATATATATATATACATATATATATATATATATATATATATATATATATATATATATATATATATATATATATATATATATATATATATATATATATATATATATATATATATATATACCCAGCAAACATGTCAGCGTTGAATCAACGTTAAAAACCGGTCGCAAAAGATGTTGCAGAAACGTTGACAAAGTAATCGATTTTGCAAAGATTTGTCACGTTGTTAAAGAGACGTTGAATAAACGTTGTAGCGTAACGTTAAAAAAACGTTACTAAAAGGCGTTACAAAAATGTCTCAACTAAACGTTGAAAAAGCGTTACTTAAAAAGCGTTGCATAGGCGCCGCAAATTAATGTTGAAAAAACGTTACTTAAAAAGCGTTACTTTAACGTTGTTAATGCAGTTGATTTTGCAAGAATTTGTAACGTTAGTAGTAAAACGTCGATTTAACGTGACTCAAAGACGTCGAGTAAAGGTTGAAATATAACGTTAAATCAACGCTCAAAGGCGCTGGAGAAAATATCGCAAAACATTATTAAACGTGATTAAACTTGGTTATAATGTATATTGAATTTGCAAATAAAACAAAATTGTATGCTGATCTCTGCACTTGCAATATTTCCAAAGTCGATTTTTAATACAAATAGTAATATGCAATGAAAAACATAAAAAAATATACAATTTATTTATATAAAATTTACATCTTATAGATAAAAATATAAACATCTTTTTTAAGATTTATGTGTGTAAGTAATTTTACAGGATTTATGTGTGTGAATAAATTTTATGTGTGTGAGTGGATTTACAGGATATCGTATTGATAAGCCAGGATATCAATGAGATACAGAATCTAAGTCAAAAAATAAAACTTGTATAATTATCAATCTGAAAGCAAATGTTTAAAAAATGTTATTGAATTAGTATGATTATTATTAAATTTAAAAAGTAAAAATAAATAAATAAATATATATATATATATATATATATATATATATATATATATATATATATATATATATATATATATATATATAAATATATATATATATATATATATATATATATATATATATTGTAATTGTCGTAATATATATATATATATATATATATATATATATATATATATATATATATATATATATATATATATATATATACATATATATATATATATATATATATATATATATATATATATATATATATATATATATATATATATATATATGAATATATATATATATATATATATATATATATATATATATATATATATATATATATATATATATATATATATATATATATATATATATATATATATATAAATACATATATATATATATATATATATATATATACATATATATATATATATATATATTATATATATATATATATATATATATATATATATATATATATTGTGATTGTCGTAATAGCATAAAATAAGTAATTGTTTTTAAAAATAACACGACGTTTTTTATTCTTGAAATGTTTTGTAGTAAACAACTGGGGTTGATATTTGACTGGGGTCGGTGTCGGGTTTGATAAAATATAGCCGGGGCCAGGGCCGGGTTTGAGACCAGGCTGCATAATCATTGATACATCCTAATTTATATTTTTTAAATTTAAAATTCATGGTATATTTTGTATATATAAGCATATATGAACATCATTGTGATCAACATGATCATCATAATCATCATAACTATCATCATCACAACCATCATCATGATCATCATAATCATCATGATCATCATTATCATCAACAGCATAAAAGCGGAAAACTTGACTATGATAATAAAAATTATGTTGATGTTGTTAATCGTCATCATGATAATCATCATCATCTTTATTATGGCACTATATAAGGCACACTCTTCAAGTTTTCTTACTTCTACGACAACTATTTTATACTGAAGCTGCTACCACTCTACATGTTTATACCTGAATTACTTTAACTTTTTATAAAAAAAAAAGGTTGTTTGATACATCGTTTTTTCTAATCTGTCTAAGATTATGCCTACTTTTTATATCTTGTTAGAGTCACACCACACATCCATCTGATCATTTCTATTTCAGCAAATACTGCACTATATAAATACTAAAGTTTATACAACAATGAAAGAATATTGTATGCCAGCATCTAAACAAATAGCAAACAAATATGCTTATATCCATAATATATGTGCAAAAAGTGCATCTTGGAAGCTTATATTGCTTCTGGAATAAAAGTTTGGAAGCTTTAATTACTTCTCTTCAGTTTTAAATCAAGCCTCATTCTACTCTACATCTTTCAACATTAACTACGTTTTTCAGCTTTTTTTTATAAGAACATCTCTCTTAAGAAAAAATTGTCTTTTTTGTTATTGCAATAAGCTAATGCATAAACAAAGTCTTGTCTGATGTAAATCTCTGTTATTCTCAGTTTACTAAATCTTGTATCTTATCTTAGATGTTGATTCTAGAGACTTTTAGTTAGTTTTCAATGGTGTTATTAACTAAAGTGCCTTATGGATTTGAATTCTGGACTTGAAATCAACAATTTTTGATAGACAACAAAATTCATTTATTTACTACAAAAACATATTGCAATATTGTTGGTATTCCTGTATTGACAAATAAAAACCCTATAATTATTATAATATGCTATAAAATAATAATAACAATAATAAATATATATATATATATATATATATATATATATATATATATATATATATATATATATATATATATATATATATATATATAAATATATATATATATATATATATATATATATATATATATATATATATATATATATATATATATGTATATATATATATATATATTGCAATTAAAAAGAGTCATGTATCCATACATTATTTAACCAAATAAAACTTACTTCAATAGGTGTAACTATAAATCATCAATTTAAATCATATTATGAACTTCGTTCATAAGATGCAAACCAGTTAAAACCAAATCATTCCTCGATCTTTGATCCACCAGAACTTTACTAAATAAAGTTATACTGGTAATTAAACTACCACATGTCGAAAAATTTAGACAGTATTATTGAAATCAGCATTGACCAATAGTTAATATTATATTTTTTTTAATTCTTTACTATATAAAAAACAAAGAAAAGTTAAATCCGAAGAGAAACAAAATTGTTCACAAACATAATTACTTACAATCTTCTACGGAGCCCTCTTTAGTCGTGAAATTAAATCCTGCACATACTTCTTTATCTATTAGTAATTATTTAGTAAAATAAATATAAACAAATTTATGTAAAAACAGTTACTTTAACTCTTTTAAGTCTAAGCTTGTTGCAGGAATCAATGATTGGAAAATTAGTATAGGTAGCTTTCATTGCATGAACACAAATTGGCCAAAATAACCATCCATCTTTTTTTGAACAAATTGGAGCAACTGCCTCTGCTACAAACCTTATGTATATGTAAATAATGTATAAATAAATCTTTATATATACATTATTTACACACATATATATATATATATATATATATATATATATATATATATATATATATATATATATATATATTCATTATATATATATATATATATATATATATATATATATATATATATATATATATATATATATATATATATATATATATATATATAGAATATATATATATATATATATATATATATATATATATATATATATATATATATATATATATATATATATATATATTCATATATATATATATATATATATATATATATATATATATATATATATATATATATATATATATATATATATATATATAGATTTATTACTCTGACAACTAACTTAGAAATGTCAAAATTTGGCCACTGACTGAGCTGAAATTTATTATGCATAGATATACTTTTATATATTTATGTTTGTGTTAAGCAATTTTTAACAATCTTTAACCATTTTTCTTAACTTATAAAATGAAAACAATTTAAAAAGATAGAAGCTTTGTGTATTTTAAGTTATTAACGAGGAAAAGAACTTCTGCCAATTGGGACAGACTTCATAGGTCTGTATTCAGATACTTAATAAAACTAGTATACAAACTTTTAATAAAGTAATAAATAAATGTTAAACTATATAAAGATATTAAATTCCTCATAAAATATTAAACTCTTAAATATTGATCAAAATTCTTTAACAAAACTTCCAAACCATTTTACCAACTTTTATATTTTTCAATAAAAATGACTAGACATGACAATATTTTGTAATTTAAAAAAAAAGCATGTATTTATTATACACACAATATGCCTCTCTTACATACATACATACATATATATACATATATATATATATATATATATATATATATATATATATATATATATATATATATATATATATATATATATATATATATATATATATTTATATATATATATATATATTTATATATATATATATATATATATATATATATTTTATATATATATATATATATATATATATATACATATATATATATATATATTATATATATATATATATATATATACATATATATATATATATATATATAATATATATATATATGTGTGTGTATATATATATATATATATATATATATATATATATATACACACACACATATATATATATATATATATATATATATATATATATATATATACGTATATATATATATATATATATATATATATATATATATATATATATATATATATATATATATGTATATATATATATATATACATATATATATACATAAACATATATATATATATATATATATATATATATATATATATATATATATATATATATATATATATATATTATATATATATATATGTTTTATATATATATATATATATATCTATATATATATATATATATATATATATATATATATATATATATATATATATATATATATATATATATATATATATACATATATATATATATATATATATATATATATATATATATATATATATATATATATATATATATATATATATATATATATATATATTAATATTTAAAATATAAATATTTAAAAAAATTGAGCATTTTATTAAAATCCTCAACTTAAAACAAAATAAAACATTTACAAAAATAAGCTGAATAAGTCGAATTTACCCTGAGATTTATGTACTTTATATACATTTAATACGTTTAATAAACGCCTTTTTTTTGAGAAGATAAGATACGTTTAAATTTATACGCTTATTCAACGTTAAAAATGTAACGTTTAAAAAGCGGTTTGTTTTTAACGTTGATAAAGAATATACTTCGAAACGTTTTTAAAGTGGCTTTTTGCGTAAGTTGATTCCACGTTGAATAAACGTTTTATTTTGAGAGGCTAAATTACGTTACAATTTTAACGCTTATTCAACGTTTCAATTTACCGCAATTTAGTATACAAAAACAGACGTCGATTCAACGTTGAAAGCGCGTTGTTTTTGTGACTGTAACGCTTTTTCTACGCTGACTGGTTTTCAACGTTGATTCAACGCTTACATGTTTGCTGGGTATATATATATATATATATATATATATATATATATATATATATATATATATATATATATATATATATATATATGTATATATATATATATATATATATATATATATATATATATATATATATATATATAAATATATATATATATGTATATATATATATATATATATATATATATATATATATATATATTTAATTTATTGCAAACAAAACTTGAACTTTATAATAAATACAGAGAAAAATTAATGTTAAAATAATGCTAAAGCTTTGATTGCTGATGAGAAATAATTAACTCGAAAAATCAACCAGTATCAAATATATTTATTCTGGTATACAACAAATAAAATCTGATTCAAAAGATACACTTTAGTTTTTATATTTTTATTTAATATGTCATTAAATTCTTTTCAGTGTATGCAAAAAATGTAAACTGCATGCATTTTGCATTTTGCATGCAGTTTTTATTTTGCACGCATGCATCCTTTTTTTTTCTAGCAGAATAAAGCAATTTTTTTGCATCGTTTGTTCATTATCTGTCTTAGTACTGCGATATAGAATATGCATAACTATGTTATACTTTGTTAGATGAAACATCATGACTACTATTTAACCATATTACGTTTATTATAGGATACAAGTTTATTAGACCACATAGATTTTTAAACCAAATAACCTTTACCGTCTGTGACAGAACAGATGGTGGACATAAATGTGACATACTCTGTCACATAACAGTTACTGTTCTATAATTGTATGAATTATTAATACAAGAACATTTGCGTTTTCTGCGCAGGTTTTTGCATCCATCGTTTTTTTCACTTTCATACAAATATATCTTAAAACTTTATTGTTTAAAAAAACACTTTCAGGTGATTCTATATTGCGTATATATTAATAAATATATATAATTAAATTTATAAAAAAATATATTCATGAAAAGAAACTTATGTTTTTAAAACAATTTCTAAATAAATTATTGCAATTTATTCTTTTGTTTAATAAAGTTTCGTATGGGCTGTGTTGTTATACTACAAACAACATAATGATCATGATATATTAACATTGTTTACATTAAACATTAACAATTAAATTGGTTTAATGTTCAAATTATTTTTTTTTCCACAAGCTTAAACTGGTTAAAGAAACTTAAAACCTAAGTTAGTTAAACAAATATGAAATCAACTTTATTGTAACTGAAGAATGATTGATATTGATTTCAAAAAACTGATAAAAATGTTGGTTTGATAGAAAAGGAAATATGATAAATGTATGTATATTATTTCGTAGATTACTTGAACAATTTTGCTTTGTTTTATTATCTTCTTGATTCATAACTTTTCTGTAATATAATTTGAGTGTTATTAACACATTTATCTTTTGTATACTTATAGTTTAGTAAGAATAATATAACGATAACATTTTCTTTATAAATATAGTATAAGTTATTGTGTTATGCAAAGAACCATCTGTATCGTCGCTTATTTGATTAAAAGTTCTATAGTCAACTATGAAAAATATTGACGTTAAAAAGTTTGTTGCTGTTGGATGTGACAGAACTGCCGTAAACACAGGAATTAAGGGTGGCGCAATAAAGTTGATGGAAAAAGAATGGTTGGTTTGCCTTTTGCATGCAAACGAACTTCCTCTTCGACATCTGCTAATTTGTTTGGATGGATCAACTACCAAAAGCATTTTTGCCCATTTCTGGCCCAATTAAAAGCACTAAGGTAAGACACTTATTAATTGTAAGAAATTACCAGTTGTTGAATTTGAAAAGATTGAACTCTTCCAAAAGTTAAACTTAAAGATTTTAGCACAAATCAAAAATATATGTGGGAAATGTGCGAAGTAATATCCAAAGGTGAGTGTTTACCAATCAAAAAAAACTCCAGGGGTACTAAATTACTTTCGAAAACTGACAACAGCAAATAGACTTCTACGGTTGTATGTAGCGAGCGAGGATCCATCAACAAATTTAATCCATTTAGTAACTTATGTTGTAAGAGTTTATTCTCGGTTTGGTTTAGTATTGAGATGCATCCTTCATGCAAAGTTAGTGCGGGGCATCTTTTTAAACTTATTTAACAGTCACGTTACTTATCGCAGTAACTGCGAGATATAGTAGATCGTGTATTACAACGTTACGGCTATTTTGCTATTCCCAGAAAATCTCCTAATAGCAATGGTTAGTGACAAACGCCAACAAATTCGTGATTTATTATTAAGTCGCATTCTTAAAACGCGGCAGCAGATCACACACTGCGTACTTTCAGTTTAACTTAAATGCACATGATTACATAGAACTCAACTCAGTAATATAACTGAGCCACCGTTGACAGCTGATGTGTCCAAGGAAGATATTCTATTGTTTTCGGAAATTTGTGGACAATCAATAATTGAGAGAAAGACTTCCATGCCAAATTCAACCAGTGAAGCGGTGTGTCAAGCTTGTAACTGAGGCTTCGCTAGCTGTATGTGGAGAAAAATTTCAAGATGGTTTTATTCGATCGCGTTTACATGCATGTCTCATAATGCCAGTGTTTAACACAAAGTCGTGCTTCCGAAGAAAGTATAATGACAGATTTTCTAAAACTTGATTGTGTATGTTAAAATAATTAATGAATAGATATTTTTGTTTGACCCTTAAACTTGATATAGACTTGCTGATTTGCTAACTTGCTAATCTACCACAGTGACGGAGAGGACCATGTCTCACCAGTTATTTTTAAAAAGACCTTTTTTTATTTTTACAAAGTAAAAATAAAAAAAGGTGTATAAAGTAGTACTTATTGACATTTTAAATTTTTAGTGCATTGATAATCCGCCCCATCTTTCCCCAACGAATATGTCACGCCATGAAATATATTTCGATGACCTAATAAGTTTATCGAAATATGTTCATATTGGATAAAAAAAGAATGAAATATATGTCATTGTTTTTAATTATTACAGTTTTTTCTGAAAGAATTTGACAAAAAAGTATAATCTTTATTCAAAAAAAAATTTGACTAAAACAGTCAACTTTCATCAAAAATACCTATTTTTAGACTTTGTCCCCTATGAGGCAGCTGAAGACATTTGAACACTTACCAAAAGACAACTTTTTCTTGCCATTACATATAAATATTCCACTTTTAATTTTTTCACTTGCATGTGTTGTGTATATGCAGGCGTTATGCAAATAACTTGTTATAAATTTGTAATGCAAATGACTTGGTTTTAGAACATGCTACATTGAATTGGTTGTATGAAAACCAAGGTCAAGTCACTTTTTGAGATGCAACTTTATTAAATGTTTGATAGTATAACTATTAAATATATAACTATGAAATATAAGTAAAACGATAAAGTTATTATTCTCGACTTATTACACTGATTGATTGAATTAAAAGAAATATTTGTAGAAAGTTAAGGTATTTCAGGAAAAACACAATTAAAAAATAATTATTAGATAAAGCTCTTTGTAAAACATTTTTTGAAACTAAATAATTGTTTCAATAACGTTTGTAGCTATCTATATTAGCTTGTTTGATTACCTTAATGCTTTTTAAAAAACGGCTACAGTGTTATAAAATAGTATTGTACAATAAAAGCAATCAATTAATGTACTCAAGTATGAGTAACACTTGAACCAGAAGAGGCAGCAAGAGCTATATAAAACAAAAGTACAATAATAATAATACACTCTTGCTGCAAACTCACAAGCCAAGTCAAAACACTTTAAAGTCATGAAAACAACGTAACTACTTACACATAACACACATTGAAGCACTTTATATATTACAGGCATTTACACATTTATGACACAGAATTTATGATTCCATCAAATTATCTATTATAAAATTTTATATCTTATAACTGATTCAACAGATATTACAGATTACAAAAGAGAAAATAAACATTTGAACAACCATCATAACCAGGTTACTCCATTCTAGCAGTGTCATTCCATTCTGACAATGACACTGCTACATTAGGATCGTATTTTTTTAACTGACAATACGTGGGTAGAAAATCTTCTTGAGGCCTTAAATTTCCAACATGATGAAAAATTTGCATCGTGTTGGATTTAATATTTTTTATTTCTATGGCAGTTTATTTCAGCTCAACTAGACTTTTTCTATCATTTAAAGGAAAATTTACCTCAGCTAGCCTGAGCTCATTTTGGCGACAGTTGAATTCATTTTGCCGCCGTGTTTCTTTAATTTCAACAAAGTTACAATGAATATATATGAATAATACAAAAATATATTTGTTACAAAAATATATGTGTTAAATCATGTTTATGTATATGTGTTACAATGATGCTTAATATAATAAAAGTTGCACTTTTATTTCAAGATAGAAATTTCATTTTTCTTTCTTAAATAAAGCAAATAAAACAGTGTATAATATAATAATCGAATTCTACCTCCACTCTTAGTCATTTAAAATACAGTATCAATGTTGATGATAGTTCAATCAAGAAAAAACTAAAGTTAAACTAAAGTTATAAATAAATTGATATAAGCTTTATAACTGATATATTTAAAGTAGTTAATAATAATTATTGACAAAATATTATTAGCATTTGATCCGAAAAACTTCTTTGATCACCCTTTTGATAAAAAGTATGGATGCAGCCCTGATGGTTTAGGTCCTTGCGGGATTTTACTAGAAGTGAAAACTCGTGCACAATTTACCGATGGGCCTTTAACATCTCTTAGTGATTATCCACAGTATCATGTTCAATGCCAACTTCAAATGCTATGCACTGATGCAAAATATTGCGTTTTACAGTCGTATCACCCTGAAACAGAATCTTCAAACTTTTTTCTAGTTTGTCGTAATTACACAGTAATGCAAATTATCAAAGAGCTTGTAAATTCCATCTATCATAATCATAAGATATTAAAATGGGATCATATGGAAATCAAAGAATTAAATAATTTCTCGAAAGCTATAATTGGTCAAATTCCAGATTTTTTTACCCTGAAACCATTGCGAACAGTAATTAAAGCAATTGCTAAAAAAGTACCTATTATTTATTTTGTTGATGAATTGGATTTTAGTATTTTATTATAACATTTAAAGTTGCTGAATATAATTATCTTAGTATCTTAAGAATTGTTTTTTGTTGGGGTTCAATTTTAATTTCAACAGTTTAAATTTTCAATTTTTTATTAATTTGGAAAATTGACTTTTGGAAAATTTGACCTACAAGTTTTAAGAGAAATAAACTAAACTATATAATCAAAGCAATTTTGTTAAATACTATTTTTTTGGCCCTATAGGAGACATTGTTAAATTTACAATGTGTGCTAACATTTGCCATGTTGAAGATAACAAATCCATTCTATTTATGGGCCACATAGTGTTCATAATTCCCCAATCCCGTATTCTTCCAATGTACCTTTCAACGTGAATACGTGTTGAAGCTATGTCAAAGTTACGGGCCACATCAACTTGAGAAAATTGATCAGAATCTTTCTGTTTTGGACGATTTAATGTTATTCCCTTTGCGCAAAACTCTTGTATTGAAAAACCTCTATCACTCATAATCTCATGATCTTTCTCTAAAAACAGAATAGTATCAGATTTTTCTGTTAGATCTGAATCTGAGATAGAGCCTGGATATATATCACTAAATAAAAGGCCGCCACCTTGTGGTGCTATTCCAATCAAAGCTTTTCCTGTTTGGGTATTCTTATAATTAGAAAACATCAAAGAATTTAGCTCAAAATTTGAAGCACTTTGGAATTTAAACTCAGTTGCATCAATGATTAAATCAGTGAGACCATGTCCAATAAAACTTTTTGGCATTTTTTTTCTAAAAACCAGATTCTGGCTTTCATTGAGTATGGTTGATCGATTTCATTGAGTATGGTTGACAGAAATATAACCCATCCTATAAATATTCTTTGAGTAGTTGACTTTGATATATTTAAAATGTATGCCATAACTCCTTGATTGAGTCCATGCCAACATGTTGTAAGAACTGATAACAGTTCAGTTGGTAAATCGATCAATCTTCGATTAGAGTTATTCTTGCAGTCAGGATATGGAATTAAGTGAGTATATCGTTCAACAGAATTTAAAAGTAAACTAAATTGTTCAACTGTGAGTCCACATAAGTACTTAAAAAAAATTGGCTGGTTAAGTAATTCAGAATATTTAAAATTATTTTCATGTTTATTGTAGATTTTATTTTGTGCTTGTAGCATTTCAATTTGATTTTTTGCTTTTATCAATTTGATAAAATCAACTGCTTCTTATATTTCTTTTTTGAAGGCTCTTTTTGTATCGATGAGCATGGCAGAATGGTATCTATTTCAACACGATTGTTTTTGTTTGAAAGATCATTTAAAACTTCAGTTGCCATTTCGAATTTTTGTTTTGCAACTTTTAAACGACTTTTTATACTGTCACTAGGGTTTTTATACTTTGCATATGTTTCCTTAGCTATGTTATATTTTTCTACTATTTTTTTATATTGATCTTTAGGAATAAAGTTATCGGGTAACGACGTTGCACTTTCTCGTCCATTACTTCAATGAGCTGCACAAATGTGACCGTGATCCCAATTCATTCCAACTGTTTTAAAAAAAGTTTTGTATTCGTTCTGAATAGCTACGACACGTGGAAGGCAATAAAATCCTATTGGTTTTCCATTTGCGTCTTTAGAAGTGAAGTTGTTAAAACACATAGAAGAAGCACATGTCCATTTCACCATTTTAAAATCTAGGATAGTTAAAGCTATTAATTCAAACTTTTCCCGAAATAAAAAACACAAACAGAACTTTTAGATCCGCTAAAAAAATTGTAAATTTTTTTTCCTACAAATAGATCCAGGCCTCTGACGTGAATTTGGCTAATTGCAATGGTCTTTTGACTTGGTTATACACTCATACATAAAATGATAAAGTCGGCACTAGAACATGGTAGAAACAGACCAAAGACAATCATTAAACACTATTGGATGTTAAGAGCAAAAATTTGTCTAGAATACAACAGCTATTGTTGTTTCAACTTCAGAGGAAATTGATCTTTCAACCTTTACTCATGGCGAATTTGGAAATCACTTCACTGTAGCACAACTTTTTGGCAAGATCATGCTCAATGGAAATAACCAGAAGATTCGTGAGTCGTTCTTGGCTGTCTTAACTAGAGCAAGCTTACTAAAAGATCTCTCGCCGCAACAGAAACAGGGATGGTGTTGAAGATGCGCAGCAAAATGCAGAAATTCGAAGAGCGGCTGAAGACCTTTCTGGTATATTCCATTCAATAACGTCATGGAAGTGAGAGATTCTTTTGGACCAAAAAGATTAGATCGCTTCAGAGCATCGAGGTGGCGGACCTCTTCAGTAAGTTTCTCTTGCTCAACATCGGTCGCGTATATTTGTGCCAAGACCTTGCATTTCTCCTCCAATTGGATAGGTGCTTCAACAATTTTTTCTGATTCTTCTTCATTTGACATAACAAGAGATTTCAATGACCACAGAAACGAAAACATATTTGTCGTCTTCTCAGCAGCTTGGATTCTATTGCTGACCTGCTAAATAAGAGTATCAAAAGCGGTATTGAATGCGCTCACCTCAAACTCTTTTGCTTCGTCTTCATGAAAATGAGTGTTCCTCACCTCTTCGTGAAAGGTCTTCTTTTTTTTTTCATATTTTTCTTCACAAATTCTGATTAAAAACCAAAAGAAGCAAGACCAGATGCTATCAAACGTGCCTCATTAAGGATGCTGGTCCAAGATGATCTCAGTCGATTTAGATCTTCAATAAGAGTCTTAATGAGTTTCATCTCGTCGTCCAAGGAGATATTTTCTGATTGGAGTGCAAGGCTCACGTAGTTGATTGATTGAAGAGTTTTATACCAAAAGGTTGTCATTACGATGAACTCGAATGAATGAACCCACTTCTCCAGAGATTTTACTTCATTCAATTGATCAGCTGTTAGATCAAAATCGCGGAGCTTTTTCAAAAATTCGAGAAATTTCCCTGGGTCGCTTGACTAACGACTTCATGGCCTCGATTCGCGCACTCCATCTGGTTTGCGACGTTTGATGAAGAGACAAACCAGTGGTTTCAATCAAGACTTTCCACCGACTAGGGCTTCCACTGAAAAGATTGTAAAGTGACTGGACTCGGCCAAAGTAGTTCTTGACTTCAACCGAAGATTCAGCAGAATGAAAACCAGCAAGGTTGAGACTATGAGCGCTGCATGGCATATAGAGAGCTTGAGGATTTTTTTGCAGTATAATCGCCTGTAATTCTTTGTATATACCGGACATGTTCGCTCCATTGTCATATCCTTGACCTCTGCAGTTTTTGAGATCGATTCCATTTTGTTCTAAGACGTCCATAATAAGCTTGGCAATGTCAGCACCTATTTCAAGATTCTTGACCCTCAGAAAGCGCTCCTTCACGATCCATCTTTTGTCAGTACCAAAGTATACAAAGCGGAGAACAAAGGTGATTTGCTCGGTGTGAGAGACGTCCGGAGTCCCGTCCACAAAAATGGAATAGTAGATGGCCATATGAGCTTCGTTGATGATGGCACCGTGAACGATTCCTCCACACTCTTTGATGAATTCATTTTTGGGTGCTCCAGCCCAAGTAATGGGCATTCATTTTGTTACCTTCTTGTTGGCAGCGGGAAACTTCTTCTAAGTGTATTTGGAGAGTCTTGTTGTGCTTGGCCAGGAGCTCTAGGGTAGCTAGAAAGTTGCCATTCGTCATCTCCATCTGCCATCCGTCATCTCCAATCATTTTTGATGAACCTAAAAATTATAATAATAAAACAGATTTATTTAAAACAATAAAGAAGCATTTGTTTTATATTATGATGATTCTATATTATGATTATATTATGATTTATGAATATTATAACATATTTATTTAAAAGAATAAAGAAGGATTTGTTTTATTTAATGATTTCTAAAATATCTAGTTAATCTAATAAATATAAGCTAAATAGATTTAAAGAATGTCGATATCACAATAGAATAATTGTAAATAGATTTACCTCTGAAACTAAGGTTTCGTGACGCTAAAAAAAGAGTAACATCTAAGATGCATCGTAGAATTTCACGCTACCTGGCTGCTTCATTTCTTATCGAGTTTTCCGCTTTGATTTTCTAAGCTTTCTAGCGCCGTTTTCCATTCTATGTAAAAGCTTCGATGCTGGGCGTTATTCTGGTGACTTTTGACTTTCTCAGGTAGCTTGTGC
Organism: Hydra vulgaris; assembly: GCF_022113875.1. Classification (NCBI taxonomy): domain Eukaryota; kingdom Metazoa; phylum Cnidaria; class Hydrozoa; order Anthoathecata; family Hydridae; genus Hydra; species Hydra vulgaris. The sequence continues at coordinate 10,295,083 of NC_061159.1, read as the reverse complement.
CTGTTGCAGCTTATTCCATCATTCCATCTTAGAAGGTGCGACTGGTGTCCGATCCCAAAAGACCAGCCAATCTCGGCATGTCTTCTCCCCGTTTCGTAGAAAATTGATTCAGGAACCTTCTTTTTATTAGAATCTTTCAGGAAAGCTGAAGGATTTCGAGGAAGCCCCTGTAGAAGCACATAATTTTTTTCCACTTTGGAAAGATATGCTGCCCACAAAGCAGGATCATTGGAAGGAATGGTAGCGATGGGTTCTTTTGTTGGCAACACCTGAGAATAAATTTTAAAAAATCTTATTTTATTAGCTTAAAAGTTTATTAACATCATTTCTTTTAAAGAGGTAGAACTTACCGAAATATTCTCTTCATTCACAGCTACCATTCCGATTTTTGATAGGGGCTCTCCCGAGCCATAAAAATAAGTTAAAAAGGGGCTCTCCAACCTATAAAAATAAGTTAAAAATTTGTATAACATTGAATTAATCAAATGGGAAAATATCCTTTCACGGGGAAAACTATTTACTACTTGAATCGATTGACTTGGCAGGGAAGAGTTTGGAGCAGTAGGACTTTCATCTTCTCCTTTTTTTGTAACTGTAATACCACAGTCTTGAAGAGTGCGTTTGTTCTTTTCCTCATTCGCAGTTCTTTGAGCAGCATTCTTTCTTACTTGACAACCAGAATCTTTCTTTTTAAAACCAGACATGTTTTAGTTCTTTTTGAAACAGCATCCGCTCATAAGCAAAGAACTGTTCGAATTTCTTCTTGATTGGGTCTATCAGACTATCACATCAATAAAAAACCCGTTATTTACTGTTTTATGATGCCAAAGTTATTCTAAATTCTCAAATTGTTTATACTTACATTAAGAAGTGATGATATACACGATAAATATGCAGTATCTGACTTTTTAAATGAGTTATTTATTGTAGAACACAGCACAAACGTGTACATTTTCACGTGTTTCAAAATTGTTTCAAATTTGAGAGATTTTAAAAACTGGAGAAATAAATTTAATAAAATTGTTTTAATATTTTATATCAATATCAAACTACTTGGATTTAATCTAATCTCTTTTTTTAATAAAGTAAAAAATCTCCGTTTTTAATTGCATGAAAATCTCAGTGCACTAAAGTTATTTTAAACATTTACTTCAGCGGGTTGTTAAATTAATCATTAGTATTCACTTTATTTGCGAGTTTCCGCTATATAAAAAGAATCGCTTTATTTAAAACTAATGTTTTGAAAGTAATGCTAATTTCTTAGATTTAAAATTTTTTTATTTAAAAAGTCCAATCAAGAAGCACTTCATTACAAAGTTGAAAATTTAAACTAAAAAAAATTGACCGGCCAAAAAAAGCAATTGACCGTCTATTATATGTTTTAGCTGGTCAAATTGACCGGCTGCTTTTGATTTCTTATTTTCCACGCTGCTTCCCAGTACTTCATCTTTTTTTTTAATAAACATGAAAAAAAAAATTATTTATATTCGGCTTCGTGCGCCCCTGTCGCCCCTGGCGCCCGGGACAAAACATTTCAGTAGACCCCCTTCCCTCACGGCGGCCCTGGTAATATAGACGTTGAAAAAACGTGGAATCAACGTCATTTTTATTTGATAGTTTTAAACAAATTTTTCAACGTTGATACAACGTTACAACGTTAATACGTTACAACGTTAATACAACGTTATTTTTGGTTATACGACGTCGCGACTAAAATTCAACTGTAAATCAACGTCGAAATAACGTTGTGTGCCCACTGGGTCACTATTTGACATGGCAAGAGCCATGGTTATTGAGTCAAAGCTTCAACAACTTAAAAGTACACTATACGGATTAGTAAGTAGTTCAAGCCAAACATTTCGAGATAAAGATAAGTCAGTCCATCATGCCTACTTTATTATCCAGAATCGAATGCAGTTCTAAAACATAAAAATAAAATTTAAATATATATTGTAAAATTACAGAAATATATCAATCTACTAGCCAAACAGATACCTACAATACAGACGATTTTATAAATGTTGAAAAAGTCTTCTCTTAATCCATTCACTCCTAATATGCCTTAAGAACAAAATATACCTCAAGAAATGTTATCACGTTACCCTGAAAAACAAAGGCAACCCTCAAAATATCTGGAAGATTATACACCCAGTGGGCACACGACGTTATTTCGACGTTGATTTACAGCAAATTGTTAGTCGCGACGTCGTATAACCAAAAATCAACGTTGTATCAACGTTGAAAAATTTGTTTAAAACTATCAAATAAAATCGACGTTAATTCAACGTCTATATTACGAGTTCGACCGTTCGTAATTGCAGTATGAGAACTAAAATAGGCTATCTGTTGCCTTTTATAAGGTTTTGAGTTTGACAATTTAACAATAATACATGGCTTAACTTGTGATGCAGTTAGTTAGGTAAATATTAAATGGATATTTCTTTATGACCGTATTAACTTATATATATATATATATATATATATATATATATATATATATATATATATATATATATATATATATATATATATATATATATATATATACTTTATATATATATATATATATATATATATATATACATATATATACATATATATATATATATATATTTATATATATATATATATATATATATATATATATATATATATATATATATATATATATATATATATATATATATATTCCATTAGTTAGTAAAAAGCCATCTTAGATTAATAAATAATTATTCCTTAACTTAAGGAATAGTTATTTATTAATCTAAAATGGCTTTTAACTAACTAATGGAAAGTTTTATTGTGTTGAATTTGTGTATGAAAACAGATGACAAAATAATGATTTATCAAGCTTTTTTAACAATCCATGTGATTTAAAGAGTTTGATTATTTTTCATATTAAAAAATTTTTATTAAATTTTAAAGATTTTTTTTGTAAAGTTGTATAAAAAAGAATTTGTGCTTGCTCCTTTAGTCCATGGTATTGGTTGGTAGAAGGATCAACATAAAAATTTAGCTAATTTTAGCAACTGTTTAATGTATCATAATGTACAGTTTAAAGTTGTATTTTTCTGTTAGCTATTTTACATGAACAAATTTTTAAACTATGAGTATTTTTTCTATTATATTTTCTACTATACTTTTTCAGTTGAAAAGTATAGTAGAAAAAAGTAGAAAAAAAGGGCAAGCAAAATGTACATTAGAGCTGTTTGAATAGAAAATACAAAGAAATAGAGAGAGAAAATGTGATTAATAAGTTTTTGTGCTGGCCATCAATTGTTTCAATGAAATGCATAAACCAAAGTCTAACTAATACAGATTTAAGCTGCTCAAAGTTAAATGTCATAGAGATAATGTAATTTTTTTTAATATAAACATTACTTTTTTTCCTTGTTTTTTTTAACATGCTTTCATTCTGTATATGTTGTTTTCAGTGTTTAGATATATTCCTTTTTATAAATTCTTTATTATATAATGTATTTAAAACATTTTTAAATTGAATGAATTTTCTTAAATCATGAGTTATGTGATAAATTTGAATTTGGCACTACTAGTGATACTCAGATAGAATCAGATTCAGAAAACGATAACTATTTTAAAAGATACTTAATTTTTTAGTTAGTTTTATTTTGATATTAATTTTTATAAGAGCGACTACCATGCTTATGCAAAAGAAAACATAATAACCAACAGAATAGTAAACAAGTACCTACTCATGTAACGCCAAAAAAGAAACAGAAAACAGTTTTTGTGCATACTCCACATACTGTAGCTCAAGGTATTAATTGTCTGTCTGCATTTAGAAAGAAAAGATTCTGAACATTTTTTTCTATGTTTCAATGATTTACACATTTTATTGGTTGCTAAATTAATACATTTTATTTCATTTATGAATAATTTTTTAGTTTATGTGTTTTTTATTTGTGTTTCAAAGCTTTTAGAAATTAATTAAAGTTTGGTTCTTTTGTCTTTCTGATATATCTTTATTGTTAGAAAGAGGTGTTAATAAAACTTACTCTTTCCAGTAATTAAAGTAATATCATGACAAATAGTTCTGAAAATTTATGGATGAACTTGCAGTAGTAATTTAAAGATTATGACAACAGGGTTGTTTCAAACCATGACTTTTTGCAGTTTTTTTATTGTTTTTTGATAGAGTATTTAATAATAACTTAGCCTAAGTTAATCTACTTGTAACTTTTTATAAATGTACTATAAAAATAATGTTGTGTAATTATTTTTTTAAACCTTTAGGTTAACAAACTTTCTAAAATTGGAGGTAAAACCATAAGACAAATACGAAAAAATGTGATGCAAAGGTTTGTTAAAAGTAGTTTTAAATAAAAAATCTTTGGAATCTTTTTATTATAGTTTGTTTTAAACTTGTATTAAAAATATGTGTAGCATTTATTTTTAAAAGTTTGACGAATTCTTATCAGACATAAAATAAATCTTTTTTTTTTATGTCTGGTTATAATTTTTTTTTGTAACTGTTTTCTCTTACTTTTGTATTTTCTTGAGCTAAAGAACAGCCTTAAAGTACAAAGGTTGATTTGTAACGCATACTTATCCTTTTTTTTTACTCTATATATACATACATATATATGTACATAAACAAACATACATATATATGTATGTATATATATATATATATATATATATATAAACATATATATATAAATATATATATATATACATATATATATATATATATATATATATATATATATATATATACATATATATATATATATATTTATATATATATATATATATATATATATATATATATATATATATATATATATTTTTAGTAAGATTTTCTTTTTCTAATCTTTTGCTTTACTATTTTCCAAATGTTTTCTATGGGGTTAAGAGCATGCGAATTGCCTGGCCATAGCAATACATCAATTAAGCTATAACAGTTTTTATTGTGTGGCAAGTTGCACCATCTCGCATAAATATAAGTTTTTTGACATTATTTTTAATATTTTTGAATTTTTTTGTCACTTTTTGACTTTTTTGGCTGGACATCAATCCCTCTTCTTTTAGCCTTCTACAAATGGTCCGGTCTGACACAACAATTACAGCTTCATGGATAAGCTTAGTGGCTTTTCGTCTGTTTTCCAGGCAGATATTTCTGATTATACTGTCCGCTCTTGGTGTTTTCTTGCGTTTAGAAGGTGGTCTCCTTGGACCAAACTTTTCCCCTGTATCAATTTTTTTTCTTACTTGCATTACGGTTTGGTAAGAAACCTTTGCGGTTTGTGCAATTTTTCATTGAGAATAATTTGTATTTTGTAAAAGACATGTTTTTCAATTTTTAGTGTAACTGTAATAATAATAACAATGTATAATGCAGGTTGTTGACCAATGGTTTATAATCGAAATTTAATATGGCTGACGGTAAAGGTAAAGAAGAAACATTAGGTATTTACTTCTAAGTTAAGTGTAAAATTATATATTTTTTTTAAATCACAGTTCTTTTTTTAATGCTATTTTATTTTTAACTTTTTGATGTATTTGATGCAATTTACTCAGGCAATACCTTTTTTTATAGAGAGCGTTTTGTCAATTAAAGTGACTGCTACAGTTACCGAAATAAGAAAAGGAATAATGACTTTATTAAAATACGCACTCGACAGATCAAATGGTATCAAATTATTGATAATAGATATTATTGATAAATTGATAAATATATTACTAATAAATAAAACTTTTTTTTTCAAACATTTTATTTTATTTGCATTGTATATAAAGTCCGTTGAAGCAATTTAGTTGTATCTGATTAATTTACGTGAAATATAATATTCCTCGCGCAAATTAATGCTTTTTTATTGTGTTGCAATTAAAGTTGAGATTAATGTAGTTAATCAATATATTTTTAGGTAATTGGATTTAACCAAAATAAAAAACAAAAATCAACGTTGAATTTACGTTGTTTCAACGTTGTTCTAACGTCTTATCAACTACGTATCAATCGAATATATTATCTATTTAAAGTTGAAATATGGTTGATATGTAATCGATAAAACGTTAGATCAACGTTGAAATAACGTTGAAATAACGTAATCATCGACGTTGTTTCAACGTAGTTTTCGACGTTGGATTTTATTTCCAATTCAACCAAATTTCAACGTTGTTTCAATGTGGCATATGGTCGGTTTACAACGTTGTTTCAACGTTATTTCAACGTCATTGTGCCTGCTGGGCAGTTGATAATGATAATGACGATGAAATTAACTATATAGATTATACCTCATACATTAATGCTATTAACACCAATAAGTCTGAAAAATGGAAAAGTGTCATGGATGAAGAAATCCAAGTGCCATGGATGAAGAAATTCAATGATTAAAAAATAATGCACCTTTTTTGTTACCCAGAAAATAAAAAAGTATTTGGGGAAGATGGATCTACACAATTAAAGAGAATAATAAAGTTATACCATGCCAGTTAGGTTGCAAAGTACTACAAGCATATTCAAGGGATTGATTAGTTAGAATCTTTTTCACCTACTGCTGGATTCAGAATTTTAAGGCACCTATCCAATATGACCTCATTTTACATAAAACGAATGTTAAAAGTGCTTAACTACATTCACTTATATACCTGGTTGTGAAAAAATCTACAACAACAAACAATTAGTATGGAAATTGTATAAATCAATTTATGGTTTAAAACAAAGTGGTAGAAATTGGCACAATGTTTTAAGTGAATTTCTCAGAGAAATACAATTAGTTCAATCAAATGCTGATGCATTTGTTTTTGTTAAAATAAGCAAAACTGAAATAGTAATTATCCTAAAATTGGTTGATGGTATAATTGTAGCTACCCACTCAAATGAACTAAATTTAAGAGTTTATTGAATTAAATTTAAGAATAAATTAAATAGTGGTTTTAAAATTTAAAACATATACCAATCTTCATTTCTTGGTATTCATTTCAACTCGAACTATTTTCTTGGTATTCATTTCAATTATTCATTTCAATTCAATTCAACTCGACTAATAATTGTGAATCAGATTACTTGCAAAATCAGATTGCTTGCAAAATCAGAAACTATTGCGTAACTATAAACCAATCAGATTATTTGCAAAATGTTCTACAGAAATTCGGTTTTGAAAACTGCAAGACAAGATCAACCTTATGTGAGCAAGTCCCAAATTCATACCATAATAAAGAAGCAATTGAATTAAATGATTCAGAAATAAAACTATACCGACAAATGGTTGGAAGTCTTTACGCAATGACATGTCAATGACTAGACAACACTTAAGTCACGTTGTTACCAGGTTATCTTAGCATTTATCAAAACTAAATAATTCGATTATGATTAAAAATAAAACACATATTTTGGTATATTAAACATTTTTAAACAGTTGTTATATATATTAAATTTTCGAAAGGCTGATGAGTTAAAACTTTATGCTTTCTGCAATGCATATTGGGTTTTATCTTCAAAATAGACATCGTATATCAGCTTACTGTTTTTTACTGTTTTTCTTTGTGTAAAGATGGATTTTTCATTCATAAATAGGAAATAAAAGAAACAATCAAGTGTTGTACCTGCAAAATGAATGTCTTTGTCAGCAGTTTGCCAAGAAAGTTGTTATTTAAAAAACTATTAGAAAAAAATATTACAAGAAAAACGATAACCAAGGGACCATTGCATTGGCAAGGAACCCTATAAAACATATGAAATCTAAACATATACGTTTTCATTTTATACGTAAATTTTCTCAACATATACATATACCAGGGTATTAAAACTACACATGGGTTGATGCAATATTCATTTCTTGAGAATACAGAAATTACGAATTTATTCAACACTACTTATATGCATTAAAATACAAAATTTTGTTATATTAAATTTATTTTTTATTACAACTATGGCAATTATTTATAATTTTTGTGGTTTTAGGATATTTTCAAAACCTTGATAATTATTTCTGCCATTTATGAACTAAATCATTATGACATTATTTTTTTTTTTTTTAAATGCTATTTTTTAAGGGTGAATATGAGGCAATTAAACTATAAAATAATCTAATGGGATTTGATATTATTTTTTTTTGTTAACCTAATGATTAGGAAAATAACACATAATTCAGGTAGATTTTATTTTCAATTTTTCTCCTAATGATATTATCCATGCGAATAATTATGGACGGTATGTATATCAATTCAATTGAATGTGAACAGAATATGAAACGAATTATTCCATAAAACTGTGTGAACTAAACAAAGTTATATATATATACAAAACGCTACTTAACCATAGCTATTATGTAAAAGACGATTATCTATATCATATATTTATATGATAAATTAAATTAAAAACAAACAAATAATTAAATTTCTTATTATTTCATTTCTTAAGGTCATTTTGAATCTGATCTCATATCAAAATCATCTCTTTAGCCTTTTTTAGTTTCAAAGATGTGCATGTTTTATTACCTTCTAAACATTTCAGAAAAAACATATCTTAATAAGTCATTTTGTTACAATTTTTGGACTAAAAACTATTTATTTTCAATTTTTTTTTTGTGTGTGTTTTTTTGTTTCAAAATAATTGGCGAACTAAAAATCTGTTAGATATAGGATCGTGAATCAAAACTATTTGAACAACTTAATAATGACAAAATTTTGTTCAGGGTTTGCAAACATGTAATGTTAAATAATTTAAAAAAATAGTTTTTTTTTTACATGTTTGTAATTTTAATATAATTTTGAAATAATTCTCATTAAACCTCAGAATGACATAGATCAATAGGTTTGTTATCATATTTAACACAATATGTACAGTGCCGTTTGTAGGTTTTTCGTTCGTGTTTGAGGAACTTATTAATGACAAAACTTTGTTCAGGGTTTGCAAACATGTACTGTTAAATAATTTAAAAAAATAGTTTTTTTTTTTACATGTTTGTAATTTTAATATAGTTTTGAAATAATTCTCATTAAACCTCAGAATGACATAGATCAATAGGTTTGTTATCATATTTAACACAATATGTACAAGGCCGTTTGTAGGTTTTTTGTTCGTGTTTGAGGATGATTTACCCACTAGGAAAATTCAAAAAGTAGTCAAAAATTCGGTCCTTCGAGTCAAATAATTTGGACATAAAATGGCAGTTGGCAAATGTCAGTCAAGGAGGATTTTATTAAATTCAAATTATTACTAAAAATTATTTAAAAATTACATTTTTTATCTTTGCCAAAAAAAAAAGCCAAAATTTTTTTTTGCAAAACCCTAACTGTAACAACCCCCTTTTCCCCTCCTTAACCACATTTTACCTCAAAAATCTCTAAGTGCACGTTTTTAAGATATGTCAAGAAAACATTTTTTAAGCAATTTTTTTTTTGTTGCCATTTATTTTTTGAGATTTTTTATGTAGTTTTTTTTTTTTTTTTTTTTTTTCTACTACAAAGCTATAAGCCGCATAGCTTTTATAAGAACTTTATTTGTTTCACTTTATTTGTTTTTTATCCGTGGTTTTCAAATAATCAAGTAATTTTTTTCTTATTTATCTGTATAACTATTTAGCCATTCTATTATTGAATTCTGAGTCTACAATGTAAAATCCTAAAATTTGCATTTGGTTTTGTGCAAAATCCAAAATGTAAATGTAAAAGTCTGATATAAACATAATAAAGTCTGAT